>JACVVK020000062.1:1952500-2064821 GCA_018292915.2 Batillaria attramentaria
TACCGGCGTGTAAACAGCAGGGCATGTGATTTGACGTTTATCGCGGTAGCTTAGTGGGTAAAACAACTTCAGTGGGAAAGGTGCGTCAGTAGAATTCATGTCCGCGGCCGGCTTTATTCCGTGGTAGGTCCACATGGAAAAAGATGCGCGTTATCCAAAAAGTAATTTATAAGCGTGATTATCTTTCAAAGCCCATTATAACTGTCCGATTTTTCAGTCAAGGCTTCACAGGTTTACAGTAGTCGGACACGTTTTGCGGCGTTGTCCTCGACAGGTGTAAACGGGCTAAATTCTCTTCTCGTTCTCTTCCCGTGTTAATTGTGTGTACGCGTGTACGCTAGAAATAGTATAGCTCTTAATGCAGTCCACTGCCGTTTGCTGGCCGTGTGAGGTAGAACTGCAACGGCCCGAAACTGTCCTATCGGCGGTGGCTATCTGTCTTGTTTACACGTATCCGGGTAGCGTTTGGCTTATTGTTTTGCTGTTCTCTGCGTTGTCTTTCCGAATGCAGTCAACATCACCTCATTTTTATCAATTTTCAGTGGTCTTATCAGAAGGCCAGAGGTCTCCACTTCAAGGCCACTGACCGATGACGTAACTGGAGTGTGTTTTTGTGAACTCGTAAACCACTGAGTGGGTTATGGAAAGTCATAACTCACACTTTCGCTCTCTGTTTCCTTACTATTTTCAGACGTAAAGCACTCGAAGTTAACTCACTGAAACTTTGCACTGGCGAGTGGTGTAAAGCCGGATAACCCGGAGAGAAACCCCGATGAGCAGCCCGGTTGCCAGGAAAACCCAGTATCACATATCACAAGCTCGACCTGGGCCCGAACCCACGCTTCATCGCCGCGACAACGTTGACGGTCGTTCAACAGCGCAGCGGCTAAGTCCGACGCGCTACCTATTAGAGCACCGCTTACCCTACTTTATCAGGGGAGCTGGGGTGGTCGAATGGTAGAGCGTTGGACTTCTAATGCTCGGGTCGTGAGTTCGATCCCGGCTGGGGCCAAATATTTGTGCTGGCTTTTTCATCGTTACCCCGTCTTTGATATCACCCTATGTGGTGGAAAAGGACGTTTAACCCCCAAACACCCACCCACCCACCCCTACTTTATCATTATTGTTTTATTTTTGTGTGTTTGTTTTTGATATTGAAAACCAGACAATGGCTGAGGAAGGTCAAGGGTCAGAACATCCCTACATGGACGAATGGCGGCAGTGCGTACGTCACTGGTTTCCCAACCTTCACGAGCAAGCCTACTTCATCCCTCCGGTGTACGTGAACAGGGTGCACTATCTTCCACACCGGTTTTCCGGACTCAATATCGACGTTCCACAACCTCCCGTTGACGACCAGCCGTCTGACGCTCCCCCAGCGTTGCAACACGCTCATGTTCGCGACGACCAGACACAGCAGCGTGTCCTGCACTGCCTCCAGAAGGTCGCGGACATCAAGAAAGAGGCAGTGGTTGTCATCTCGCAGCTCCAGTTCGGGGACTTCCTGAGGGAGCCGTGTTACACAGCAGCCGCTAGTATGTTGCCCAGACCCATCGACCTGAAGACGAGGGAGAAGAAAGAGAAGCACAGAGGTGATTTCGACCTGCTCTTCATCCACCAAGAACACGGGCTGGTTGTCGCTGAGATGAAGACGGTCGGGGACAATTTTGCCGACCATTGTCCAGACCATAGAGCCCAAGACGAACTGGTGGCGAAGAAGGTTGAGCAGGCGGTGAAGCAGCTGGACAAAGCTGGGGAGGTACTGAGGTACTTGGTGTCCGATCTGCAGCCTCAGCCCAGGGTGCTGAAGACTCTGATCCTGCCCAATATCAACAGAAACCAACTCCAGCGGGTGCTTCAGAACTACCCTCACATCAGACTGGTTTGTGATGGGTGTCATTCCTTCTGCTTCTACTTCTTAATTTTCTCTCTAGCCGCGAAATAGTCTTTGTTGCTTGCGCGGCGTTAAGCCCTAAATAACTAACTAACTAACTTAATTTTCTCTAGTTTTGTTGTTGTTCTTTAGGTTTCTTGTTTGTGTCCTTTTTTTAAAATTGTTTGTGCTTGCTGTTTTTGTTGTTGTTTGTTTGGATTTTTTGTTTTTTGTTTTTTGTTTTTTGTTTTTTCTTTTTTTTCTGTTTTATTTTCTGTTGTTTGGTGGTTGTTTTTTGTTGTTGTTGTCATTTTCTTGTTTCTGTTTGTTTGTTTGTTTGTTTGTTTGTTTGTTTGTTTGTTTGTTTGTTTGTTTGGGGGGAGGGCTTTCTTCTGTTGGTTTTGTTTGGTTTTGTTTCTTGTGTTTGTTTTGTGTGTGTGTGTGTGTGTGTGTGTGTGTGTGTGTGTGTGTGTGTGTGTGTGTGTGTGTGTGTGTGTTGTTTTGTTTTGTTTTGTTTCTTTGTTGTTGCTGGTGCTCTGTTGTTGTTGCTTTTTCATATCATTATAAATCGAGGTTTGGCATCATCCTGCAGCTTTCGGAAAGGTCTGAATGAAAGAACTGACTGCCTTCACTCAATTTGTTAAATACTTGTACATTATTTTAACAAAATAGTAATGACATGAGTTTAGTCTCTTTCATCCAAAATAAGCCTAAGTATAGTAATTTCTCATTAACCGCTTAATACATTTCGTAACGCGCACGTTTCCGTATCCGACGTTTTGAAATTCTTTTTCGCTTTTGGTCCAGCATGCGAAAATCGGGCAAGATAAATGGTTCGCTGACGGCTGTTATTGCAGCACATGTGATTACAATGAAAGAGCAACACTCGCACCAAGCCAAACTTAAATCCATGCAGATGTAAAGTAATTATGTTTCATTGAGGCCAGTGGTGCACAATCCCAAACGTACTTGGTAAGAATTGAGTAAATACATTTCAGTCCTCTAGAACTAATCCTTAAGTTTGACGGTCAACTTGCAGGAGCTGTGCCAATGCCTCGGCCTGAAGGATTCTGACGATCCTGTGGAGCTCTGCCCGTGTCAGGAGCACTTTTCGGGCAGAAGCTCACCCGATGACGTCACTGATGACGTCATCAACAACCTGTCTGAGTGGTGGAGTCGCCTGGTGGCGGGAGATGACGTCTCTCTTACAGACGATGCTTACGTGGACCTGGTGGCCAGGTATGAGAGGAACTGAGGAAGTTTCTTGATGTAAAACGGAGCGCTCTGTAGTACCGAGGGCTGTCATTTGCTGGCCTTTGTCTCTGTCTCTGCCTCTCTCTCTCTCTCTCTCTTTTGGTTTTGTTGCTGTTGTTTTGTTGTGGTCGTTTGTTGTTGTTGTTGTTGTTGATTTGTTCGTTTGTTGTTGTTTTGGAGGTTTTTTGGCTTTGTTTTGTTTAGGTTTTTTTAAGTGTTGTATTGTTGCGTTTTGTTTGAAGTATGTGTTTTTGGTTTTTTTTCTTTTCTTTTTTCTTTTTTGTTGTTGTTTTGTTGTTGTTTGTTTGTATTTGGTTATTTTTCTTGTTTGTTTTGTTGGGTGTTTTTTTTGTTGTTGTTTTTTGGTCATTGTTGTTGTTTTTTTCTTTGGTTGTTTTGTGTGTGTTTTGTTTGTTTGTTTTCTTTTTTGTGTTTGCTTGTTTCTTTTGTTTTGTTTGTTTTTCATGTTGTTTTGTTTTGTTTTTGTTTTTTTGTTGTTTGTTTGTTTGTTTTGGGGGTGGGGGTGGGGCGCTTGAGAGTTGCTTTTACTAAGATAAGTCGTTTTAAAGGCTGGAAAGGGTGCCAATCGATTCCATCCATGTGACTTCGAATCCGCTCCAATTTTGGCCTCTAAAAGGGGGAGCATCTGTAAATTTTCTTGTCAAACAGTTACTGGAGTATTGTTACAAGGGAGATAAGAAATACTTACCATACCGACCGACTTTCAGATTTGCGGGCCCTGCCACAACCGTCCAAGTGTTTTGGATCGACCAGCATCCACGTCACTACTTCCGTAGTCATGGAGACGGTGTGCATGAATGCTCCTTCCGTTTCACGCGCATGATCCTTCTCCCTCATCAAGTCGACATCCTTAATGAACACCCTCCCCTCGTCTGGTTGTGTGGACCCCCCGGCACAGGAAAAACGCTTGTGCTCGCGGTCCGAGCGACGGACTGGTGGAACCGGAGAGCCACTGTGCATGTCTTCAGTACGCATGACGGAAGTCTGGCTGCCTCGCATCTCATTTACCATCAGCTGCAGCAGATCGCAGGCCCTGAAGAAGAGCGGATTCATCTTCACGAGTTCAACTTCAGAAGTCTGACGGAGGGCAAGGTGGAGTCTGCTGTGAAGTCGCTGTTGACTGCGCACAAGCAGGAACACGGCCCACTCTGCGTCATTGTGGACGAGGCGTATCCTGGAAAGTGAGTGTTTTACGATAACTTTAAGAAGACAATAATGATATAAGAAAAAAACTTTTGTTCGTAAGCAAAATTAAGTATTTGAAATGTCGGAGTGTCTGATTACACAAATAAAGAATTATGATTTCAAATAACTATAATATTTGTGAATCAACTGTGTGTTAGTGGGCATAATTAGGTAGAGAATTCAATTTCCTTTCATTTGGTGTATAATTATGTGCACATACAATGATTATTGGTGATTTCATGGTGCCCCTTTAGAACCTACCAATTTTGGTTAAAAAAGCAGCGAACTGGTAAGAGTTAACCAACCCTGTCTTATAGTGGGCAGTGGGTGGGTGCGCTCGAGGTCTTAAGAGTTAATGAACAGAACTCGTCACACCTTGTCTTCAACAGTGAATTTGTCGACTTCTGCACCGAGCTGCATAAGCGTGTCCCAGAGCTGTATCTGTGGGCCGCCAGTATGTACCACAGCCACCGACCTCCCTGTCTGAAAGAGGTCCCAATGACGGAGCCACTCCGGACGCCTCCAGTCGTCACAAAGGAAGTGCAGCAGTCAGCGTACATCCAGAGACACGCCAAAGTCCGAGACTACACGGAGGGCTCCGCTCCACCGCCAGCCTATGGTCCGGCCAAGCGTTTCCTGTACCACAAAGGGAAAGAGCACTGCAATTACGTGAACCCTATTGAGTGCGAGGAGTGCGGAGTTGAAGTGGCCCGCATCCTTAAAAAAGAGCTTCATGTCGATGTGCCAGGTGTGTGTGTGTGTGTGTGCGTGCGTGCGTGCGTGCGTGCGTGCGTGCGTGCGTGCGTGCCTCTGTGCGTGCGTGCGTGCGTGCGTGCGTGCGTGCGTGTGTGTGTGTGTGTGTGTGTGCGTGTGTGCGTGCGTGCGTGCGTGCGTGCGTGCTTGTGTGTGTGTGTGTGTGTGTGTGTGTGTGTGTGTGTGTGTGTGTGTGTGTGTGCAAAATCCATGGTCTCTACACTCTTGGAGAACTAGAAAATATTACCATTTACAGCCAGGCTAAATCAGTAAATGGCTAGGGAATCTTTTTTATTTAAAAAAAATCACTACTTTATCATCCCTTGCGTTAACTTCGGGCTGCTTCCCCCGGGGGAAGCGCGTCGCCGCGGTGCAGCGCCACCCAATACCTATCCTAGTTTTTCAGTTTTGCTGGGGAGGAAAGCCGGATAACGGGTGCAGCGCCACCCAATACGCAATACCTCTCCTAGTTTTTCAGTTTTTTGCTGGGGAGGAAAGCCGGATAACCCGGAGAAACCCACGATGAGCAGCCCGGTAGCCAGGAAAAACCCGTATCACATATCACAAGCTCGACCTGGGCTCGAACCCTCGCTTCACCGTGACAGCGATGAAGGTCGTTCAGTATCGCAGCTGCTAAGCCCGACGCGTTACCTATTAGACCACCGCTCACCCTATCCTTCTGCTTTGTCTTGTTTTGCAGGTCCAGTTATCACTGCCCCCACCTCACCCACCACCCCCACCCCGTCCTGCACTGCTACGGGTATGGTAATCAGTGTCATTGTGTTTTATCGTTTCCCGAAAAAAAAAATTAAGGGGTTCTGTGTTTTTTGTGTTTTGATTTTTTTTTTTTTTTTTTTTTTTGGGGGGGGGGGGGGGGGCAAACTAAAGAAGCCCAGTATCTCCGCCTTAAAACGGATCTGGGAGTGAAAGATTCTAGAAATGAAAGGTTTTCTATCTAAACGTGTTTCTGTTTCGAATTTTGCTGAAGCTGAATGGAATGGGAAGAATGGCCTTTTAAACTGCGAATTTGCTCTTCTTTGTTGCGGAAATGGTTTTCATAAGATCGAGAGGGTGGGTGTTTGGGACTTTAACCTCCTTTTTCACCATGTTTTGGGTGATATCAAAATGACGAAAAAGGACAGCAGAAACATTTGGCGCCAGCCGGGATTCGAACTCACGACCCGAGCATTAAAAGTCCAACGCTCTATTACTGGGCTAGCCTGGATGCCCCATAAGATCGAAAAATAGAGAGGGGGGGGGGGGGGCTGATATTGATCCTAAATCTTTTTGGGAAGGTCTTGATAAAAAACAAAAAAAAACAAATTGAAACTATTTATTTCTGAATGTGTTGATGTGGTGTAATGTTTTGCTTAAGAGGGATTCTTTCTTATGTTTTTCACTCAATTCTTAAAATGTCCATCACAAGATACATTCGTGTTTTTTGTTGTTGTTGTTGTTGTTGTTTTTTCATTCTGCTGTTTTCAGGGACGAGCGGCACTCCTTCCGCACCTACCAGCATCCCAGCTCCTCTCAAATACCAGGACGTCTTTCTCCTCTCTGCCTGGGCCGAAAATGACTTCCGTGATGACGTCAAAGACGCCGCCGGCAACGTAATAAAACCAGCAAGCGGCGTGGTGCGAGGGCTGCGCAGCGAGGGAGTCCCCGTAAAAGTTTTGAAGTACGGCGATTCTCCAGCCGTGCGGGATGTGGCTGTGATGGAAGGGCAGGACGCGGTCGTCGCTGCGTACGCCGGTGCTGTGAGTGGCTTGGAGAGGGCAGTTGTCGTGTGGGTGCAGACCCACAGAACGGGGACTGAGACGGTGGATGAGGACGTGGGCAGGCTCATGGCCATCTCCCGCACGACAGCTCAGCTGGTCTGGGTCGTCTGGCCCTGGGACAAGCATGAAGATGACGACTAGGTATTACGCAAGAGGACGTGCTTCCACAAAATTGACGTCATATCTACGAAACTGAGTCATTCATTGCCTCGTTTGTGAGTTTAGCGGAAGGAAAATACCACAGTGGTCTGCTGGATGAAGTCTCAAAAACTTTACTTCAGTGTAACCTGGTGGGAGATGTGGGAGGAGAATGACATGGCCAGAGTTACATGCGCAGCGTGTGAATTTGACGTCATTCTTGATCTAAGGAAGAAATGACGTAGGATAATGACGCACGGAAAGAAGCGATGACGTTAGCCCAGGTCCGGTTGGGTAAGATTGTGGAAAAGTTAGAAAGAAAGGAAACAGCAACACCAAACAGCCGTGACACAGTATTGCTCTCACTCCTTCACAATCGCGACCAAAACATGAGAAGCACGAACTCGTAGAGGCAACACGTGACTCAGTGAAACCGTTGCTCACTTGTATGGCATGTATGTTGCCATTTTTAATGGACATATCCGAACAAGGTTATAGTCATGTTTTTGCCTGTGTCATCCATTTTCATGTGCCATTACATTAAACATAATCGTTACTAGTGCCATTTTTTTTTTATTTTATTTTTTTTTACTGTGCCATGCTTATGAACCTGTCTTTGCAGCTGAAGAAACCAAAAATGTGTTGTATGCACAGATTTCAGTCACACCCTTTTGCTCAAATTTCATATTCCCTGGACTATGATTTTCTAATGGCTTTTCAGCATTTCGATAATCACCCTGTGTATGGATCAAGTACGTGTCGTGTTAACTTCAAGACCATGCTGGATGACCAAAGAGACTTTGTTCTATCATAATGTGTAAATGGCATTTGCTCTTCAGTGTTTTTCCCTCTTATTTTGGGTGCTGGTTGCGTTTTATAAGGGGGGTCTGTTGTCATCTTTGATTTTGTTTCATTCCGAGTCATTTTGTTTTGGTGTTGCTGTTGTTACTTTAACACCCCCCCCCCCCCCCCGTCTAGTATTAGCAAAGTTAAAAGTGGTAGTATAAATTATCATAATGACAAATTAATCGGCTTATTAACACAATGGATAGTTTCCTGTGTTCATACATTCGGTGCCAAAAAAAAAATGAAGTATTTGCATCAGGCTGCAGATGTTTATCACGGGGGTTTCATTGCATTTCATTTTTAGCGGTCCTGATAGAGCAGTAGACAATCAGTGTTTGAGCTGTAAGTTTGAGGAACAGCTGAGAACCCATCTGAGTCCAGGACCACCCAAGGTCACCCAAGATACTAATTTCTCCTAGTAAGAACA
The DNA here is from genome assembly GCA_018292915.2 of Batillaria attramentaria. Lineage (NCBI taxonomy): Eukaryota > Metazoa > Mollusca > Gastropoda > Batillariidae > Batillaria > Batillaria attramentaria. The sequence goes on from JACVVK020000062.1 coordinate 1,960,776, forward strand.
TGGACGAAGGGATTCGATCTAGTGGTTAAGGTATCCGACTTCGGAACCTGAGCCACTCGGTTCGAATCTCCGGTAGGCAGGAATTTGGTTAGACTTTTCCTTTCCAATTCGAGTCAAACCCATGTGCAGACTCGTTTACGGTGCTTGTCTCGCCTTCGTGTACACACGCATTCACAAATATCAAGTGTGCACGCTAAAAAATCCCACGTTCGTCTTTCGAAGAAGAGTAGGCTGTGGCCATTAACGTGGAAAACATAAATACTGTCGCACGCACCAGAGTGAATAGCAGGGTGAAGGTCTGCGCATAAAGTGGAGCTTAGCGGCAGCAGGCTTTCACTGCTTCGTCCTCCAGCCCTGCGGCGCCATGAGCGTTTCAGAAGAAATGGGTATGTGCGCGAGGAGAAGTCTACCATACCATACCATACCATACCATCTGCATTTGTACTGGATATTTCACAGACAGGTTCGGATCCTTATTTTTGCAAGGACAAACGTGGATCTACGTTTGCCCTGGGATGATTTTGGATAGTCCTGGGTGCGCATTTGTCCTGTTACATAATTATTCATACAAATCGGCTGTACGTATTTTAAATTTTTGAGCGGAAACTGGCATTTCAGGCAGACGCTAAACCAGCGAGGGTGCTTGTCTTGTTATATGTCTGCAGTAAGTGTACTTGATGACAGTTGTGACGGGCGCCCACAAAAGGGAGACAAATGGCGATTAAGGGAACATGGAGTTATTGGCATCATTGAAAAGTGCAGCAGATAAGCTTTCTCTTTGTACAAAAATAATTTCTTTAATATGGTGTAGGCCTGAGGTAATGTTTGTTGCAAGCTTGCTGTGGAAAAGGGACCGTTTTGAGAAAATCGCTGGTTAAGTGTGACATAGGAACCGTGCCGGCACTGCGTGGTTGTATTGTATGTTCACTGTTGACATGCTTATAGGATAATTATATACATTCGGCCTTGAAACTTTTCCCGAAAATGCAAAAAAAAAAAAAATCTCAAAGTCGCTGAAATTGACCGCATATGAGGTTTTTTTTTTTCACTCTCTCACTCTCGCCTTTTGCTCCTTCTGGGGCATAGGCCGCCGACAAGGGTTCTCCAGGCCTCTCGGTCCTGGGCCAGTCTCTCCAGCTGTCCCCAGCTGTGTCCCATGCTCTTGGCATCCGCCTCCAGGTCGCGTCGCCAGGTGTTTCTTGGCCGTCCTCGTTTTCTCTTCCCGTGTGGGTTCCAGGCGAGAGCTTGCCGTGTATCCATAAGTTTTTTACATAATTTTTTTTTCTTTTCGATTTTCTCAGAAGTGGCTGAGCGACCTAGTCCCTCTTTTGTAGGATCCCGACCCAGTTCTGCTGTGTTCGAGAACTGTGTAATAGTTTTACCAACAATGGAAGATACGAATGCATTGTAAACTACATATCATTATGTATATTATGTTTTTAGTTCTTATGGCTGGTTCTTCTTCTCATTTGTGTTTTGTTTTACCTAGGTTGTGTGTGTTCAGTCTTTGTTTTGATTCATTCGTTTGTTAACCCTGTCACTGCCAGACGCGTTACGGTTCACTCACGTATAACATCTCTTCGCGTCACTCTGCTGTAAACAGGAATCAAAACCTGTACTGCGTCAAAGAGCTTTTTTCCCCCTAACTATTGGAAAATACAGATTTAACATTTTCAACTAATGTAACAGGTGGCCTACTGGTACCAGTCATGAAATAATGCGACAGCGGCAGTGAAAGGGTTAATTGTATCTGCCTTTCCTTTATCATTTTACTTGTGTTTTCTGCTCTTAATCTGTACTCTTTTACTTTATTGGTTGTTCTCGCGTTGTGTACGTTGAGAGAATATGTTATTTAATGTCTTTTTTGCTTCATTTTTAGATTGTACGGCGCTTAGAGCTTGTTCCCCGCCCTATTATTATGTTAACCAATGACTTTACTGTATATAGATGCTATTTTCTTAACCATTGTTCATACATCTTGCTTCTGCTTCATCAGGGACTTTCACTTTTCATTTAAGTGGTAAGTGTTCTGATGAAATTCATTAGCAGGCCAAATGTGATCATCAGCAAATTTAGGGGAAGTAGGCTTATCCTGTAGTGCAATTTGTAGCCATGGGCATTTTACAACTATGATGTGTTTTTTGTTGTTGTTAGTTGTGTTTTTTTTAAGTTCCGGTAGTGGTGCTTTTTATAGTTATTGTTTTCGTCTGAAGTTCAAATTCACTGAAATTGCAATAAATCTTGATGATCAGCATAAGGCGTGCTTTGTATGCCATTGGACAAGTCCGCCTTGCGCTATATTGGCAACAAGCCACAGTGGAGGGATGGGGGAGGGATCTACCATCCTACCGCTGAAACGTCTAACAGATCTAAGGGTATCTCACCATTCATAGGGCCCCTATTCCCCTCATACAATCACAGTGTAAAATGGATCGAGTGCAGTGGTTTGTTAGCTACTTTCTCGCAGTGGTCTCTTTTTGAAGGAGTACATTCCTGAAACGGCGAGGTTGCTATAGCCACCAGACTTTAAGGCTGGCACCTACCTCTGAAAAAAAAATTGTTGACGGTTGTGATGCTCTGGTCAGCAAAATTATTCACCAACACAGTACTCTCGACTGCAGGAGACATGATTTTCAACACATTAAAAACTAAAAGGAAACGGTAATGACTGCGAAGTGGTTACAAGTTAAGCAAATAAAAGCGACATAAAAGGGACAGAAACCACTTAACTTTCACAAAGGACGGCACAGGTCAACGTTTCGGCTTCCGCCTTCCCCAGGACACAAACAAATGGGACATAACTTCAACAAACAAACAAAAGGTAACTCTGCGGACGTACTGACATACACGGCGCGGGAAATAATGAAATGAAACGAAACGGTGGGCGAGAAAAGGACCAGAAAACAATAGTAAAAATATCACAACACCCATCCTTTGGTGACATGACCATGGACTGGATGTGAAAAAAAAGTGGGGCAAAAAAGAATAGTAAAAAAAAAATAGCAGACATCACAAAACCCATCCTTTGGTGACACAAGACCATGGACTGTGTGTGAAAAAAGTTCAGAGGGTTATGTTACGGCTTTTCGTTCAAACCACCCGGGGCCTGGCTTCCCAGGCGTTGAATAATATGCGACTCCATATCACGTCTGTCTGTGGCGTCGCCGTGCATAAGCCACAGGCCAGTTACTGTCATGTTTAAGGTGGAGTGGCCTGCAGAGTTGAAATGCACGGCAACGGGTTTCATTCTGTTGTGTCTGGTGTTGGCGATATGTCCTGCAAAGCGTGTTGCCAGGTTACGTCCAGTTTCCCCAACATACAGTTTGTGACATGATGAGGTTGATGCTGTCGCATGTGAAATGGGGCTGATGTCCGAGTACAAGAAAGGTTGTCTCCCTTCAATTTTGTTGTTGTTGTTGTTGTTGTAAATTTCATTCAGCTAGTACGCACTTGACCTAAGTCAAGATTATTTAAGGCCTATCTGGAAATGTCTTGTCATAGTGTATCATCACGCCAAATTTGGCGCGTCTGGTGTTTTTAGGGGAAGGCGGGGTGGCCGAATGGTAAAGCGTTGGACTTTCATTTGTTGTGATTTCCCTGTTGTTTTTGTGACGTCCCTGGCTGATTTCATTTTTACATAAATTCTGGAAGATCTAGAGGGCTGGTGAAACGTGGACTTGAATACCTTGGATTGTACTTATGAAACCGCAAAATTTGAACCCTTCAAACCGGTGCTTCTCGCAGAAACTTGAAAACATATGTTTAGCTAAAATCTCTATTATTCTTATTATTCAAGATATAACAGTGCAATAGTTCCTGTAATATAATAATAATGACGACTTACAAGACGCCTATACATGACATGAAACAGGCTCTAAGCGCCGCACATCATAACTACATACACCCCTTTCATAATACGTGCAGTTGTAACACTTGACTAAAACGCCGGAATGATGACTAATTTGAAGCAGTCTTTCCACAGATAGTCGGCCTTACATGCAAACCACCCCATACATCAGGAATGTTTTTGGTTTTTTACACAAAATCTGTCAGAGCTACAGAGCTGTGCTACGAACCTCTTCAGTATAAATGGATGAACTTCCTAAGTCTATAAAATGAAGGCATTTGAACATTTTTTTTTTATGTTTGGTCAAAATACGTAACATGACCGATTTTTTAAACGGGCGATAACTCCTCTAAAAATGCGGCAAGAGAAAAATCATGAAAAAGTCGGCCTGGAGAATGTGACTTCCAATATCATCTCAAAGTACCAAGCCCTTCAGCTGGGTGGATTAGGATCTAGCTACAATACATCCGTACACACACACACACACACACACACACACACACACACACACACACACACACACACACACACACGTCGCACAACTCCCGCTTACAAGAACGCAGCAGCGTAGGTGCACGTAGGGTGTCTGTGACGCAGATTTCGTTACGTCACTGCATGTGTGCGCGAACGTATGTCTTGTCTGGAGAAACGTCACAGTCTTGTTTTTTATCACTGAAACTTGCTGCGGCCCAATCCCATAAAGTTGTTTCTCTATAGAGAGGTGGGTGGGTGGGTGTTTGGGAGTTTAACGTCCTTTTCCACCACATACGGGTGATATCAAAGACGGGGCAACGATGATAAAGCCAGCACAAATATTTGGCCCCAACCGGGATACGTTAGAAGTCCAACGCTCTACCATCCGGCCACCCCGGCTCCCCTCTCATAGAGAAACAACTTAAAAACAGAACATAACAAAGACAAAATCTTTGTGCGACTCGAGTGAAAAGAAACACGCGGCTTACAAAGCTCTTTTTTTTTTTTCTTTTTTTTTTTTGGCCGAATGGGGTGCACTGGGCATTGCCACTGTTACTTTAACATTGCGGCTTCTAATTATTACAGAGATACAGCTTTCTATCAGCATACCGTGCTTTTCCTGTATGGACAGCATTGAAACATGTCAATAAACCGGCCCCAGTAGTGTAGTGGTTAGCACTTCGGACCATGGACCGGGAGACCCGGGTTCGAGTCCTAGCCGAGACAAGCGGGATTTTTCCTACCTAGGTCGGCTCCTACCCAGAGCGGGTGTGAAATGGACCCAATGGGAAGGCTGTTGCCACACAGCCGAGTTTCACCCACTTCACGGGTGCGACTTTGGGGGTGCTTCCCTTGGTATGACACGTCTTATGATGTGGATGATTACACGGCCGGCACCGCAGGTGCCGTAGTTCCCGGGCCTGGTTAATGCCGGGATATTTTTGACAGGAAGCGTGGAATGCGGCCCTGTCCCGCAGTCCCAAACCACACGGACCTCCATAGCATCATCTTACCATCATCCTCATCTCCATCATCATGAATAATAAAAATTGTCCCAGCTTCCGAGCCCTCCGTGGATTCTACCCATTACCTGGGAGGAACACCACTGGAGCTGGCAAAGAGTTGGGGCAGCCAAAAGAAAAGAAAAAAAACGTCAATAAACAGACTAACAAACCAGTGTCTACTGGATCGATCCGTCTGCACTAAAAAACAACACACACACACACACACACACACACACACACACACATACACGCACACACACACACACACGCACGCACACACACACACACACACACACACACACACACACACACACACACACACAGAAATGCAACATAACGCCGACCCCAGTGTTTTCAATTGTCTGTGCAGTATTTATTTTAACAAGTGACTGGTTTTGGTGTGGATCCGTGCGCTGCATCATCATCATCATCATCATCATCATACATTTACTACTGTACGTCCTTACATATAGATGTAATGAGGCCAGCTGTGTACATAGAGGGGGTTCGATTTTATCCAGACATTTATGTTATTTCTCTGATGAAATTCCGGTGTAGCAATCATAAATTAGCTATTGAACTTGGTAGGCGAAATGGCACACCAAAAGAGAGCAGACTCTGCTCTAGATGCGATATGTCAGTTATTGATGATGAACTGCATTTTATCATGGAAGGCTCACAATTTCAAGCTGAAAGGCAACATGTTATACCATCCACATTTCGCGGACCAATTTCATCTTTTAAATTCTGCAGGTACATGTCACTAGAACTACCAAAGTAAACATTGCTAAGTCTGGCAAAAATCATTAGAAATAGCAAAATCGTCTATTGTGTCATGTAGTTATGTTTGTAACTATGTTGACATGTTTCACCTTACACACGTGCACTATTGCTTTTGTTTCTTCTTTTGTACCATATGCGATGTGCAGTTTGGACTGTCTGACAGATTTCTTCCGTGCTACATATGTGTTTTGCAATTCTGTACGTATAAGAATCATGTATGATGCATTACTTGACATTCCTCCATACCCCAAATGGGGAGAAAGGAATAAAATCTTTGAATTTTTGATTGTTTGCATGGCTACCGAGCCTTCGGCGAGGTAGCTACGCAAACAATGGAACCATCGAGGGGTTAGTCTTTCGCCGTAAACCACTCGAACTAATCATGTAAGCTGTTTTTACCACGAGCATTCAGACTCTTACCTCTACTGCTCCAGTCGTATACATTGTCTGCGACATTTTTTTTTTCTGGTAGGGTGACTAGTCACTTTTGTACCCCCCTCAAAATTCTGCGCACTGACGTGAGTAAATGATGCGTAGGGCAGATGAAATTGCTTGATGTTAAGAAGAATATCATTCAAACATGTGCTCATGTACTGACATTCAAAAATGCACTCGCAAATACTTAACAGAAAATTTTCTGTGCGATCATTTCTTACGTGATCCAAGGAAAATAAAATTTCACCCCTAAAAGTGAGCAAACTAAATATGCACCGGCATTGACGTATGAGTTCCAAATGTTTGAAATGACGCACTTTCTGATTGATGACATAACTGGAGTGTGTGTTTTGTGAACTCGGAATCCACTGAGTGGGTTATGGAAAGTCATAACTCGCTCTCTGTTACATTACTATTTTGGGACGTAAACTGAGCACTCATAGTTAACTCACTGAAAGTTTGCACTGGCGAGTGGTGTAAATACAGATTTGTCCTACAGTTAGTGTGTCGCTGACTGTCACAACAACAAAAAGCTTCATAGCTTATAGGAAATACGAAATACAGAAATACAGGAAGACAGCCTATATATATATGGTTCTGGTGTAATTATAGATATTGAAGTTTGGAAATTGCCAACTTCCATTCCGATCACTGATATAATGGACCTGAGTCTCAGTGAGATATCATATATAATCTCTTTTCTGATTGGCTGAAAAATTGTCACTCTGGAGTGTTCTCTTCATTTCTGCATTTCTACATGGTCTTCCTGGCCACAAGACGCGAATAGATGACGTGAGTGTTGAAACTGTCAGGATGTACATCGGCCCACCTCTGTCGTAAGATTGCGTAATACTGTTGAACGATGGCCTGCTTCTCCTCCTCGCTGCGCATGCGTGACAGGTCGGCATGGACGCTGAGGGAGGTGACTGCCTGGTACAACACGGTGATGTAATCGCCAAAGGAAGTGGACTGGCCGCCTTGAGATAAAACCCAAACGAATGATCATGCATGCAGCGCGCGACTTCTCCTAAGTTCTTGAACTAGGACTAGGTAGCTCATTGCTCAAAGTGTGACCAAATGATTCTGAAAGGTTGCTCATTTCATGAAGTTAAATCAAAGAATAGGTGCCTTTTAAAGGTGTGTGTGTGTGTGTGTGTGTGTGTGTGTGTGTGTGTGTGTGTGTGTGTGTGTGTGTGTGTGTTTCATATTCACAAATGCAAGAAAGAAAAGAAAAAGGTTTTTTTAGAAAGAAAGTCACAGTAAGATTTCCTTTTGCCACTGTCTCACGGAGAAATCAGTAGAGTGTTCCTAGTAAATCACGGAAAAAACAACTAAACACAAAACAAACTTTAAAAACAACAACAAACAAACAAACAAACAAAAAGTTAAGGACACATATTCCTGTCGAGAAGAAACAAAGCCCTCAGAAACAAACAAGCAAACTGGATGTGGCCAGTCGAACCACCTATTCACCCCTTTACTGAGATTGATCGCAACAACCGTGTGAACCACGCTGTTGAGGAGCGATGCAGAAATAAGGACCCTAGGACGGTGAAGAAAACGTCCAAAATTTACAAAGAATGTGGACAAGCCTTGATATTTCAAACATATTACACCCTGTCTTGGGAGAACACCCAGCGAAACAGCTCAACAGAACGGCCGTTCCTGCGAAACTTAGTGAAATCGATCGCTTCTTCATAATTATGTGGCACACGCAACAAGGTCAATGGGTGCTGCGACGTCCATCAGAAGATAACTATGTAGAATTTGTTTCCAAACAGCAAATCTACGCGTAAAAACTGGAAAGATATTATCAAGCGCAGATTAATCTGTCTGTCTGAGTACTCTGACATTTTCATGGCGGGATTTTGATATCAGAATTAGTGATGCGTGATCTGTATGATGGTGTCGTCTGCTCGTAGCTGTAAGGGGAGATCATATAGCGACCATATTTCGCTTTTCTGTGAATCCGCACAAAATGTTTGAGAACACAGACGGTACGACGGAGGGATGGACGACTGTATGTACGCACTGTATCGTTTACATGCTCTCTCTCTCTCTCTAGCCGCGAATTAGTCTTTGTTGCCTGCGTGGCGTTGAGCCCTAGATAATTCTCTCTGTCTCTCTCTCTTACTAAACTATTACAATCACTTCTTTGCTTTTACTAATTATATATATATATATATATAGAGAGAGAGAGAGAGAGAGAGAGAGAAAATAGGAACAAAGGCGTCGCTAAAGCCGAAAACAAGCGCTCAATCAGGTCAATTTGAAAATAGGGGAAGTAAGTAAAGCTGAGAGCGCTCCCTAGATCTAGGAGATGTGTGCTTTGTATGCCGGTGGACAAGTCCGCCTTGCCCTATATTGGCTACAAGCCACATTGGAGGGGGGGGGGGGGACCTACCATCCTACCGCTGAAACGTCTAACAGATCTAAGGGTACTCATAGGGCCCCCATTCCCCTCCCACCGGGAGGAAAATGGTCGGTACAACCAAGGCCATATGAATTGGTGATTTTAGCCGCTCACGACCATGGTTTCGGGTCAATGGGACCCTCATCAGGTGAGCATGCGGCGATACCCACGAGGGCTGCAGCGTCCAGCCAGCACTAAAAGGCTGCCCCAGAATAATCTGGTGCATCTCCAGTACTAGCAGACGTCGCTACCCTAAAGCTCTGCAAGAGGTTTCAAGTAAGTAAAGCTGAGAGCGCTCCCTAGATCTAGGAGATGTGTGCTTTGTATGCCGGTGGACAAAACCTCTTGCAGAGCTTTAGGGTAGCGACGTCTGCTAGTACTGGAGATGCACCAGATTATATATATATATATATATAAATATAGTTTTCACAATGAGGAGAGTAGTAGTAGAGAACTGGAACTAGGCTTACGCTTGTCACAAACACGACCGCTTGTTGATAAAACGCAGCTTGAAAAGATCAACAATTCCACGTCAAGCGACTGGCAAAGCTCCTTCGTCCCCATTTCCGTACGAAGTCGAACCACGTCATGTCGTGACGTAAATTATTCTTTAGTCTCTTTTCGCGTCATATCGTGACGCAAATCCTTTCACCAGAACACACTGCTGGAACACTGCTAGGAGTAATACATGTTCACTCTTTAGGTACAGCCATAAAATTCACGCGTGGTTGTCATGGGTACAATGTTATACCACATGTGGTGAATTATGGATTTTATACCATGACTTGTAATAGTGGTAGAGTGGTATAAATATATATATATAATTCAGACAGTATGCTTCACCTTTACCTTGCCTCTGCAGTGAATACCAAGATGTTCCGAACAGGTCAGGCTGAAAACGCTGATCATGGAACTCAAGTGATAATCCGCTTTGGAGAACAGGGGAGTTCACTTCGCGGAAAGGCTTCGTCATCTCCCCTGCTCCTCTAAACGCAAGGGGCAGTTGAAAGTTTATGTATTCTTCCTGCAAAATACACATAATTATAAAACACAACAACGTCAACAACAACACACACATAACAACAACACACACACACACACACACACAATATCTTGGTGTGTGTGTGTGTGTGTGTGTGTGTGTGTGTGTGTGTGTCTGTGTGTGTGTGTCTGTCTGTCTGTTTCAGATTCACAAATGCAAGAAAGAAAAAGGTCTTTCTTAAGGGTTTTCGATTCCCTTGCCTTTATGGCCTTAAAACCGTTCCTCGGGTTTTTTTTTTTTTTTTTTACATACTTCCTTAGTTCCTCCGAAGTGCAAAACCGTCGAGTACACCCTTTGAGACAGTCACAATCAGGAGAACTGGCCCCAAATGCATGGTTCGATTTGCGTGGGAAATTATTAAACGCTCACTGAATGCATGATTATCCTAACACAGACAAGAATTGTACTGTTATTTATAATCATCGTCACAGACAATACTCCAGCATGTCAAATAGAACTTGCGTGCTTGATTAACGGTAGGCCTATCAGAACAGTTCTGAAAACAAACTTGTTTGGATACTTGATTTGGACATTGTGCAACCTTGTAATTATTGGACAGGAAGAGGCATGGGTTTTGTTTTGTGCATGGTAATTTTCACCATCCCCTGGAGAACATTTCTGGAAGAAAATTTTTTTGGGAACTAATAACCTACTCTAGGTGTGGCCAACAATTCGAATTGATCAATGTTCCATACACTCGCATATAACTGTGCATATGTTTACATATACATCTACTGCCTCAACCGTTTCACTCTTCCCAAAACCTTTCGTGGATTTTTCTTTTGACTGAACAGAATTAAATTTTATTGTGATACAGTACTTCTCCCACACAGGTCACGCAGAACTGAGTGGCAGAGGAACATGTGTACTTGGTGACTGGCTGGATTTGTCTCCCATGCCTGTGTTGGCCTGCACCACACGCAAAAGAAATCATGATGAGAAATATTGGGGATCCTGTTTGATACTTATACAAGGACTCAGCAAGGAATAACATTCAGAAAAGGCACCAATGTGCACAGCGAATAATGGGAATGTTCCTGCCAACACCATTGAAAAAATAACAACTTCGGCTGTGTTGTAGGAGACTGTAGGGATTTTACTGTCACTGTTGTGAAGCCTCAGCAGATGCCTTGGCAGCAAAGACCATGTACCGCTGGCATGAACATGTCTGTAACAGAATAGAATTGAACAAACCAGCTTCACATGCCAAGAACAAGGAAAAAATACTATTCATTCATACAATAAGAATATGGTCGTACCTTCCCCACCCCTTCTCACATTGGCACATGTAACCTTCATACTTTTGTGTAGGGGGTGGGGGGAGTGGGGTAGGGGGTGGGGGGTGGGGGGGGGTGGCTTGGGTGGAGGAGGGGAGGGAGGGAGGGGGTGGACTGGTTATATGTCTGAAATTGATGGTGAATGTGGGTGATTGAAATTTAAAGTGAAACAGTCAGAAAACATGATGATGATGATGGAAACCTATAGCCAACGGCTTCAACCCAACCCCCCACCCCCACCCCCCTCCCACCCGCCTATGAGTTTGAGAATTGTAAAGTACATTTATTTCATGCCATGGTGAGGAAATATAACAGGAGCGTGGACAGAGGCAGGCTCTACAACTTGAGAGATACACATACTCAGTCCTGAAAGGACAACTAATACAGCATGGGCCCCTAGGTGCAATACATGTCATGGTATAGTGGTGAATTGATGTTGGAGAGTAGTCAGGAAAGCTGTTTCAGTCGGGGCGATGACTTCGTAACCACAATCACAAGTGTCTGAAGCACAGCTCTGAAACCAAACAAAACAGACAACTAAAAATTTTGATAATGTGATTGGGGTGGTAGTGGTGCAAGAGTGTGGTGTGTGGTGGGGGTTTCTGTTTATCTGCACGATCCCACGGCATTATTATTGAACATACCTTCCAATGCCCCAGTGACAGCTTTGTTGAATTAAAAAAAAAATCCTTCAACGATAAACGACTAACTGTTGCAATAACAGCAACACCAGCTACAAACCATGAAACACACACACACACACACACACACACACACACACACACACACACACACACACACACTGCAGTGACCTACTCAGTTTCAGATCTAAATTCAAAACTGGGCCGGCAAAGCTGTGTCTGGCAAAAGACTGTGATCCGCTACGCTGTAGTCTCCATACATTTTCAGACTTGCCGTTCACACATATTTCATGTGTATGTGTGCTGGCCAGTTGCTTCCGTGTATCCTTTCTCATCCACATTTGTCGTGCCAAGTCCGTCCGTCTTCCAGGCATTCTGATTGTCAGTACTGGCGCGCAAAACACGCCAACGTAACGGACGATTTGCATAGTTCAGGCGACCGCTTTTCCTGCAAGGCTGTTTTCCAGCGGAATGGATCAGTTTTGGATCCGAGGACGAAAAACTATTAGTGTACACGCTGTTGGTATACTGGAACGAAAAGTCACTTGTTTCTCTGCACGATACCACGGCATTTTCAATTCAGCATCACACATCAAATCAAATCAAATCAAATCATCTTTATTGTCCAGTTATTAAAAAAAAAAAACAAAAAACCGGAAAATTTTCTTTTTGTGCCCGCGCTGCGGAATATAAAATAAGGTTAAGAATATCACAACATAAAAGTATACGCTTAGTAATTCCGATAATAAATTAGGCTAAATACTGATAATAATAACAATAGCATGACTAGAAATTAGAGTCCATTCAGTTTAAAGACCGGATTACACACACACACACACACACACACACACACACACACACACACACACACACACACACACGGTACACTGTACTTTTAAAAACATTAACCTGACATACAAGTGACATAATAGCAATGTCCGTTTTCCTGTGGCTGCCGCTTCGGATCGTCTGCACGCGCCTTAAAAAAATACCGGTGACTGATTTTTTTTTTTTTTTTTTTTTTGCTGCCCCAACTCTTTGACGGCTCCAGTGGTATTCCTCCCTGGTAATGGGTGGAATCCACGGAGGGCTCGGAAGCTGGGGCAATTTTTATTAATGCATGATGATGGAGATGAGGGTGATGGTAAGATGATGCTATGGAGGTCCGTGTGGTCTGGGACTGCGGGACAGGGCCGAATTCCACGCTTCCTGTCATAAATATCCCGGCATTAACCAGGCCCGGGAACTACGGCACCTGCGGTGCCGGCCGTGTAATCATCCACATCATAAGACGTGCCATACCAAGGGAAGCACCCCAAAGTCGCACCCGAGAAGTGGGTGAAGCTCGGCTGTGTGGCAACAGCCTCCCCACTGGGTCCATAGCACACCCGCTCTGGGTAGGAGCCGACCTAGGTAGGAAAAATCCCGCTTGCCTCGGCTGGGATTCGAAGCCGGGTCTCCCGGTCCATGGTCCGAAGTGCTAACCACTACACTACGGGGGCCGGTCGGTGACTGTTTTCTAACAGTCTTATTACGAGGCACCCAAACAATCCACTAGCAGAGGCTTTAGTTTCAAACAATGCTCATGGACGAGTTTCACTTAGGGTGGAAAGTGGAAAATACTGTGCCATCCGGAAGTCAGTATACTTTCCAGCTGTTGCAAAACACGGCAAGTTTTCGTTTTGTATAAGGAAACAAATATATTTTCAAGTACGGACTGAAAATGCGATCCACAAATAAATATCATACTTACCCCTGGTCCTTTGGTTCAGGGAAAACGTTCCATTTCCAAAAAAAAAAAAAAAAAAAAATCGCTCAGCGGCAGGACAATAAGACAAATTTTCTGGTTGACCATGATAAGCATAAGAAAAAATTAGAGATTGGTTAGCAGACGACAATGAGCAGAAGAGGATGTGTCGTCATCCCGCTTGAATGCCGTTAAATAGAAAGTCACAGTAAGATTTCCTTTTGTCACTGTCTCTCGGAGAAACCCGTAGAGTGTTCCTAGTAAATCAGGGCAAAACGACAAAACAAAACAAAACAAAATTTAAAACATAAACAAAAACAACAGCAACACCCATACCACTACCACCACCACCGCCGCCACCACAAACAACAACAACAACAACAGCAACAGCCACCCCAAATCACAAACTCAAAACCACAGGATTCTTCACCTCTGTGATTACGTTCTTTCCTCTCAGTTCTCTCCAAGCTTGCTCGGCATCCATATAAAAACGGTAAACGGACACAGCTTCCTTTTTGATGACGTCACTCTGGTCCTTCCTGGCGTCAGGGTTGAGAATAAGCTGCCTGTAGTCGTCATGGGCACCGGGAGTCATCATCACCAGAGTCCCACCTGTCAGTATAGACCAGTACATGAATCACACCCGTCGTGAATAGTGCAGGACGCTCTCCCTTTATGTGCACGCCTCACGCCAGTCATGATGTTCCCATGTGAAATTGGGCCACCATGCCAGCTTGTAAAGACGAACAACTGTGTAGGCATCATTGTTACAGGGCGACTGTACACACTCAATCAGCCTCACGCTGTACCTCCGTCCGCATCCACCAATACTAAAGAATCAAGACTAAAGCAATGTCAAGTTTTAGTTTCGTATTTCAAAAGAAAAAAAAGAAAAAAACCATGAAACTACGAGAGTAAGAAGTAGCATAATTATGGTCTGACGGAGAAAGGTAACGGCAGGACGTTGTCGTAAACCTGGATGAGATAAGATGTGGGGATGACGTAGAAACGACCAGACGAAGAACGAGGTCTCTAGCGACGAAGATGTGGATGGTCTCTAGCGTGACCGACTTAGCTGGGGAGTATCGGTCCGCGCGAGACAAAAGGAGATGTGTAGAACCGACTCAGTGTTGCGTGTGGACGTGAGGTCACAGTCGTAGATGAAGGGGATGTATATGCCACACCAACCACAATGGCGCACGCTGGGTAAGGTGCGTTTTACAGACCGAGGCGAGCTAGAATAGCGAGGCGAGCGAGACGAGCGGACTACGAAACGGTCACAGCCGGAAGCTAGCTGTATCTACCCATTTCAAGATGGCGGAAGATTGTGTGCGACGCGCGTTGACATGTGTACCACACCGGTATCGACTCGATTACATTGTTATTCAAAGCTTAATTCGCAAGAAAGTCAACAATACAGACAAAAAGTAAAAAGAATAACATATATTTCTGCAGACGCCTCCATCTTGATTCCTTCACCACAAAATTGAAAAAAAAAAACTGCCATCATCGAGTCGCACCATGCGTACAGCCGCCATCTTGTCTAGCAAATGTAGCACCTCCTGCGAGGGTCTAACTTTCCTCGGCTAGGGGCTAAGTCGCCTTGACCTATAAAACGCCTAGCTGCTCTCCCGCTACGTAGGGGCTTGTTTTCCTCGCTCTATAAAACGCGCCACTGGCCGTCGAAGATGCGCCCAAACACGCAGAGGGACATCAACACGCGCCCTGATCAGGAGCACGTCGACCAGCTGTGCCTCTCGGACCCGGAGTGGCCCGTACGAAGCTCCGGGGCACCCGGCACCTCCAGTCCAGGAAGCGAGTGTGGCTGTCTACCAGGGACGGCAGAACTACAGCCCACGACCGAGAGCGACCCAACACTTCAAACTGTCAACAATAAAGTCGAACTCAGTTTCTATTCACTGCTTTCCCCATAACATAGTTTTGACGGTTCATCTACCTTCACGTCCATTACATACACCATAATCTATACAGCAGTACGATCCATAAATAAAGCTGTTGCGTTTATATTCTTCTAGACTTAATGTAACATCAACTCTGAAAAATATCAAATCACAAACTTCTAAATTACAAACACAAGACTCGGAAATTATTCAGTAAACATATGAAACTCACAAAGTATCCAAACAGGTAAGGAAGCATTTTGGAATCTGCTTACTAAAAAGTCCCTACGCAAAATAGGAAGCAAAAACTCATCCTAGCCTCGCTAGGTTTGAAACATGAGTGAAGTTTTACGCCGGTCGGGATCTCGGCCCTAAGCCAACGGCGGAGACCTACTTCGCTTAGACGTACAGTAGTGACTGACGATCTACTCAGAGTCGTTCAGAGTGGTTTCAAGTGAGATAGAGAAGTCGCTATGTTTAGTAAATATTCTGTTTTAGTAATGTAAATCTGTTTCCCGTGATCCAGAAGTTTCTATTGTTATCACGAGTATTCGAGAAGTGGTGACCTTGTTTTGGCTGTGGCCTTTTTGCCTCGGGCGGCCGTATGCACTTAGGGCCTAGAGCTGAGTCGCTCAGAAATTTCGTGCAAATCGCTTTGTTCTGCCTTGTTTACGAGTAGAAGGTGTTATATAACGCGCCTAGGTTCGGCGGGCAGGTACTTGATTATTCTGGATTCTTCTTTAGTTTTAAAATAACAATAAGGCGATTCACGTTCTGATTTTTGATTGGTTCTTCTATATTAGTTGTTCGGAATGTGCTGGAATACTGCATCTGTATATGAGGACCTGAGATGTTTGCGTGTCTGTGTGTGTGCGCACGAGAGAAGCTTGTATGTGCGAAGCTTGAAAGTGCTGTGTAACACCAGAGAAGTGCTGTAATAAACTCCACTCGGTTATAACTTTTCTACGCGCTCACGTGTCTTTTTGTGAGTGAGAGACAACGTGCAGTCCACAAGAACTTGCTACGTGAGGATTTGTTTCGCCTGTGTGTCATCGTTCCACCTCGATAAGACGACGGGCTCTTCTGCATATCTCCACACACACACACACACACACACACGGCAAGCACCAAACGCTAGATCCACAACCCTAGCTCCTTAGAGATGACGGTAGCGAGGACCATAGATTCGGTAGGGGAATACCGATTCCAATTACTATTCTGACACACACACACACACACACACACACACACACACACACACATAATCACACGATATGAACAAGCATCCTCTGTCAGACGACATGCGTGATGACTGACGCAGTTCACAGACAACATTTGTACATATCGTCACTGCCGTCGACGGAATTGACGTTTATCTCTCTCTCTCCCTCTCTCTCTCCAAGCACATTTTTGTGACTGTCAGTAAATCCAGAGATTCTAGATCCGCTATAGCGCAGTGGTTTTAGTGTCCGAAGAGAAAAGAAAAGGAAAACCCAAAACCCAAAACACCATCAACACTAACAACAAAACAGACAAAATACCATGAAATTTTGAGAATTAATGGGATGGGTTCAGTCCTCCTTGTTTGTGTAGTGTCTCTTTCATTTACCAGTGTTCTCATACCAGATGTCGGTGCTTCAATTTATTGATTGACGTTCCTACCAGGTTTCAATTCTCGTGCTCTGAGCACCAGAAAGTGTTCCCATTGGCTGGCGGCCTCTTTCCGGAAGGCCTGGAACTCTTCTTCCGTCACTTTGGGCGAGTAATGGATGATGGCGTCTGCAAAGCTTACCTCCCTTGGAGATAAAACAAAAATGTAACTTTTACGATTACACCTTTTTACAGCAGGGTAACCGTGACCGTTTCCACACACACACACACACACACACACACACACACACACACACACACACACACCTTTTATCATATCTTACACGTTAGCAAACAACAACCACCACCACCACTACCAGCAACTTTATCCAAGAAATCTCACAACAACAAAAACAACAACAAACAAACAAACACACAAACAAACGATAACAACAGCAAATATACATACACGTCCCTCAGAAAAAGTGCCCCGGCATTGCAGAAGATGACGTCACACGTGCCGTCAGGAACACACTGTTTGTAGAAGTTGGTGTTTGTTGCCATGGGATACACGTTGTTGAATTGTAACAGGTAACTCTCTTGATCTGTCGTCATATAAATGTCGGAACATGAATTAAGAACATTGAAAAGTAGTGTGTGTGTGTGTGTGTGTGTGTGTGTGTGTGTGTGTGTGTGTGTGTGTGTGCAATCATTCGTTTTTGATTATTTTGAAAAAGTTCGTGTAACTCACCGAGAGAAAGAGAGAGAACTCAGAACTCTTTATTTCACTGACATTTTTGTCCATTGAATGATCTGAACACACTTCAAAAACTCAAAGAACAATTGCATGTGCAATTTCAGTGTTTACTGCAACTCACTTAACAACTGTCCCACAAACTAGAACAGGATGTTCTTTCTCCCTTCAAACTGAACGCACACACAACTCAGGGATGTCGTTTGGGGTCGGATCTCGGCAAAAAGCCGATTTTTTTGTTGTTGTTGTTGTTGTTGTTGTTTTTTTGGTTTTTTTAAGCCGATAATCTGACTGTCATGTCGGCTGGCCGAGCCGAAGTTTTCACGAGTGAATCGGCTCGATTCTGTCCGTTTCTGCGAGATTCCTGTGCTGGCTGGACTAATTTCCAAGAAAACGCAACTTTCGGTGAGGATATGTATCTACAGAACATCTTTAATTCTCGGAGGTGGAAGGAGCAC
The DNA here is from genome assembly GCA_018292915.2 of Batillaria attramentaria. Classification (NCBI taxonomy): domain Eukaryota; kingdom Metazoa; phylum Mollusca; class Gastropoda; family Batillariidae; genus Batillaria; species Batillaria attramentaria. The sequence continues at coordinate 1,979,142 of JACVVK020000062.1, forward strand.
GTAACAGTAGGGAATCTAGTCGAAAAACTTGTGAAACTGCTTCGGCAGAGAGAACCGAAACTTTCTGTAAAAAGCCGAAACTTTCATGCCTGTTTCGGCTAAATCGCCGAAGAAAAAAAAAATCCTGGCAACATCACTGCAACTGTGCATGCGAACACACACACACACACACACACACACACACAGAGGCACGCGCGGAGCGAGCCACTGACATGCTCACTCCTACATTCACACCGAAAACAGGGGGGTTTGGGCCATCGGCCCTCTGTCAGATTGTAACACAAGTTTTTTTTTTTTTTTTTTTTTTGTTATTGTTGTTTTTCCAGAAGCTGTTACAAGATATTTGCATAGCAGGTAGCAATAAAATGCTTAAAATCATCGCCTGAGATTATGTTACTTCCTGAGAGCTATTTCTCAGTTTCATCGCATGAAAAACGAACCTTGCCAATGAATAATGCGTCTTGGGTTCTCTGTGTTCAAAATCGCCATGTTTTGCTTACGGAAATGATGCAAATCAAAGAATCACCGAGAACACTAAGTCTAACGTTTGTGTAGAACGAACATGCAAACAGGAAATGTTTATCGTCCTCAACAGCAGTTCTGCATGGTGGACACATCATTGCGGCTTCACGACAGGGGATTTGGTCTAGTGGTTAAGGCATCCGACTTCGGATCCTGAGCTGCCTGGTTCGAGTCCCCGGTGGGCAGGAATATGGTTGGATTTTTTCATACCATATCGAGTCAAATCCATGTGCAGACTCGTTTGCGGTGCCTGTCTCGCCTTCGTGTACACACGCACGCACAAATATCAAGTGTGCACGCTAAAAATCCCACGTTCATCTTTCGAAGAAGAGTAGGCTGTGGCCGGTGGCGTGGTAAAACAGAAATACTGTCGCACGCACCAGAGTGAATAGCAGGGTGGAGGTTTGCACACAAAGTAGCGCCTAGCGGCAGCAGGCTTTCCCTGCTTTGTCCTCCAGCCTTGCGGCGCCTAGAGCATCTCATTAGAGATGGATACGTGCGCCGAGGAGAAGTCTACCATACCATACCATACCATACCACACCATACTAGCGTCAACATAACGAAGCTTGTTTGCCTTTAATGGTAGCAACCCTAGACGGAATTTTATGGATATTGAGCGAATGACAGGCGTTTGGACAACATCGACGTATTTCTCGCGTTCTAGAACAATCTTAAAGGACCTGTACGTACTGTATCTTGTGCTATCTTCTATTTTGGCATGCCAGCCCGGGTAGAAACAATCCGTGAGTCTAAGTTTTAATTTAGATAGGAATAGACTCTCGTCACCAACACCTTCATTCCACCAGACGTGTGCAAAACCATTGTAACAGAGCAACATCTTTACTTTTGACACCCAGTTTTCCAGTCCTCTTTCGTTCATGTTAACCATCATGCAATATGCCATCTTGACGTACTTGCTTTTGGGGAGTTTCGTTAGTCGAAGCCAATACTTGATGCATTTTATTGTTGCTGTCACCGACAGTGGGTATATCTACCGAGTTCTCCGTAGATCAGGTGATTTGGGGTCTGTGGCGAAACCTTCAATAAGCGTTTACATGCGAACATGTGGATACTTTCTGTCAGAAAGGGGTCTAAACAGCCCCAAAGTTTAGCGCCGTACATCAGGATAGGGACAATTTGACAGTCAAACAGCTTGAAGAAAACAGAAACATCGTTACACCCTATCTTCCAGAGCGTTCTGAAAATGTCTACACAGCAGCGTTTTGCCTTTGTGATTATGTCCTCGAGGGAAATCCTTAAACATAAACGAGTGGAGAAGGCCAAACCAAGATATTTATAGCTGTTGACGATTTCAATCAACATATCGTCATAAGACCATTTTTCTGATTTTGCTATATATCCGCCATTTCTGAACACAACGAGCTTTTTCCAGGTTCACCACCAATCCAAGGCGCTCAGCAACCGAATGCAAAACGTTCAGTTGATTTTGCAAACCAATGGGGGTTGTTGACATCAAGGAGATATCATCAGCGAACATCAGAACAAAAAGCTCTATCGCACCCGGGATAAGTTGGACCCCATGCCTACCCTTTGTGGTGAATTCTGAAGCAAGTTCATAAATGAGAAACGAGAACGAAGTCGGACTTGCCAAGCAACCTTGTTTCAACCCTTGAAGGCATTCGAAGTAGTCGGTTACTCCACCAGAACTACTTCTAACACAAGATAAAACAGAAGCGTACATTGCTTTGAGTGCTGTAAGCATCTTTCCCTGTATCCCAAGCTTGAACAGGATGTTCCAGAGTGTATTTCTCTTCACTGTGTCGAACGCTTTCCTGAAATCGATGAAAGCTATGTACATTTTCTTTCTCTGCTTAAGACGTCTATCAACTATAGCATACAAAGTATCGGTCGGTGGTCTAGTGGTTAAGAGACTTGTCACCAATGCGGGAGGTCGAGGGTTCGAGTCCCACTCGGGGCAAAGAGTTTTTCCTTCTCGTATGTGGCACCGTTCATTCGGGCCGATCGTCGGGGGTTCTCTCCGGGTACTCCGGCTTCCTCCCCCTCTGCTTTGTTGAAATGTTCAGCCCACCAAGTTTGAAAAATAAATGCAATTCTAAATTCCGAAATTTAAATAGCCGAGCTGACCCTTCGCACCACGTGATTGTAATGTGTTTATGCCCGATGTGTGAGAGAATGTGTGTGATTCATGTGAGTGTGCGTGTTGGGTTCAGTTCACGGCGCTTTGAGCCGATTCATCAAATTGGGTAATGCGCCTACATAATATTCATTATTATCATATCTATTAGATGATCAGTGGTACAATAGCCTCTACGAAAGCCTGCCTGTGCCTCTGATATGATATCATTTTCTTCTGCCCAAAGCGTCAGACGATTATGGATGTATACAATTTGCTGACAACTCAGAAGAGAGATTCCACGATAATTATCTGGGTTATTTGTATGACCTTTTTGGTGTTCAGTCGAACACTGCCATTACTCGAAATCGCTCGGGGACTGAAAATTTGTTCGACATATCCGAATTTCGTCCTATCCAAAAACACGGGTAAGCCGAATTCGTAGCAAAGTTACTAGACATTTCGACATAAGCGTATATTACTCGGATGTGTATGCTGTATGATAGCTTTTGCCCATTCATTTGGGAATGTGGCGGTTGTTAGTAAGTTGTTGAAAAGTATGGTGAGAAATGGTGCAATTTGGTTTACAATGGTTTTCAACAGTTCGTTTACTATACCATCTGGCCCAGCAGCCTTATTTGACCTCAGTTTTTTAATTGCCTCCCTGACCTCAGATTCCGTTATAGTAGAGTCTAGGATGTCATCTTGTGTCTGTTGTATGTCATTGCCATCACTCATTTCAGATTCACTTTCTGCATCAAAGCTAAAATTTCCATCATTAAAAACCTTTTGAAAATGTTTGAACCAGGTGTCTTGGTCAATAAAGCAGCCAGGGGTACACCTGGGTTTCCATTTTCTGATTTGTTGCCAGAACAATTGAGAGTCGTGAGTGCTGTTTACTAATTTACTAAGACAGACTTTTTTATGCGCTTTTTTTCCTAATCAGAGACTTGTAACGGTTTCTTTCGACAATATACAGGTGCCTGAGGTTTTCATCTTTATGTTTAAGATACTTCCTCAAGGCTTTTCTTGCAATGCGCTTTTGACTTGCGCATTCTGAATCGTACCATTTATGTGAGATATCAACACGGTTTGCATGCTGTCTTGTACTTGTTTTCTGCGTACACTCATCTGCTCCAATCAGAGCCTCATTAAAAATAGCTTGTGTATATCTGTGCCCATGGCTTGAACTGCATCTTCGATTTTTGACCTAAACCCATCAGAAACAGCAGCATGTTGCACTAACTGTGCCTTTAAATGGTCCCACAACAATCGCTGTGCCTGTGTAGGGTTAGCTTGTACATGTATGTTTGGAACATCTGAATTCGCAGCAGAACGTGAGACGCTGCAAAGATTCAAATGGACGGGTAAGTGAGGGGACTCAACCCGATCTACCATAACCAGCGATCTGACAAGAGGTGCCAACATCTCCGATGCAGCGAAGTAGTCTACAACGCTCTTGCCATGTTCAGAGATGAACGTCAGTTTATCAGACACTCAGTGTCTGTTTCAGCATAATAAGGTGAATCTATACAGGCGGTACATATGCTGCAAGCAACAGAACATCGTCATGAGACCCTAGCAGACGCTTTGAAATGTGGTGGTAAGAAATCTCAAGGCTTTCAATAAACGTTTGCAGGGACTTCCTAACGAGCACTACAACACCACCAGACCGTCGGCCGTGCCTGGACAGCTTTATGGCTGATGTACTGAAAATGTCAAAATCAGGGAAATGAAAAGATAAATCAAAATCCTTAAGAAGCCAAGATTCAGTTAAACATACAACATCAAATGAGGTAATGTACCAAGTAAAATCGCTGTCCGGAAGCTTAGAGAATAAACCATCAATGTTCCAACATAAGACAGACAAATCACAAGATGTAGAGTTTACTTCCGGGACGTGGCCAAACCCCTATCTGCGTGATTTCTGCAGTATGTTGACAATGCGACCCTGGTTTGGCGGGACCGCCTGCTGTCGCTGAGAGCTGGCAGATCGCAACTGTCGGCGTGTCTGGGCACCACTGCCCCGACCTGCACATGTAGTACTGGACGTCTTACCGTTTTGGGCACCAGGAAGGCACATTCGTACTACGCACGATATCATAATATCGTAGGAATTGAGAGAGAGAGAGAGAGATGGTGGGTGGGTGGGTGTTTGGGGGTTTAACGTCCTTTTCCACCACATAGGGTGATATCAAAGACGGGGCAACGATGAAAAAGCCAGCACAAATATTTGGCTCCAGCCGGGATCGAACTCACGACCCGAGCATTAGAAGTCCAAGGCTCTACCATTCGACCACCCCGGCTCCCCTGAGAGAGAGAGAGAGAGAGTTAACTCACCGTACAACCTGTTAAAGAGAGCGTCGAAGTCGTTTCTCTCTTGGTCTTCGTATATCACTTGTATCGCCAGTTCCTCGCCGTGCTTTGCTCTAAGCTTCTCTTTGTTGTTCAGCAGATGGAGAGAAAAATAGAAGTCATACATGTACCATAAACTGACACGCTAACTGGTTGAACATGATCAAAATAAAATAAGTAAAATACAACACCACGTCTGTCTCCAAACAGAGGAATTCGGAAAGAAAGTGGCGAGACATCCCCAAGAAAAACCAGCATCACGTCAATCAGACATGACGCTCTTACTTTAAAGTTCTCTTTTATCCCAACTGCAATATCCCTTCTCAACGAGAAGCACTGAGTGCCATAATTACTGTGATGTATTTTAATAAGCTGCTGTTTCCGCTTCTGTGATGCTTGTGATACTTGTCTGTGATTTTTTTTTTTTTTAGTTGCCTCATGCTTATAATTCTCCGGTTAGTCACCAAGTGCAGGATATGTGTGTGTGTGTGTGTGTGTGTGTGTGTGTGTGTGTGTGTGAGAGAGAGAGAGAGAGAGAGAGAGAGAGAGAGAGAGTGTACAATTATATGAATTAAGTGATCTTAACTTCTTTATGTGTCTTATGCTCGCCCGCATGAATTGCCCTACGGGGATAAATAAAGTAATTTGACTTGACTTGACTTGACTACTTTACGTCAGTGCGCGTGCGTCTCTTCTTCGATGTGTGTGAGGCGTGTGGCTTGTGGAGGAAATGTGCTGTGAGTACAAATTTTCGAGTCAACTGACGATAACGGCTGCAGTGAATTTTTTTTTTTTTTTTTGGTATGTTTTTTGTGGCACCCCAGACACATTATCTCTATATAGTAGGAGCGATTTTGAGATCTAAAATGGGTTCTCCAGCACTTTCATGAGGTACGGCTTACGTCAAAAGTATAACAGCGACTACTTCCAAAGTTGACTCTGTGTGGAGTCCGCATTCATGCTATCTATTTCCAAAACATGGAGTGATTTAAATAAATATTACGCAAGCTGACGTTTCTGAAAAGGGCGATAACTCGCAAATCATGTGTGCAATCCTACCTGGACCCTGGACCCGGGCCCTCTATTCAAAGATCTTGATTCATTTAGAGACCCCAAATTTGAAATCGATCGGTTGAGTATTTTCGGAGATACAGGCATCTGAACTGGGTTCACATGCAATGTCAACTGAGGTACGGTTTACATGAAAAATATAAGAGCGACCATTTCCTAATAGTGACTCTGTTCAGAGTCCGTATTCAAGCTATCTACTTCCAAAAAAATTGAGTGATTTAAATAAATATTACGGCTGTAAACGCCAGACAACCAACTTGTCTCAAAAGGGCGATAACTCCCAAATCACTTAAGCAATCGCCACCACGCTCGGTTCCTCTAATCTAAGATTTTGATATATTTGGATACCCCAAATTTGAAGCAATTCGGTTGAGTATTTTCGGAGAAACAGGCCTGGACACAAATCACACACATCCGCACACACACACACACACACACACACACACACACACACACGGCACTCAGTGTGGCAGGAAAGTGCGTTCAGGGGCACCATGCCCGCCAGTAACAATGCTGTGATTGTCAGAGTTACACTTGCATCGTGTCTGTGCGGAGAATGCGAGCGACGTGCGTTTATGCCACAAAACGTGCCTTTGAACGTGGAATTTTTAGCCCGTCCTATGATGTTGTTTCCATTACTATGGAAACAACATAAAACAAGGAGGAACGGCCCCGTCCTACAAAGTTGTTTCTCCAAATTTCATTTTATTTTGTCTGTTTTGTTGTTATTGTTGCCGGTTCTCCCCTCTCCAAGTTCTATCAATGACACTAGATCCTCTACGACCTCGACCGATTAGTCACGTGACTGGGGGTGGGGTCGGGTTGGGGGAGAGAGAGAGAGACAGAGAGAGAGAGAGAGAGAAAGAGAGTGGGTGGGTGGGTCTTTAGGAGTTTAACGTCCTTTTCCACCACGTAAGGGTGATCTCAAAGACGGGGCAACGAGAAAAAGTCCAGCACAAATATTTGGCCCAAGCCGGGATTCGAACTCTCGACCCGAGCATTGAAAGTCCAACGCTCTTCCATTCGGCCACCCTGGCTCCCCAGAGAGAGAGAGAGAGAGAGAGAGACGTCAGTTCCGTGAACTAAACATTTGACGCCAGCCTCAGGCAGGTCGTCATACACGGAGAGAGAGATGACGTCAATTCCGCGAACTAAACATTTTGACGTCAGCCTCTAGCACTGCGATCGTCTGAGGAAGCTTGTTTATGTCTTGTGATTTCCCTGTTGGCTTTGTGGCTTCCCCGATTGAATTATTTTTCACATGAAATCTGGAAGATCTAGAGGGCTGGTGAAATGTCGGAGGCAGTGACGATACTTGCTTATTTTGTCTGTGAACTAAGCGTTTGACGTCAGCTTCACACTGGTGGTATGACAGATGATGCTTGTGCATGTCTTGTGATTTCCCTGTTGCTTTTGTGACTTCCCTGGCTGAATTAATTTTTATATATAGAGGGCTGGTGAAACATGGGCTAGAATACCTTGGATTGTACTTATGAAATCGAAAATTTGGAACTCTTTTGACCGGTGCTTCTCGCAGAAACTTGAAAAAGTTATGTTTATCTAAAAGTTCAGTTATTCTAAATGCTAAAGATATAATGGTGCAGTAGTTCCTGTCATATGTGCAGTTGTCACACTAGACAAAAACGCCGGGATGATAAGTAATTTGCAGTAGTCTTTTCATAGATATTTGATCTTATGTGCAAACCACCCCTACCTCTGAAATTTTTTTTTATACACAAAACCAGTCAGAGCTACAGAGCTGTAGCACGAATACAGGCAGTGTGATTGGGTGAACTTCCAAAGTCTAGAAAATGAAGGAATTTGAACAACTTTTTCGAAAAAAATCGTAACATGACCGATTTTGAAAAATCGGCGATAACTCTTCTGAAAATGCGGCAAGCTAAAAATCGCGAAAGGTAGCTCTGGAGAAGGTGATTTCCCATTTTATCTCAAAGTAAAAAGGCCTCCATCGAGGTGGTTTAGGAGATAGCCATCATTACATCCGTCCACACACACACACACACACACACACACACACACACACACACACGTCTCACAACTCCCGCCAAAAAGAACGCAGCAGCATAGTGTGCACGTCAAGTGCCTATGACGCAGGTTTCGTTACGTCACTATGTGCGTGAAAGTATGTATTGTGTGGAGAAACGTCACAGTCTTGTTTTGTATCACTGAAACTTGCTGCTGCGCGCAGCAAAATCTGCCCCGTCTCATAAAGTTGTTTCTCTGTAGAGAAACAACTTAAAAACGCAGCACCATGGTGTGCACGTAAGGTGTCTATGACGCGGATTTCGTTACGTCACTCTGTGCGTGAAAGTATGTATTGTCTGGAGATACGTCACAGCCTTGTTTTGCTGCTGCACGCCGGAAACCTACACGGGACAGTGAGATGAGTACTAGTTATGGATTCTTTTTGTTTGTTTGGTTTTTTGGCTCACTTGTGTAACAAAGTGAGTCTATGTAATAACCCTCCGTCGTCTGTCTGTGTGTGTGTGTGTGTGTGTGTGTGTGTGTGTGTGTGTGTGTGTGTGTGTGTCTGTGTGTGTGTGTCTGTCTGTGTGCCCGCAGTAAACCTTAACACTGGCATTTTCTCAGAAACAATGAGCAGCAGAGGCACCAAACTTGGCAAGCTGATAGACAGCCATAAGACCTTTCAAAGCATATCATAGTGATTGACCTTGACCCAAGGTCAAGGTCACTAAAGCTGTCTGTTTGGAAATTTTACATTGGCATTTTTCTCAGAATCTAGAAAAGTCAGAGACATCAAACTTTGCAATATGATAGACATTGACAACACCTTTACTAACATACCTGTATTCAGTTACTTTGAATCAAGGTCAAGGCCATGCAAGCTGTTTTGAGGAAACCGTCCAAAACCTTAACATTCGTATTTTCTCAGAAACAATGAACAGCAGAGGCACCAAACTTGGCACGCTGATAGACTGCCATAAGACCTTTCAAAACATACCATAATGACTTACCTTGACCCAAGGTCAGGGTCACTAAAGCTGTCTGTTTGGAAATTTTACATTGGCATTTTCTCAGAATTTAGAAAAGCCGGAGACATCCAACTTTGCATGATGATAGACATTGACAACACATTTACTGACATACCTGTATTCAGTGACTTTGAATCAAGGTCAAGGCCATACACGCTGTTTTGCAGAAAACCTTCCAAAACCTTAACATTGGCATTTTCTCAGAAACAATAAACAGCAGAAGCACCAAACCTGGTTTGCTGATAAACAGCAGCAAGACCTTTCAAGTCATACCATTTTGAATGACCTTGACTGAAGGTCAAGGTCATCAAAGCTGTCTAATTGGAAATTTAAAATTGCCATTTGCTCAGAATGTAGTGGTACCAGAGGCATCAAACTTTGCATGGCATGATAGACATTGACAAAACCTGTACTGGCATAACTTGTACATGTACTGGCATACTTGTATTCAATTTCCTTGAGTCAAGGTCAAGGCCATTCAAGATGTTTTGTGGAGACTTTAACGTTAGCATTTTCTTGGAAACAACAAACAGCAGACGCACCAAACAAGGCACAATGATAGGCAGCAAAGAGACCTATGCAGACATACCCATTTGAGAGACCTTGACTCAAGGTCAAGGTCATTACAGCTGTCTGTTGTGAAATTTTACATTACCATTTGTACAGAAACTACAAAAATTAGAGCTATCAAAGCTCTTCACTTACAGATCTCATTTGAATGACCTTGACCCAAAGTCAAGGTCATAGAAGCTGTCCTGGGAAAACTGTTATGTTGCCATTTGCCCTTTTCTTAGGAACTATGAACACAAGACACCTTACTTCATGATAGCTAGTGATAAGAGCTTTAGAAACATACTCTTTTGAATGACTTTGACCCATCTCACAAGTGAGCCAAGGAGGCTTTGCTCCTCTAGTTTCTCCATAGTACAGTAAATGTGAAAGGAAATACAAAACCTACCAATTATTGTGGTGAAGAGAGGCATTGAAGCGTATCCGTCATTGGTACCGTAGTCAGCGATGGTGAACACTCCTTTCTTGGACGGTACGGGCACAGAGTCTGTGCAGGAAACAAGTTATCGTGAAGAATCATCCCTTTTTTAATCTTAAACAAACAAAACACACAGAAACAGACACAGCTTGCCTGATTTGAAAGTACTAGTTTCACGGACAAAGATGTCAGCAGGATTACCAACAAACATTTTTCTCCAACGAATGCAGTGATTCTTTGTGGTAGGTGAATTTGTGTGGTCACAATCCCTTTGTTTCATAGTTTTTTTGTTTGTCTTTTTGTTGTTGTTGTTGTTGTTGTTTTAAGAAAACAACAGAAGCTTTAAAAAATGCATCGCTCCCTTACCAAGACTAGACATCATCAGATCACGCATTGTTTCCGCCATCGGCCGTGTCACTAAGCCCCACGTTTTGGCAAAGAAGTCAGACCCAAGCTTCCAAGATGGTTCGAACATTCTCCCGTTGCTCTGGTCACTCGTGCTGGAGAACCTACGAGCCAGCGAGGATACACGTCCGATAGAGGGAAAACACGTCCTCGACATCCTTGCCAAGTGGGACATCATTTTCCTGTTGAATGAAAAACCACGTTGTTGTTCGTCAAGTTGTGGTAGGGGGGGGGGGGGGTGCAAACCACGCGTGATTTACAGTTCAGTTCTACATTGTACTACACTAAATTATGTGATTTACACTAACGCTACCTTACATTTGGTAGTATCTAGCTAGTATGGTCAGAGTACAGATTCTGGTCAGGAGTACTGTTCCCTTGTGTTTTACCTTCCCGGTCGTTTTGCGCAGCATATTGTGCGAGTACACCGAGGCGCTTGAGTTCTGACTTTTGTATATTAGCTCATTCTACTTTTGGCCGTTGAAGAGTCTAGCTGCGGGTCTTGTTGTCAAGCGGAATTCGGTGTTTGACTGGTTGTTGACATTTGGCTATATCTGTCTTTGCACTGAGTCACTGGTGAGTTTCGTACATGTGAACTGACTGTTTGTACGTATGAATGAAGGGATGAGAATGAACAAACAGCTGCCGAATGTTTGTAGTGAGAAAGTGATAATATGAGTTTGTAAAGTGTGATTAGTTTTGTCCAGTTAGTTTCTACTTGGAAGCAGTCATATTTTGCCAGTCTTATAGAGTTGATATTACGGTAACGGTTATGTGGATTACGTTGAGGCTAGTTGCTGGCAATTTTGTTAGCAATTTTGTCTCACTTTATGCAGTTAGTATTTGAGATACAGTAATGGTGGTGTTGTGTTAATTCAGGATATCCACATGCTGAGCTGTGGCAGCGGAGCCGGTGGTTGTCTGTCAAACACCTGTGTGTTTCTCACTGGGTAGGTGGTCATTATAGATAGATAGTTAGTTAGTTAGTTATTTAGGGCTTAACGCCGCGCAAGCAACAAAGACTATTTCGCGGCTAGCACAGTCCCATCCTGCCAGGTCCTTTAAAACATAAAAGGGCTAGCTTAAAACATGGTGTAAATATATTATTAAAAATTTGTGAGACTTAAATGAGATCCTGTACAAGATTGTATTCTTCCAGACTAAAAACAATATCACAGATTATGTTAGGCTGAAAGACTATATTTTATAAAAGAGATTGACTTCCTTCAAGAAATTGAAGATGTTGTCAGGGGGGACATCCCTGAACAACATCTTCAATGAGTCAACAGAATAAAACTTGTCACGAGACTCGGCGAGATCCACGCACGAGATCAGAAAGTGCTGAACGGTAAAAGGCTCATCACACGGGACACACCAGGGGGGATCTTCCCCTTTCAACAGATGGGAATGCGTGATGTGTGTGTGCCCAATGTGGAGCCGGCTAAGAACTACCTCCTCGCGCCGATTAGGACGGCAACGAGGGAGGCTATCACAGACACTAGGTAGAACTTTGTACAGTTTGTTCTCCGGGAGGGCAGCCCATTGGGTCTGCCACTCCCTTTGAACAAACTTGGAAACTAGAAGTTTAAAATCACTGCAGGCCATGCGCTCATCCTCCACAGGGCCATCGCGGGCAGCGTTCGCAGCCCGGTCAGCGCACCTGTTTCCTCGGATGCCCACATGACCTGGAATCCAGATAAAAACAATGTCCTTGTTGTCGGCAATCAAGGATGCATGCAGTTCATGGATCAGCACCAGAAGTGGGTGATCCAATCTCCTGCCATGCAGAGCCTGGAGAGCCGACAATGAATCTGACAATATTAAAAAATTGAAGTCTTTAGACTGGTATACGTGCCGAAGTGCGAGTAAAATGGCCCGCAACTCGGCACTATACACCGAACTATCGTCCAGTAAACGACGAGTAAAAGAATAACCATCCATGACGGCAGCAGCCCCAACACGACCATCCTCGGACTTGGAACCGTCAGTGAAGATCCGACGGAAGCCCGGGAAGTCGGCCAGGATCTGCTGCAGCCCGTGAAAGTAAACAGGGTCGGGGGTCTCGGCTTTCTTGTGTGAGGTCAGGTCCAGCCTGACCTCGGGGATGGGGAGGGTCCAAGGAGGCGTGGCGGGAAAGACAGACTCTTCAACAGAATTGATGTCCACTCCGGCCGCCTGTAGAAGGGGTCGGACGCGGAGGGACAGGGGTTTAGGCTCGTTTTTATGGACATCATGAAGATCCTCAAAATCTGGTTTGAACACACAGTTATAGGCAGGGTTGTCCGGGTTGGCCTTCAGCTTCAGGACATAGTTGAGCATGAGACGAGTGCGGCGGAGCGCCAGAGAGGGTTCACCCGCCTCAGCGTACAGACTATGAACTGGGGACGTTCTGAAGGCGCCCAGACAAATGCGAAGACCTTCATGATGGACAGTGTTAAGGAGTTTGAGTGTGGACTTGGCTGCAGAGCTATAAACAATGCACCCATAGTCCAGCTTGGAACGGACAAGAGCTCGGTATAAGCGCAGCAGGACGGTACGGTCACCACCCCAGTCGGTGTGACCCACGACCCGGAGGACGTCCAGTGCCCTCATACACGAAGCTCGCAGATGTTTGATATGACTAAGGAAGGTGAGTCTGCGGTCAAAAATAAGACCAAGGAACTTTGCCTCCTGGACAACTTTGATGGGAGAACCGTCAATGGCAAGACTAGGTTCAGGGAAGACCCCATGGAGTTTGGTGAGGTGCATGCATACAGTCTTGGATGGTGAAAATTTAAAACCATTACTAGCAACCCATTGCTGGACACTCTTTACACAGAGCTGCAGATGCCTCTCTACTCGGTGAAGTGACTTGCCTCTGACACAAAGGGCAAAGTCATCAACGAACAGGGAGGCATCTGTGCCTTTTGTAACAGCTTTCACTATGTTATTAATTTTTAAACTAAAAAGAACAGGAGACAGAATGCTGCCTTGAGGAACACCCATCTCCTGCTCCTGAGGATCTGATAGGGTAGAACCGATGCGGACTCGAAAGGACCGTCCAGATAAAAATTGATCAATAAAAATAGGTAACCGACCCCGGAAGCCTATGTCATGTAAGTCGGACAAGATGCCGAACTTCCATGTGGTGTCATAGGCCTTCTCGAGGTCGAAGAAAATGGCTACAATGTGCTGTTTATTGATAAAGCCGTCCCGTATGAAGGACTCAAATCGGACCAGGTGGTCAAGGGTGCTTCGGCCTTGTCTGAACCCGCACTGCAGGTCAGAAAGGTGTCCCTCGGATTCAAGAACCCCCACGAGACGACTGTTAACTAACCGTTCCATGGTTTTACAAAGACAACTAGTGAGCGCAATTGGGCGATAATTGCCCGGATCAGAATGATCCCTCCCAGGTTTCGGAATAGGGACCACCACCGCCTCACGCCATGAGGGCGGGAAGACGCCAGTGGTCCAAATATGATTAAAGACAGAAAGGAGAACAGAAAGAGCTTCCTCGGGAAGATGGGTCAGAAGCTGATAGTGGACAGTGTCCAGGCCAGCAGCAGAATCATTGCTCTTCTGTAGAGCTTGCTGAAGCTCATCTGAACTAAACACAGAGTTATATGGTTCGGTGTTAGTGGACTGGAAGTTGCAGGGGGAGGATTCCTTAATTTGTCTGATCCTCTGGAAAGAGGGAGAATAATGGTTAGAGGATGAGTTGTGCGACAGGGTTGACGCCAACAAGTCAGCAACAGCTTTCTTGTCGGTGACAAGCCTGTCACCCACTCTGAGGTGGCGGATAGAGGAAGTATCAGCTTTGCCTTTGATTCTGCGAATGGCCTTCCAAATTTTCTGAGAAGGGGCCTTGGATGACAGGCCGGAAACGAACTGCCTCCAAGACAGCCTCCTCTGTTGTTTATAAATAAAACGAGCTTTCGCTCGAGACTGTTTAAAGGCTAAGATGTTAGCCTGGGAGGGGCATCTGAACGCTCGTCTTTGTGCGCGCTTGCGATCTTTCTGCGCATTTTTACATTGTTGGTTGAACCATGGAATTTTAGGACCTTTGTGGATTGTCGAGGTTTTCGGGATGGCATCGTTGGCCACTTCAATCAAGATATTAGTAAAAGTGGAGGCAGGATCCTCCGAGGACATCACCGCCTCCTCGGTCAGACGTGACCGGCAAGAGGCACTAAACAAATCCCAGTTAGCCTTCTTCAGGTTCCAACGACCCACTGTTGCGTCCTCCTCGCTGCTGGCGGTCGACAGGATGACCGGGAAGTGGTCGCTGCCACACAGGATCATCGTGGACGCGCCACTCAAAATCCAGGACGAGGGAAGGATCACAGACAGACAGATCGAGGACTTGAAGAAGTACCAGTTGCAGGATGAAGGTAAGTTGGAGAGCCATCGTTTAAGACGCAGAAGGTCAAGCGAGGAAAAGAGGTCCTCTAGAACCTGACCCCTGTCGTTTGAGTGGTCGCTGCCCCAGAGTGGAGCATGACCGTTGAAATCCCCAAGCAGAAGAAAGGGGCGGGGAAGCTGTTCTATAAGGGAGTTAAGGTCTCGCGAGGAGACACGTTCGGACGGCGGCAGATAAATGCTGCACACCGTGACAGACTTATGTAGAGAAATGCGAACAGCAATGGCTTGCAACTGGGTGTTTAGGGGAACTGGACTGTACAATATGTCCTTTCGAATTAAAATACCAACGCCACCATGAGGCCTCTCCGAAGAGGACCCCTGGTGGACGAAATTAAAACCAGTAAAAGATGCGGGGGATGACTCCTGGAGAAAGGTCTCCTGAAGGGCCACCACACCCGGCTTTAGAGAATTTACTAGGATTTTAAGTTCTTCAAAATTAGCCCGAAAACCTCGACAATTCCAATGTATTATAGTATTTGTAGCCATTTAAAATTGTGTAGGATTAAAAACCGCACAAAGCAGCGACGGCTATGTGACGGCTGATGACTTGGAAGGGGACACAAGGGGCGATGGGGGCAGAGGGCGGTCCTCAATTGTGACCACCTCCATGTCCTCTAGGACACTAAAGGGGTTGGTCACCTCGACTCCCTTGTCTCCCTTCTGGGTCCTAGCTGACAGCGGACCCCAAGGTTTTTTATATTTGCTTTTCTTTCCAGATGGTTTGGGGGGAACAGGGGGGCGGAGGCGCGCTGGGACTGAGATCCCGACCCCGCGCCCTGGGTCGAGGACTTTGCGGTGCCAGGGGTCCCCGGCGGCGGCCTGGCACCCTGGGCCGCGGGACTGGCAATGACCACCTTGGATGTGGTCACAACGTTCAATGATGACTTTGATGGACTGGCGGAATTGGACTGACTGGCTGACTTGGACTGACTGGCTGACTTGGACTGACTGGCTGGCTGGACAGCAAGGGGCTTAGCCTGAAAGGTGAAAGGTAGGGGAGGGGTGTCTGTCTGACAGGCCACCTCCTTCCCCTGGGGTTTAGAAGAGAGAGCAGCAGAATAAGAGATGGATGTGGATGTGGATGATGTGTTCGAAGTGGAAGAGGTGGCCGAGGAACCAGACGCAATCCGGCGAGCTTCAGGGAAGGAGACCTTCTGCTCGACACGGATGCGCTGGATAGTGCACTCCTCCTTCCACTTCGGACAATCTTTGGAAGAAGAGGGGTGAGAACCTTTGCAGTTGACGCAGGTGGGCGACGAGCTGCAGTCCTTGTCGTCGTGATCCTTCCCTCCGCACTTTGCGCAGGTGGGATCATTTCGACAGGACGCCTGCCCGTGCCCGAACCTTTGACACTTGAAGCAGCGAAGAGGCAACGGAATGAAGGCCTTAACCTTCACCCAGTAGAAGCCTGCCCACAGCTTCTCTGGTGCCGTTGGCTGGCCAAATGTCAAAATGATGGTACCAGTTTTAAAAACTTTAGCATGGGTTACTGCCTGAGACTTCAGGGCGCGGATGAGCTCCGCCTCCCCCAAGTCCGCCAGTGCCTCATCACGGATCACTCCCCGTGAGGAGTTAAGAGATCTGTGAGGGGAAACAGTGACAGGGTAGTCCCCAATCTTCTGCAGCTGCAAAAGACTATTTGAGTGAGCTTTACGCTTACACTCCACCAGGAGGTCTCCTGAACGAAGCCGCGAGGCATCAGGCCTCCCTGTGCAGCTCCGCAGGGTTTCTCCCACGAGGAAGGGGTGTAGGCGCGCAGCCTTCTTGCCCTCTGCGGTGCAGTGGACAATCAGGAAACGGGGCCAAATGTCTGCAGAATGGGACTGGGACTGGGACTGGGACTGAGACTGTGGTTGGGACTGGGAAGCAGGACGAGGAGCTTCCGTCTCCGAGTCACTGTCGACTTCAAAGTCAACACGCTTGACTCGCTTGCGGTTCCGTGCAAATGTATTTGTATGTGTGTGTGCCATGGTATTGGTTGCATGATTCATCCTCCGGGGTCCCCAGCCGCCACCGACTCCGACAAGGGGATGCGCATGATGTCAGCGGGTCTCCAGCTGACGCGCACCAGGGCTACCCAGAAGACATACTCGGAGGAGTACCCCCGATTGACCCGTTAAGCCACCGCCTTCTACTACACTACCTGGGAGAGAGGACCGCTGTCGTATGACACCTGACCGGTAACAAAAGACCATCGCGTGGTGTCCAGCGTCTAACTAACTACCAGAAAGTGCAGCAGGGCAGG
Organism: Batillaria attramentaria; assembly: GCA_018292915.2. Taxonomy (NCBI): domain Eukaryota; kingdom Metazoa; phylum Mollusca; class Gastropoda; family Batillariidae; genus Batillaria; species Batillaria attramentaria. The sequence goes on from JACVVK020000062.1 coordinate 1,996,239, forward strand.
ACGTGACCAGAGCCGATTGACTAGGCCGGGCCGCCTAGCCTCCTGTCTAGGAGAATTCAAGGCCAAAGCAGCGTGTTGGCACCACAGGACGCGACCTGTAGGAGGCCTCAGCTGCCAGGATCCTCTCCTCCTCCGACACAGGTCGCGGAGCACGGCAAACACTCCGGATCTTAAAAGACCACAGTAAAGAAAAAGAAGCATGAGCTACAAGACTAAAATGGGCCTTGTAGTAAACAGATAAGGTTATTGTAAAATATATAGGCCTGCAGGACTAAAATGGGCCCTGCAGGTTAGTGTGTAGGGACCAGTCTAACGCTTGTAGAATATCTTCTACGAAGATGGTGTCAGAACTGGATAGGTGTTAGAACCAGAAAGAACTGTATATCATATCTGATATCACCAGTCTTCTACGGACAAGATGGCAACTCTTAGCTGGACCCTCGCCTGCGGCCTGTCTGGTATGGGTAACCCTATCCAGCATAGCCCACAGGGTCAACGGGCCACATACGCCCCCCACCACGAGAAGGTGGTTGCCCCCGGGGGGCCATTATAGATAGATAGATAGATAGATAGATAGATAGATATTGATTGCACAGAGTGCATGATGTAATTGTATATATCATTGCATGTTGTGTTTGTTCTGTTTACAAGTATTCGCCATTATTTTGCTACTCATTATAGTAGATGTATACGTATAAATATCAGCACCAGACATTTCTGACTGATTAGGAATTTGATCGTGTGGTTAATTTGTTTATGGAAAGAAGACATCGACTTTACCCAGTAACCCCATCCAGAGGTATATAAAAATATAATAAAAAAGAATAATAAAAGTATTAAAACCAACAAACCAACCAACAAGTGAGAAGAGGAACACGTATAGTGGTATGATGAATTTTATTTTCTATTTTTTGTGTATTTCTTGTATGAAGATGGAGATGAGAATGAGTATGAAAGATGATGTGAAGTGATGGGTTAAAACGTATGATTTGTAGTGTGTATCAGTGTACGTGTGTATTGGTTTGTGGTGGTGTGCGTGGGCGTCTGTATGGATGTGTGGCTGGGTTTGGGAGTAAAGTTTTCTGCAGTGTGGTGGAGGTAAGAGTGGTCTGTGTAATCTGTTTGGTGTGGCGTATGTGGATGTTGTGTACGGTTGTCGTGGTTTTGGTGCAGGGTATTTGAAGTGTGATGAGGATGTTGTGGGTGCAGATGTGAATGTGAATGATGTGTGCGTATGTGTGGATGAGGATGGTGTAGATGCGGATGTGGAAGATGGTGGTATGGGTGTAGGTTTGTTTGATGAGGGTAGTGCAGCCAGGGGTCCAGTTGAGGTTGGTTGAGGTGGATGAGGGTGGTGGTTTGGTTGAGAGTGGTGCAGATGTGTGGGTGAGTGAGTGAGTGAGTTTTAGGGCTTAAAGCCGCGCAAGCCACAAAGACTAATTCGCGGCTGAGTGTGCCTGCACTACATGAAAAAAACAAAAAATGTAACGTTGGACAAAGGATGCAAACTGGTCTACGGGGCTATATAAACCTAGGACATGCAGGAGACGCTGCACCTTCATGCTAATTTCTCGAACTCCCGGTTACAAAAAAGCGTAGAAAACAAATGACAATTACAACTAGGTAAAACAAAGATAAATACTAAGCGCATATACAGCAAATATTGCAACTTATCATCTCCTAGGCGCAATATACCAATTAGCAGCATAAGCCCAACATCACTTATTCCTAACCACTGGTAGTGCAGACGTAAGTGAGGGGTTAAAAAGAAGAAATATAGATGAAAGGGCCGAACTCAGAAATCAGCTGAGGGAAGAGAGGAAGGACAGAGCGGCTAAATTCGGGAGGTTTTAAAGAGAAAGATACAGGTGAATGGGCTGGTGAGGGATAGACAGAGAGGTAGGAAGGAAAATTCCTTAGTTGCCAATGAAGACAACATGCCTGGGAGGCAGTTGGAGAACAGACCGCTCCAACACGGAACCTCCCCGCCGTGAGGCGGTTTGGGAAAACAACGCACCAGAGAGGGGTGCGTTGTGAAGGTCTTCAACATGACGGGTGTTCAGCAGCACCAGCAGGGCGCTGCGAACAAAGCCCGCCAGGGTGAAGACCAGGTGGGGGGAATCCAGTGAAGTCGGCCTTCAGAAATGACCCTCAGATGTCTCACTGGACCAAGGGTCAGCAGACACCCGCTTACTGACCTCCCCCCCGGAGGAGACTTTAAGAGAGCAAAAGACAGGTGAATGAACCGAGGGAGGCAGAAATAAGAGTAAAGAAAGAGCAAAAGGGGTGGGCAAGCTTGGCGAAATCAGCCCCGCCGCGTGAAGGCGAGCCCATGGGGCCCAGATGTGTGGGAGAGTAGTGTAAGTGTATATGTGGATGAGGGTGGTGCAGATGTTGATGTGGGTTGTATGTGCACAGGTTTAGGTGAGGGTGGTGTGGATGCAGGTGTAGGTGCAGGTGTGGGCGTGCGTAAGTGTGGTGGTAGGGGTGTGTTGCTAGTGCATGCGTCAAGTACTGTCATGTGTGGTGTCTGTTCCTGTGTAATCTTGTGTTTTAGTCTGTCCATTATGTTGTCTGTAAGTGTTGTAGCGCTAAGAAGAGAGTAGCCTTGATTACTGTGATATGGTTGGAGGTCCATGATGCGGTGTAGAAGAGCACTTTTGATTCTGAGGTTGATGTCTGTAAGAAGGTTTTGCATGAAGAAAGGTGTAGATCCGGGTAGTGTGAGCTGTGGTGCATATGTAAGTGGTGCTGGGAGGATGTTGTTGTTGTGTGAGTGGATGCCAGTGATGAGTTGGTCTAGTTGGTGTGCAATGTAGAAGTGTTGCAGTGCTGTGTCAGTGTCTGTTGTGTACGTGTCCATGGGTTTGACAAATTCTCTGTTAATAATATCCAAATCCTCTGATGTCAGTGTGTATTGTGTCGTGGTTTGTGCTGCGTGTTCTGTGTTTGTATCTGCGAGGTGTGTTGTGGTGCGTATTCAGTGTCCTGTGTTTGTGTCTGTGGTGAGAGCAGTTGTGTGTGTTGCGATGTGAGCTGGGGTGTGTTCTGGTGTTGTGTAAGTAAAAATATTGTCAGATGATGATGATGATGAGAGCGAAGATGGATATATGATACGGATGGATGAGCATGATGCTTGTGGTGAAGTCATTTCTGTGGAAAGAGAAATAAGTATATAGTTCGGTTAATGTGGTTGTGTCTGTGTTTCTTTTGTCTTAATTGTGGAGAGAGGAGATATGGTTGGAAAAAAAGGAGGGTTGGGGGGGGGGGGGGATTTAAGGGGTAGGGTTAGAATTTTTTTTAACCGGAAGGTGGTAAACAGGTATTGGTAGGTGAGAAAGGGAGGGTAGCCATAAAAGTCTTGACCGTAGATGGACGCGGTTTGCCGGACTTTCACCGACTCATCAGCCGCTTTTGGTCAAGACAAGAAAGAGGGTATTAAAGGATAAGGAGGGAAGCAGGACTAGTAAACTATGGTGCAAATTTAATTTAAGGTGTGACGATCGACTCTCTGACTTAATTATCCAGTGTGAAAGTTCATGATTTAGAAAGGAGTAAATTCTTACTGGGGGGATTTAAGGTGATGTTGATGGTGTTCACTTAAAGAGTTAAAAAAAAATATTTAAGTGGGTATATGTGGAACTACTTGTGTGTGTGTGTGTGTGTGTGTGTGTGTGTGTGTGTGTGACTGTTGGTGTGTGACTGTGCTTGACTCTGTGAGGAGGGAACTTGTGGAAGGAGGCTTGTGAGATAACTGAAAAGATGCAAAACTTAAGATAACGAATCAACTTAATTCTTGGAAGTAGCGTGAGTAGCTAACGAAGGTTGTATTGTTTTTGTTTTATATGGTATTTCTTTTTTCTGGAAAAGGTTTGTTGTGTTCTTGTGTTTCGTTTATGATAAGGGGTGGAAGATACTTACATGAAGTGAAAAGAGGAGTAGAGAGGATGAAGGTTGTGATGACGGCAAGGATTGTTATCTGAAATAGTGCGAAAGGATGGATAAGGAAATGGGAATGTAGACTGATTCATAGTATTTTGAGAAGTCCTTTCATTAATAAGGTAAGGTATGGAATGTGTGGTAATAGATATAGAATACTTACATGCATAGAAGAAAAAGATGTTTTCGGTAATGGAGGATGAGTCAGTGACGAACGGTACTGAAACCGTAAAGACTGATTTGTGAAAGAATTGTAGATATTATTGTGTATAGTATTGTATAGTTTTTAAATAATTGAAATCGGAATACAAGAAATGAAAGTGTAAAGGAAAGAAAGAACTGAGAACAGATGAAAAGTCTTTGGAACCTAGGAGAGATAGATCACCTTTCAAAACATGGAGGAAAAGAGCTGTGTGTAGAAACGTCTTCGGATGATGCATTGATATATACATAAGAGATGTAGTGATGTAATGTATTAAGAATTTTAAGAAAGGCACTGACGTTTTGAAATGACGTAAAGTGCGTAGTGACGTAAAGTATGTAATGAGTCACTTCCCTTGTTTAAGTGTGTTTGGTGGCTCAGTGTATTGTTTTGTTATGGAAATAGATTCTAAAGATCTGAAGAATGTGTAGTTTCTAATGATTTTGATTCAATTCGTAATTTAAAAATGGGGTATTTATGTTGAAAAGGATTAAAGGTAGAAGTACTGTATCTTGTTAGAGAGGATTTGAGGGTGAAAAGTAGTTTTTAGTTGTTGTTTAAAGCATGATATAAATCATTGTATTGTTCAGCTTTTGAAATGTGCTTGATCACCGATAATTTTATGTATCACATAAGTAACATGACAAAATGTGTTTCATTGTTTTTATTTCGTCAATAGACTGATAATGGGAAGGTGATAATGAAATATGGTCAGTATTGGTGAAGTTTAACATGTGTATTTATTTCCTTATTTATTACATAATTATACATGTATGTTACATGTATGGGAGAAAAAATTCAGCTGAGGTAATGTCGTACATACAGGTTCCTTGGGGTAGTCGGCGGTAAGGCGTAGGATATCCCCAGGAGTAGTTTAAGTTGATGTAGATTATGGAAGTTTGGCTCTGAAGAGGTGATCTCGGAGATTTCTTGATCGTTTCCATGCGACCACTGGAGGATAAGGGAATGTATTTTGTAGTTGGAGTCGTTCTCTGTCAGTTGGTGCTGATGTTACAGCTCGGTAATGGTGGTTGTGGATGGCTGTGGGTAAGTGATTAAGTTAAGTGGTCAAGTTGGGTGGTGGGTTGTAACCAGAACTGGACGTTGTGGTTTAGGTGTTTGTTGGCGTTGTGTCTGAAAAGTTCTTTTTACTTCGCTATATGCTTTACGAAGAAGACGTTTGGAGTATCCTCTTTGTCTGAGAGATTCCTTGAGAATTCTACATGATAATTCTTGGTTTTGTGGAGGGGAGCTGTTTCGTAGAGTACGGAGGAATTGACATTTAGCAATCGCCTTGGGGGTGGAAGGTGGGTGCATGGATATTGGTAGGAGGTATTGGAGTGTGTTTGTAGGTTTCTTGTATAACTTGTAGTATAGTTGTCCGTCTATTGTCATCAGTGTGATATCTAGAAAGTCGGTGCATTGGGTGTTCTTGTTTGATGTGATGGTGATGTCCATCACACACACACACACACACACACACACACACACACACACACACACACACACACACACACACACGCGCGCGCGCGCGCGCGCGCACGCACGAGTGGATGTGAGTGGATACCTCCTACCAATATCCATGTGTGACACTTGCAACGCACCCTGGTCAACAGAGGCCACAACACTGTGTAATGCTCGCTCGCTCTGCTCAACACCAAGTCTTTATTTACACACGCAACAACCGAATAAAACAATACAACATCAAGTCTAAAACCCCTGAGCTCTTGCTTACTTCTAAACACTACTGGACTAATAATACTAATCATTTACTGATAAAACACTACCATGCAATTGGACCAAAATACGTATAATTATGTAAACATACCTGGTCAACAGAGGCCACAACACTGTGTAATGCTCGCTAGCTCTGCTCAACACCAAGTGACGAGCAGAGGCCGGCCCCGGCTGACCATGGTACTGTGAGCGCTTCTCAGTCACTAACACGTGCACTCCGCTACCCGCACGACTGAACTGACACGTCAGACACAACCCGCTGCACATGCACCCACCTTCCACCCCCAAGGCGATTGCACACCCGATTCAAAACTGAGGTGCCCTGCGTGTTGCGCTAATGTAGACCACGTGATTCTTCGCCGGGCTGAGTTGTGAACTTTACCAGCAACTTTGCACTGTTGTCTGTCACCTTCAACACAGGGTCTGCAGTTCAGGACTCATCCCGAATAATCCAACTGAAGACTGAGGTGACCTGCGTACTGCGCAAAATTAATGTAGAGCAGGTGATTCCTCACCGGACTAAGTGCTGGACCGTCTGCACAGTATACTCACTACTGACCCAGGGCTACGGTTTGTATTAACGCTGCAATCTTGTCCAACGAAGTAAAACGAGGTAACTGAGTAACCTAATGACGATTTCCCTCACCAACAATTGTGCGACGACTTGGGCTGTTGTCTGTCACATCCAAATCGAGTACAGGTATGAACAGCTTGTAGTTTCGCTGGACGCAGTGCAAAATGTGGGACGCTGAAAGGCTTCTGGCACAGGCGAGTGGTTTTGAAAGGGGATACACTTGGCGTGGCTGAAACGGGTATTGTTGTCAAGTTTTGACAATTTGTTACGTCAGGCGCGCGTGTGTGTAAATTGTTTGATACTAATACTTGCACTATGCTCCGAACTCTTCCCTTTGGATGCAATTAAGTAATTTGGCTTTTGACTTTAAAGCCGTTATTCCAGAAAACTGCTGACAATGGGAAGGTTAGTACAGTTGATGATGATGATGATGATGATGACGATGATGATGAAGGAAGTCTTGATATGGCGCACAGTTCCACCCTAACTGAGGGCTCACGGCGCATAGGGAGAGGTTTCAGCAGAAGGGCAGAAAAAACACCACCACTACCACCAACAACAACATGAATAAGAAATAACAACTCGCATAACAACAACCACAAAAATTAAAACAACAAAACACGGATATGATTACTGCAGTGATACGCTGAAGAGACGAGTCTTCGATCGCTTCCGGAATGCTGTAATGCTGACAGCCTCCTTCACTGTCTCAGGGAGAGAGTTCCACAGTTTGGGGGCCGCATTCTTGAAGGACCGTGCACACGAGGGGGAGCCGGGGTGGCCGAATGGTAGAGCGTTGGACTTCTAATGCTCGGGTCGTGAGCTCGTATCCCGGCTGGGGCCAAATATGTGTGCTGGCTTTTTCATCGTCTTTGATATCACCCGTATGTGGTGGAAAAGGACGTTAAACCCCCAAACACCCACCCGTGCACACGAGATTTTTAAACCGCATGTGCAGGTTGCGTACGGTGTCGCCAGCTTCAGGCTACTCGACGTACTTTGCCCAAACTGTACGACACTGACCATTTCAGCCTTAGCGTGTGGTTGTGGGCAAGGAGCATGTACATGTGCACGGGGTGTAATCAATATCGGCGCGAGAGTTTCCCGTGCTAGCCCGCTTCAAACGTTTCAGCGATTACTACTCTCACGTAACACTGAATCATGAGCAGCCTTACGTCTTGTAGCAACACGTTAGTCAAAGTCTATGTCAGGTTGAGAAACGGAACCTGTTGCAGATTCACGCCGACAGTCGAAAGTTCGTTGGAAACACTCAAATTTGAACATGGAAACTCTGTGCTATTGTTTGGAAGCACTCGGTTCCGGCGTTGCTGCTTTTGAGGGCAGAGTAGCACCTGAAATACTCGCGCTCATTTTGTGTGGACCCCGTCAGCCCGTGAATGTGTGTTAGAATTGTGAGAGCTGTGATATGTAACAGCGCTGACCTGAGAAGGGTTTTGGCACAGCGGCAGCTGCCACTGTTATTTTAACATCGCGGCTTCTAATATTACATAGATACAGCTTTTTCTCAGCCTACCGGGCTTTTCCTGTATGGACAGCATCGAAACATTTTAAGAAACGGACCAACAGACCAACCAACCAGTGTCACAACACACACACACACACACACACACACACACACACACACACACTATTACGCTGACCCCAGTGTTTTCAATTGTCTGTGATGTATTTATTTTAACACACGTGACTGGTTTTGGTGGGGATTCGTGCCCTGCATCATCATCATCATCATCATCATCATAAATGTATTACGTTGTTACATATATATGCATACAGATTTGTCCTACAGTTAGTGTGTCGCTGACTTTCACAACAAAAAGGAAAACTCTACAGAACTGCTTCATAGTTTATAGGAAATACAGGAAGACAGGCTATATATATAGTTCTGGTGTAATTATAGATATTGAAGTTTAGAAATTGTCAGCTCCCATTCCGATCACTGATATAACGGACGTGTGGACGTTTGAGCCGCAGCGATATACCATAATATGTAACCTCTTTTCTGGTTGGCTCAGAAACTGTCGCTCTGGAGTGTTCTCTTCATTTCTGCATTTCTACATGGTCTTCCTGGCCACAAGACGCGAAATGATCACGTGATTGTTGTAACTGTCAGGATGTACATCAGCCAGCATCTGTCGTAAGATTGCGTAATACTGTTCAACGATGGCCTGCTTCTCCTCCTCGCTGCGCATGCGTGACAGGTTGCCATGGACGCTGAGGGAGGTGACTGCCTGGTACATCATGGTGATGTAATCGCCAAAGGAAGTGGACTGGCCTTGAGATAAAACCCAAACGAATGATCATGCATGCAGCGCGCGACTTCTCCTAAGTTCTTGAACTAGGACTAGGTAGCTCATTGCTCAAAGTGTGAAATGATTGTGAAAAGTTGCTCATTTCATGAAGTTCGGTAAAGAATAGTTGCCTTTTAAAGGTGTGTGTGTGTGTGTGTGTGTGTGTGTGTGTGTGTGTGTGTGTGTGTGTGTGTGTGTGTTTCAGATTCACAAATGCAAGAAAGAAAAGAAAAAGATTTTTTTAGAAAGAAAGTCACAGTAAGATTTCCTTTTGCCACTGTCTCACGGAGAAATCAGTAGAGTGTTCCTAGTAAATCACGGAAAAACGACTAAACAAAACAAAATAAACTTTAAAAACAACAACAACAAGAAACAAAACGTTAAGGACACATATACCTGTCGAGAAAAAACAAAGCCCTCAAAAACAAACAAGCAAACAAACAAACTGGGTGTGGCCAGTCAAACCACCTATTCACCCTTTTACTCAGATAGATCGCAACAACCGCTGTGTTCGTGCATCTGTTTTCCGTGTGAGCCACACTTTTTAGGAGCGATCCAGATATAAGGAGCCTATTCTAGCACGGTGAAGAAAACGTCCAAAATTTACAAAGAATGTGGACAAGTCTTGATATTTGAAACACATTACACGCTTGGGAGAACACCCAGCGAAACAGCTCAACAGAACGGCCGTTCCTGCGAAATTCGATCACAGCTTCATTTATGTCTGGCATTCCTGAGACAGGGAAAAGTGTTCCAGAAAATTTACTGCATGTTCGCGTCTTTACCCACTCTAAAGGAACCACGGGCAAAATCCTTCACTAAATACTACACGACCCGAGAGGCAGCTACTGGAGGAGTTGTCCAAGTTCAGTGAATTTATTAAACAATACGGGGATGGGTGGGATGGGTGTTTGGGGGATTAACGTCCATTTCCACCACATAGGGTGATATCAAAGACGGGGCAACGATGAAAAAGCCAGCACAAATATTTGGCCCCAGCCGGGATCGAACTCACGACCCGAGAATTAGAAGTCCTAAATAACTCTCTCTCTCTCTCTCTCTCTCTCTCTCTCTCTCTCTCTTACTAAACTATTACAATCACTTCCTTCCTTTTACTAAGTATTATATATATAATTATTATTACAAACAGTATACTTCACCTTTACCTTGCCTCTGCAGTGAATGCCAAGCTGTTCTGAACGGGTCAGGGTGAAAACGCTGATCATGGAACTCAAGTGATAATCCGCTTTGGAGAACAGGGGAGTTCACTTCGTGGAAAGGATTCATCATCTCCCCTGCTCCTCGAAACGCAATGGGCAATTGGAAGTTTGTGTACTCTTCCTGCGGTGCAAATAATAATAACAACTAAACAAACACAATAATAACAACACACACACACACACACACACACACACACACACACACACACACACACACACACACACACACACACACACACACACACACACACACACACACACACACACACACACACACACACTCCACGAAATACCGGGATCTTGGGTGTGTGTGTGTGTGTGTGTGTGTGTGTGTGTGTGTGTGTGTGTGTGTGTGTGTGTGTGTGTGTGTGTGTGTGTGTTTACCGGAGACTGGGGGCAATTTTACCCACACATCGGGGACACACCGGAACCGGGGTCATCCCCGGTGTGTCAAAGTTCAATTTTGTGTGTGTGTGTGTGTGTGTGTGTGTGTGTGTGTGTGTGTGTGTGTGTGTGTGTGTGTGTGTGTGTGATTCACAAATACAAGGGAAAAAAGAGACTTTCTTAAAAAGAAAGTCCCCATGAAGATTTCCTTTTGTCGTTGTCTCACGGAGAAACCTGAGTAGAGGGTTCCTAGTAATTCAGGACAAAACGACAAAACAAAACAAAACAAACTTTAAAAACATAAACAGCAACAACCAAAACACCATCCATACTACTACCACCACCACCACCACAAAGTTTAACAACAACAACAAACTAGAGAGGCAAAAGCCTCCATGGCTCCCTTGTGACGTGGGTCAAGGTCATTCAAAAGAGTATGTTTGTAAAAACCTTATCACTATCTATCATCAAGCCAAGTAAGGTGTCTCTGGTGTTCTTAGTTCCTGGCAATATTACACTTTTCCCCAAAACTGACTGTATGGCCTTGACCTTGGGTCAAGGTTATTTAAATAAGATATCAATGTCTATCAATACGCCAAGTTGGATGCATCTAGTATTTGTAGTTTCTCCAAAAACAGTAATATTGAAATTCACAACAGACAGCTTTAATGACCTTGACCTTGAGTCAAGGTCATTTTAAGTGGTATGGGTATATAGGTCTTATCAATGCCTATTAGCATACCAGGTTTGGCGCCTCTGCTGTTTGTTGTTTCTGAGAAATTGCCAATGTTACCGTTTCACAAAAATAGCTTGTACGGCCTTGACCTTGATACAAGGCTATTGAATACATGTATATCTGTAAAGTTCTTATCAATGTCTATCACCATGTAAAGTTTAAAACCTCTGGTTTCTGTAGATTCCAAGAAAATGCCGATGAAAAATTTTGAAACAGACAGCTTTAGTGACCTTGACCTTGAGTCAAGGTCTTTCAACACCATACGCTTTGAAAGGTCTTACGGCTGTCTATAGACATGCCAAGTTTGGTGCCTCTGCTGTTTGTAGATTCTGAGAAAATGCCAATGTTAAGGTTTACTGTGGAAATGCGGAAAATAGTTTGTACAGCCTTGACCTTGACACGAGGCCATTGAATACATGTACATCTGTAAAGTTCGTATCAATGTCTATCATCATGCAAAGTTGAAAACCTCTGGTTTTTGTAGACTCGAAGAAAATGCCAATGTAAAATTTTCAAACAAACAGCTTTAGTGACCTTGAACTTAAGTCAAGGTCATTCAGAATGATATATTTTGAAAGGTCTTATAGCTGCCTATCAGCATGCCAAGTTTGGTGCCTGTGCTGTTTGTAGATTCTGAGAAAATGCCAATGTTAAGGTTTTCTACGGAAATGCGGAAAATAGCTTGTCTGACCTTGACCTTCACACAAGGCCATTCAACACATGTACATCTGTAAAGTTCTTATCAATGTCTATCATCATGCAAAGTTGAAAACCTCTGGTTTTTGTAGACTCCAAGAAAATGCCAATGTAAAATTTTCAGACAGACAGCTTTAGTGACCTTGACCTTGAGTCAAGGTCATTCAAAATGATATATTTTGAAAGGTCTTGTGGCTGTCTATCGGCATGCAAAGTTTGGTGCCTGTGCTATTTGTAGATTCTGAGAAAATGCCAATGTTAAGATTTACTGCGGACACACAGACACACACACACACACACACACACACAGACAGACGACGGAGGGTTATAACATAGACTCCCATTGTTACACAAGGGAGCCAAAAAGAGAAAAAAAGAGCCAATGAAGAATAGATGCACGACCAAAAAAAAAAAAAAAAAAAAGAGTAAATACAAATAAAATAAAATAACAAAAAATAATTATAAAATAAGATAAAAGTGTTAAGGGAGGAAAAAACAACAACAACAACAACAACAACATTAAAACCAGGCACAAAAGAATCTATCTCAAGTCTGATGCATCCATGCAGGCAACTGAGGCTCAAAACAACAACAACAACAACAGTCACCCCAAATCACAAACTCAAAATATACACGATTCTCTACCTCTGTGATTATGTTCCTTCCTCTCAGTTCTCTCCAAGCTTGGTCGGCATCTGCAAACCAATGGTAAACGGACACAGCTTGCTTTTTGAAGACGTCACTCTGGTCTTTCCTGGCGTCAGGGTTGAGCACAAGCTGTCTGTAGTCGTCATGAGAGCTGAAAGTCATCATCACCAGAATCCCACCTGTCAATACAGACCAGTCACGAATCACATCAATTACTACAGTATACGCCGGTTATAAGAAACTCGAGGGGGGTGAATTTTTTGGTTTCTTATATCCGAGTTTTCTTATATCTGAAAGTCGGATATAAAAAAGTATTTTGAAAAATATTTCTTATAACCGAGTTCAGTGAAAAAAAGGTTTAAAACATTTCTTTTTTCTCAGTTCGTGTATGTTTTGCAATAAATTAAGAAATATCTGGTTTCTCTTAAAGACCTGCACAGAATATATATATGTGTAGAGTTAATATACACCAGTGCGCTTGTGTCCTTCAATGTCAGATTTTTTTGTTTGAACATGAAAATACTGTTTTTGCTTCCCAACTGTAGCGCTGGCGGTCATGTGGTAAGAAAAAACAAAACAAAAAGAAAAAAAAAACCCAACCAAACCAACCAACCAACCAAACAAACAAACAAACAAAAAAGAACTAAGGGGAGAGAGAGAGAGAGAAAAAATTCCCTTGTATTTATAGGATATATTAAAAGTGCATCATGTATCAACTTTTGATCTATAAAACACTCGTCCCATTAGAGTATGATATGCGATGCTTTCCGTGTCTAATTTGGCTGAAAAAAGCTGCAATTTAGCTTTTTTTTTCTGTTGGGAGGGGGAAGTTGGATGGAGGAAAGATGGACCACGTATATTGTCAAAGAAAGGAATTGATCAACAGTTAGTCTAATACTGATAGTTTTATTCTCCTTAACGCGAGCCCTGTAGACAGAGACAGACATACAGAGAGAGAGAGAGAGAGAGAGAGAGAGAGAGAGAGAGAGAGAGAGAGAGAGAGAGACTGAGCTCCCAATCAGGCAAAAAAACAAAATAATAATAAAAACAACATATAACAATAGAACAACAAAAATGCATCTCGTATTTTTTCTTCTTGCCAACATTCAATTTTGCACGGAACACAATGGTAAAGAACCAATTCAAGAAAAGAAAATCATGCGCCATCATGTGCCTGTCCTAAGTGACGTCAGACCTGGCCTGTTTTCTTAGAATGAGTGAAATTTTCTTGGAAATGTACTTTCGGTTTCTTACAATGAGTGAAATTTTCTTGGAAATGTACTCTCGGTTTCTTATATCCGAGTTTTTGTATCAGGCGGGACAAGAAATTTGCTTTCCTAAAACCGAGTTTTCTTATAAGCGAGTTTCTTGTATCCGAGTTTTTGTAATACATAATAAAGAAGAGTTTGGCCGGGGGAAAAAAATTCGTTGGCAATAACCGAGTTTTCTTATATCCGAGTTGCTTATATCCGGCGTCCACTGTATTCTGAGACAGACCTCACACACACACACACACACACACACACACACACACACACACACACACACACACACACACACACACATCACGCATCCTCTGTCACACGACCTGCGTGATGACTGACGTAGTTCACAGCCAAAATCTGTAAATATCGTCACTGCCGTCGACGGAATTGACCTCTCTCTCTCTCTCTCTCTCTCAATGAACAAAATGTCAGTGAAATAAAGAGCGCTCTCTCTCTCTCTCTCTCTCTGCAAGCACATTTTTGTAACTGTCAGTAGATCCAAAGATTCTAGATCGGCTATATAACGTAGCGGTTTTAGTGTCTTTTGTAGGTCTGACAGATTTGAAGAGAAGAGAAAGACCCCCCCACCCCACCCCACCCCAAAAAACACCAGCAGCATCAACAACAAAACAGACACAAATTCATGAAATTTGTAGAAACAACTTCAGGGGATGGGTTCATTCCTCCTTGTTTCTGTAGTGTCTCTTTCATTTACCATTGTTCCGATACCAGATCTCGGTGCTTGAATTTAATGGCTAACGTTCCTACCAGGTTTCAGTTCTCGTGCTCTGAGCAGCAGAAAGTCTTCCAATTGGCTGGCGGCCTCCTTCCGGAAGGCCCGCAACTCTTCATCCGTCACTCCAGGCAAGAAATGGACGATGGCGTCTGCAAACCTTACATCCCTTGGAGAAAAGACAGAAGCAAAAGTATTATGAGTACACTGTTTTGCAGCAGGTTAAATGTGTGTCTCACACACACACACACACACACACACACACACACACACACACACACACACACACACATCTGTTATATAATATCTTATACGTACGCAAACAACAAAAACAACAACTACCACCGCCACCACCATCAACTTCATCTAAGAAATGTCACAAACGCAAAACAAACAACAACAACAAACAAACAAACAAACGATAACAACAGAAAAATATACATACGGGTTCCTCAGAAAATGTGCCCCGGCATTGCAGAAGATGACGTCACACGTGCCGTCAGGAACACACTGTTTGTAGAAGTTGGTGTTTGTTGCCATGGGGTACACATTGTTGAATTGAAACAGATAACTCTCTTGATCTGTCGTCAAATACATGTCAGAACTCGAATTAAGTATATTGAAAAGGGTGTGTGTGTGTGTGTGTGTGTGTGTGTGTGTGTGTGTGTGTGTGTGTGTGGCAGTGTGACAGTGTGCAATTATTTTGAAAAAGTTCGTTCACAGAGAGAGAGAGAGAGAGAGAATCAGAATCAGAAGTTTTTATTGATAGGCCTTAGGCCCATTCAAAGATGAGAGTGACAACCAGATATTCATATTCACAACAATACTTATACAGGAAACAACCAAAGTGGACAATAAAATATATCAACTCAGCTGAGCAACTGTTGTCCTTTTCTTAACGCTAGAAAAAAATACAATGCCAGGTTCTTAACTGTATAATAGTTGCTTGAGGCCATTAGCAAAGTAAGTCGAAAGCTACTTGGATGGTTCCAAAATTTTCTAGGAATAAACCGGGTACGGATATCAGAAAGACTAGGACAGTATAAAAGAAAATGTAACTCGTCTTCAGTATCAAACTGACACAGTGGACATATTTTACTCAGGGGTTCAGCATCAGCGTAACGCAGATTATGAACTTTAATCGGTGAGACGCCAAACCCTATCAAACAAGTTCGAATGATGTGGCTCTGTACATGACTGAACAGTGAACTCAATGACCAAGAAGACTTAAATGAATGGAAGAAATCAAAACGCTCCTTTGTTGGTATATCAAAGTGCCAGTCTTGCTGGTAACATTCCTGCAGCCTACATTTAAATACTGAAAGAAAATGTTTTGTATCTCCAACACCCTGACTTTGCCACATAAAACCAAAGCCATAACGATACAACAAAAAACAGATGGAGGAAGCCCAAGTATTTTTGTTTTGATTATGCATGTTTAAGAGCATATTATAAGCTTTCAGAGGCAATCTATTGTGAGGCATGCTCAATAAACGCAGGCAGTACTTAAATAGAGAGAGAGAGAGAGAGTTAACTCACCGTACAACCTGCTAAAGAGAGCGTTGAAGTCGTTTCTCTCCTGGTCTTCGTATATCACTTGTATCGCCAGTTCCTCGCCGTGCTTTGCTCTGAGCCTCTCTTTATTGTTCAGTAGATGGAGACAAAAATATGTATATATGTACCATAAACTGACACGCTACCTGGTTGAAGATGAACACGAACGCCAACCAAAGACAAAAAACCAGCACACACACACACACACACACAAAGCAGAACAAAACACATACCCTAGAGCCCCCCAAACAAACAAACACAGAAACAAACAAACAAAAACACAAATATCAACACCAACACCAAAACAAACAAACAAACACAGAAACAAACAACCAACCAACCAAACAAACAAACAAAAACACAAATATCAACACTAACACCAACACTCCCCCTCAAAAAAAAACCAAGCAAACACACAAACAAACAAAAGAAAACAAAACACAAAAAAACCAAACAAACCAACAACATAACCCCAAATAGCTATCAGCAGACAGTTCTGAGTTCTGCCTCATAGATCCAGCGATATGCTCTTTCGTCTTCGCTTTTACGCTGGCATGCACACCACTAATGCAGTGTCGTATTGGTGACCTAGTACCCCTTTTGCCGCTCACAAAGGGTGCTAGAAATCGAGATCACTGAGCTTGCACCTGAAGAAACACGGTCAACACTGAAGAACCGTTCTTCTGAGGATTTTCAGCTACTACTACTACTAGTACTACTACTACTAGTACAATTACTGCTACTACCATCACTTCTACTAACGAAAAGAAAAAGAAGACGGAGAGTGTTTACTATTACTGGGTGCTTTCGACCCTCGCCAATCCACAAGGTGTGTCGTACTTCCGGAAACCTACATGGGACAATGAGATGAGCACTAGTTTTTCCTCCAAAACTAATAGGAAAGGAAATACAAAACCTACCAATCATTGTGGTGAAGAGAGGCATTGAAGCGTATCCGTCACTGGTACCGTAGTCAGCAATAGTGAACACTCCTTTCTTGGACGGTACCGGCACAGAGTCTGTGTGGGAAACAAGTTATCTGGTTCAGATAAGCACGTATATAAGTTTTTGCTTGCTGTGCTCTCTTTCAATGTATTACTCTTTGCTGCTTGACGGTGATCCGGCTTCAATGAATAGAAAATGTTTATACCAAGTTTTCGTGAAGAATCATCCCTTTTTTGTCTTAAACAAACAAAACACACAGAAACAGACACAATCAGCTTTCCTGATTTCAAAGTACTGGTTTCACGCACAAAGATGTCAGCGGGATTACCAACAAACATTTTTCTCCAACGAATGCAGTGATTCTTTGTTACACTGTGGTAGGGGGATTTGTGTGGTCACAATCCCTTTGTTTCATAGTTTTTTCTTTGTCTTGTTGCTGTTGTTGTTGTTAGGAAAACAACAGAAGCTTAAAAATGCATCGCTCACATACCAAGATTGGACAACATCAGATCACGCATTGTTTCCGCAAACGGCCGTGTCACTTGGCCCCACGTTTTGGCAAAGAAGTCAGACCCAAGCTTCCAAGATGGTTCGAACATTCTCCCCTGGCTCTGGTCACTCCTGCTGGAGTACCGACGAGCCAGAGAAGATACACGTCCAATAGAGGGAAAACACGTCCTCGCCATCCTTGCCAAGTGGGACATCATTTTCCTGTTGAATGAAAAACCACGTTGCTGTTCGTCAAGTTGTGGTAGGGAGTGCAAACCACGCGTGATTTACAGTTCAGTTCTACATTGTACTAGACTAAATTATGTGATTTACACTAATGCTACCTTACATCTGTTAGTATGTAGTTAGTATGGTCAGAGTAGCCTACAGATTCTGGTCAGGAGTGTTGTTCAATTGTGTTTTACCTTTCCGGTTGTTTTGCGCAATAATTGTGCGAGTACAGTTCATGGAGGCGTTTGAGTTCTGAGTTTTGTATTTAGCTCGATATTCCTTGACAGTTTAGATCTCTGATTCAACCGAAGTTCCTTAATTTGTTTGAATCATGCAGGCAATTATAAAATGTAGCTGTTGGTGGAAGGGCTCTTTACTCGTTGCATATGCACTCAAAATATTAGAAGCAGCACCCACGTGAAACAGAGTTGGGAAGATACAAGGCCCGGCGGGTAGATCACGCTGACATGCCCTCAAACGTAAACAGAGCTGTGCATGTGTTGGTTTCGCATCATGACTTCGCACATTTCTCTTTCCTTCACAGTGTTACCAGGTTTGTGTTTTCAGTCGAGGTTAAGAAATTTTGTTTTTGTTTGGGTTTGAGTGAACTGCCATTGTATTGCTAGAATATGAAGGCGCACTTTATCTCAGGCGCGTACTGATCTCCTGACCGCTCCGAGCGTCAGCTATGCGCTGCTCAGCCGGTAGCAGATTCCCCCAAAATTACAAGTAGATTTCAGCTTTTGGTAAGCGCTCAAAATGCACCATACGAGAGAACTAGAGAGTCAGAAGCCTCCATGGCTCCCTTGTGACATGGGTCAAGGTCATTCAAAAGAGCATGTAAAACTCTTATCACTATCTATCATCAAGCCAAGGAGGGTGTTCTTCGTTCCCGGCAATATTACAGTTTTCCCCCAAAACTGTTAGTATGGCCTTGACCTTGGGTCAAGGTCATTCAAATAAGATCTCATGAGATGTCCATCATTATGCCAAGTTTGACGCCTCTAGTATTTGTAGTTTCTCCGAAAACGGTATGTTTAAATTCACAACAGACAGCTTTATTGGCCTTGGCCTTGGGTCGAGGTCATTCAAAAAGATATGTCGGCATAGGAGTTTTTAATTCATTTGCCCATTTGTCTAAAGGGTGAAGAAAGTGTTTTTGTTGTGATGAGGAAACCACATAAGCCATACACGCTTGGGTGCACATGGTGTCAAAATCAAAAGTCACAGAAAACAAACACCATTTCAGTCGAATTTACACAGAGATTTTATGGTTTTATTCTCACAAAAAATAACAGTAAGGATCAGAATTCACTCCTAGACAACATTATGTTATTCAAATCATCTTTATTACAACGATTTGATGTCTAGTCACGCTTGAGTAAACAAAACTCTAAATCAACAGGGCCAGCGTTTTCAAACACAATTTATCGAAAACAATCTTTGCAATAGTCTTTAATGTAAGACTGAATGCATAAATTAAATCAACAGACGAAAGACTTTATGGGAAAAGAATGAAATTAAAACACAAAACACATCTGCATAAAATCACAAAACTCATAATCACACTGTACAAATAGCGATCAGAGCAGTAATGGAAAAAGGGTGATGTTGCAAAAGAGAACGACCGAGAGTTTTTTGGGGCAATTGATGCAATTTTGTTTCATATTCTTTCATTTGTTTATGAACTTTATTCATTAAATGTACAGTATGGTTAATCCTGATAGGGTCATTTTAAATGCAAGTGCAAATGAATGAATTGTAGACTTTTTACAGTTTTATTGTAATTTTTACACGAGTTCGAATGGTTGAAAAAAGGATTCCTTTTGTGGTCTTTGTGATGGCATTTTGCGTTCTGCTGTCCTCACGTGTAGGCGCTTTTTGTTGTTTGTTTAAATCATTGTTTCCAAGATTTTCTTGTCAAGTTAAACAACTGAATATTGTGCATAAAATCATTACATTAAAGACTATTGCAAAGATTGTTTTCGATAATTTGTTTGAAAGCTCTGGTTGTGTTGATGTAGAGTTTTATTTACTCAAGCGTGACTAGACATCAAACCGCTGTAATAAAGATGATTTGAATGTGATTTGAAGAACATAAGTAAGTGAATTCTGATCCTTACTGTTTTTGGTTTTTTCGTGAGAATAAAACCATAAAATTTGTGTAAATTCAACTGAAAATGGTGTTTGTTTTCTTGTGACTTTTGATTTTGACACCATGTGCACCCAAGCGTGTATGGCCTATGTGGTTTCCTCATCACAATAAAAACACTTTCTTCACCCTTTGTGCTGGTCTTTTTCTCGTTGCCCCGTCTTTGATATCATCCTTACGTGGCGGAAAAGGACGTTAAACTCCCAGACACTCACTCACTCACTCACTCACTCGTCTACGTTGCCAGGATTCTACCTTCAATGACTTCGTGGGTGATAGTGGTGAAATTGACATGCAGCCAGATTCAGACTGACAAGTCAGTGCAGCCAATCATAGTGCGCCAGTACTCCGACAGACAAATCACACGTGTAGGATTGTAAGTCGGAGTACTCGAGGGTTCCCTGCCACGTCCTGTCTCACTTCTTTCTATCTGTGTCAATAGCAGGGAACCTTCGATTAGCTTGACAAAGCTACCGTGTCATGGCAAAACACAGTAAATCCATGACATCATTTTCTGGAAAAAGACCATGACGTAAATGCCTTTCATCTTGAAATCACCCCTTTTTCTCATTGGACTTACCGCGTCGTGCCACTGCACAGCAGAAAGAAATCAGATGGGTTACCATGGAGAACCAGAGGGTGTGACTACGGGGCTGTGGACTACGTGTTAATTGGAATGAGAATATAGTTATTGCATGTCTATGTGTTACCGAGTTTCTCCGCCAGCGATGCTCCACTGGGCCAGTGCTGTACAATTCATTAATCCCAAAAGGGAAATTCAATATATATGCCACCAATAAATACACCGAACAACAAATAAAAGCATGAAACAAAAACTCTATTAAGAATATAATAATAATAATAGCTCTTATAAAGCGCCAACAGTCTGTTCAAAGAGCACTCAGTGCGCTACACACACACATTCTCACGCAAACATGAAACACAAGTATGTGTGCGGGGGGGGGGGGGGGGGTAGATGATACTATAGATTATATGCTATCTTGAATAGGTGAGTCTTTAGCGTTGACTTAAACAGTGGGAGGGTCTGGGTGTTCCTAAGGGAGGGAGGCAGAGAATTCCATTCCTGGGGGGCACAGGAACTGAAAGAGCGCTCACCGAAAGCTTTGAGATTGTACTTGGGAACTTTTAGGAGCTGTTCTGATGAGGAGCGCGCGCACGCACACACACACACACACACACACACACACACACACACACACACACACACACACACAGAAGACTGAGATAGATAGAAATGTTAATTAAAATTAATTTTAATGCAAACAGTATAACAGAGCAATCTGCATAAACAATTTAGTAACTTGAGTTGCAGATGAAAGCACATATTAACTAATAATAATAATAATTTATTTATTTATTTATATAGCGCTGTAATCTACTTATAAGGCAGTTCTAAGCGCTAAAAGCACAGGTAAAAGTACAGATAAGAGTCAAGGTTCAGGGCCAGGGTAACTGCATGTATGGTACTTTATAGGAGATTGAGAAAGACGGAGGCAGGTTAGACTGTGCTTTGAGATGAAAACAGGTAGGTTTTTAGATTTGTTTTGAAGGTTTGATGGCATTGTGATAGGTGTAATTAACTCTCACAACTGTGTGTAACACAATCTTGGCTTGTTTTCAACTTTAACCTCACGCTAGGAATACGTAGGTTTCAGTGTCAGGCGGGTGGAATCATTTTTCATCCGTGTTGGAGCGGACTTTCTTCATGCAGGCGGATGTTACTGCACGAAAAAGATTTGTGTGTGTGTGTGTGTGTGTGACAGTGTGTGTGTGTGTGTGACAGTGTGTGTGTGTCCCTGGGCGGGGGGGGGGGGGGGGGGCAATTATCGGAATAGTGATGCCATTCTCGATTTCCCGCTGGTAGCAATTACTTTCAGGCTTGGAAACCTTTTTGCTTTGAATACTTCAGGTTTTGACCCACCTCCCATCCCTTTCTCCATTTGTGCTGCTCTAGGGCGGTCAACTCGTACACAAGCAGCCATGTACAGAGACAGAGTAAACAATAAGTTGATATTGTTAAGCTGCCTTGGTAACGGAAACGAGGTAACGTAAGCAGTTTCATGGATTGTGATTTGGCAATGTAATATTACATAATGTTCGTATTTATTTTCTGAGTTTTATTTTTTTTAAACTGCCCATTTTCTCTCTACAGTTAAAGTATCTTCCTATTAAAGTTTACACAACACAACACATGAATATTGACAGCCACACCTTGCAGATCGTTGCACTGTCATGAGTTCAAATCTTGGCTGAGACACTAAAATGTCCAGTGGATTTCCCTCGTTGTCCCGTCCCATGTGACAGAATAGGACGTGACGCACGGAAATCACCAACCAAAACTCAAAACAAAATGTCGGTGTGGTTTTGGGTGTCACGGTAATGTGTGGGTCTTTTGTCCGCTGTATCGTGACGAACGTTATTACCTGCAGGCAGAGTGTAACACGACCTTGGTACTCAGGATGTTTTAAACCCACCCGGGGAATACATTACTTTTGTAACCGGGTGTCAGGGGTCCGGTTCATGCAGGCAGGGAGACCAAACACAGAGGTCGCTATGACATGAGTTTTATTACGGGAAAACAGTACAAATGGCAGACAATTCGTAGACAGGTGCAGTGACTCGCGGCAGGGCTGGCTGGCGACTGTCCAGTGAGGCGTAGCTCGCGGCTACTTATGCGCCCAGCGCGGGCCGCAAAGACAGCACGGCCCCAAGTGCAGCGGAAAGCAGAGCACGTATGTCAGCCGCTGCGGAATTTGTGTTTCTTAACACATAGAAAACGAGTCACAGTGGGCGTTATATAATAGCTAGAAGCTTCAAACAAAGTGCACCTGAAAGAGCGTGAAAATTACTATAGGACTATACAAGTTTAGGATCTTATCAAAACACAGGAAATTTCCCATCGCCGATAAAGTAGCGTGAAGACAGAGACCACGCATTTGAAAAGTGGTGAAAATCGCTAAATACACCCGTTAAAATACAAAACAGCGCTAAAAACAAAACATGATTAAAATGTACAAACGGTCATGAAACTATAGCAGTTTACAGAATTATTCTAAGTGAAGGGACTACGGAGATATTTGACACCAAACAGACATAAACAAACACAACTAATTGACACGCGCGCCATCGCGGATACGAAGCACTGCCTGCGCGTGGCTAGTGGACAGTATACAGGGCCGGCCAGGGAACAAAGGCTGATGTACAGGGGTGGCCGGGGAAGGGTAGAACGGGTGGCTAGAGGGACAGCGGGACTAAGAAGAACAAAGAGGGGAAAATACAGCAGTACACACGTTGTAACAAAATATCAGTAAATAGGGGCCGGGTATGACCCGGTCTCACTTTCAAGCGGGTAGAATCAGTTTTCATCCAGTGTCTGTGGATAGGAGTCCTTTCCTCATACAGGCGGATATAATCACACAATAAACAAGTGTGTGTGTGTGTGTGTGTGTGTGTGTGTGTGTGTGTGTGTGTGTGTGTGTGTGTGTGTGTGTGTGTGTGTGTGTGTGTGTGTGTGTGTGTGTGAGAGAGAGAGAGAAAGAGAGAGAGAAAGAGAGAGAGGCGAATGTAAAATGCTCGACCAACAGAGCCCACGCTGCCATATGGAATGGATTCCATTGTGCAACGGTCACGCGACACTACTCAGCGACACAGCCTTGATATCCACTAGCATACCCAGAACTGGTCCGCCATATTTAGATCAGTTTCTTCCTTCTTGTCACGTTGAACATGGCGTCAGTATGTAACGTTACAAAATTAATGGCCCCAAACACGGAGATCCACGTGTAATATACAGGTAGATCAATGTTAACAATAATAACAATGTGTATTATACAGGCGCATTACCCAATTGCTTGTCTCAAAGTGCCGCCAACTGAACACACGCACTCACACGTGAATCACACGCATTCTCTCACACACTGGACATTAAACACTATTCGATCACGTGCTACTAGTTGTCAGTTTTTAGTCTCTGAATGTTACAAGTGTATTACGAAATTGTATTTTGTATTTATTTTGATTTTGTTTGTGTGGGCTGAACATTTCAAAAGCGGGCGGGGGGGTGGGGGGTGGGAGTAC
The DNA here is from genome assembly GCA_018292915.2 of Batillaria attramentaria. Taxonomy (NCBI): domain Eukaryota; kingdom Metazoa; phylum Mollusca; class Gastropoda; family Batillariidae; genus Batillaria; species Batillaria attramentaria. The sequence continues at coordinate 2,020,154 of JACVVK020000062.1, forward strand.
CCGGAGAGAACCCCCGACGGTTGGCCCCAATGATGGACGGCCAGCACAAGTAATTGATTTTCAGCCGGGATTCGAACAACTACAACAACAACAAAAACTGACTAGGCCAGTTTAAACCCGGGTAGTTATCCCCCTCCCCCCCCCCCCGGCCCCTGTTACCAAAAACCATGACACCAAGGTGTTTCAGATATATTTCTTTAGTCCGTGCTGTTCAACGGTCGCAGCTGCTCGTACGCCATGATACCTAAATCGTTTAAAAAGGAATTTTCCTTCCATTCTTCTCTTCCTTTTTATGTTGTTTCCATAGTAATGGAAACAACATAATAGGACGGGCTAAAATTTCCACGTTCATAGGCAAGCATCTGTGGTACAAACGCACGTCACTGCCGATCTCCCGCAGAGACGATTATGCAAGTGTAACTCTGACAATGACGTAAGAAAACCTGCGTCATCGATGCTGGCATGTATGCTGTTCCGAACGCGCTTCTCCTCCTCACTGAGTGCCGTCTGTGTGGATGTGTGTGTGTGTGTGTGTGTGTGTGTGTGTGTGTGTGTGTGTGTGTGTGTGTGTGTGTGTGTGTGTGTGTGTGTGTGAATTGTGTCCGGGCCCGTTTCTTCGAAGATACTTAACCGAATGGCTTCAAATTTGGGGTATCCAAATTTATCAAAATGTTACATTAGACGATTCAAGCGTGTGATGATTGCTTAAGTGATTTGGGAGTTATCGCCCTTTTGAGACAAGTTGGTTGTCTTTCGTGTACAGGCGTAATATTTATTTAAATCACTCAATTTTTGGGCAGTAGATAGCTTGAATACGGACTCTGAATTGACTTACTACTAGAAAATGGTCGCTCTTATAGTTTTCATGTAAACCGAGCCTGAGTTGACATTGCATGTGAACCCAGTTCAGATGCCTATTTCTCCGAAAATACTGAACCGATCGGTTTCAAATTTGGGGTTTCTAAATGAATCAAGATTGTTGAATAGAAGGCCCGATCCAGGTACGATTGCACACATGATTTGCGAGTTATCGCCCTTTTAAAAAAAAGTGGCTTTCTGGCGTTTAAAGGCGTAATATTTACCTAAACCACTCCATTTTTGGGACATAGATAGCATGAATACGGACTCTCAACTGAGTGAATTTTGGAGGTTGTCGCTTTTATACTTTTGGCGTAAACCGTACCTGATGAAAGTGCTGGTGAACACACTTTAGATCTCAAAATCGCTCCTACTATACATAGATAATGAGCCTGGGGTGCCATAAAAAATATACAAAAAAATTAGAAAAATTCACTGCAGCCGTTGTCGTCAGTTGACTCGAAAATTTGTACTCGAAGCACATTTCCTTTACACAAGCCACACGCCTCACAAACATCGCAGAAAAGGCACACGCGCACTGACGCAAAACTGTATCAGCGTCAGTTTGCCGACGTCATGTTTGATTGACGTGGGGGTGTGTCGTCACTTTTCGGAAGTTCTCTATTTGTAGACGGGGAAAGCGGGAGTTTCATTGATGTAGTGAGCTTTGTTTTTCCCACTGACTCTCACTCAATAGCATAGTAGAGTGAGAGAACACCACATAGGTCTCAATGGAGCACATGCACAAACGCGGCTCGCGCAAGTCTGCGTGCGTGCGTGCGTGCGTGCGTGCGTGCGTGCGTGCGTGCGTGCGTGCGTGCGCGCGTATGTCTGTGTGTGTCTGTGTGCGCGCGCGCGCAGCAGACATGACACATAGTGAAAAAACGTTCGCCGCGCAGACTTGTCTGTTAAACACATTGAGCCGGTATAAATTCGATCTTTACACTGCGCAGCAGCAACACTTCAATTTTCATGGGGCTGCTTTCATTGCAAGAATTGTATCCGAGTCAAAGTTATTACGTCAAATGTATTATGCGTCATCCCAATCAGGAAAACGTCATAGATTTCAAAGAAAACAACTTGACGTCTCTCTTCCAAAACCAAGATTGGTCTGACAAGCCCGGTCAGTTGTTTCCATTGAGAGAGAGAGAGAGAGAGTGTGTGTGTGTGTGTGTGTGTGTGTGTGTGTGTGTGTGTGTGTGTGTGTGTGTGTGTGTGTGTGTGTGTGTGTCCTCCCGTATACATGGCATTACAAAAGAACGGCCGTGACGACGGCAGGTGATTAAATGGAAACAACATATTGGGCTGGTCAGTGGCCATCTTGTTTATTTTGTTTTTGTTGGTTTCTTTCGTCCATCCTTCACCATTTTCCGATTTCTTTTTATTCATTCGCATGTTTACAATGCGCATTTCATAATAATAATAATAATGCGTCAGGTACAAGCTGTGCCGTCAGCCGCTTATCCTTTTTTGGTAAACGTGTACACGCACATTTTTTATCGGAGAAAAAATTATTATTGCAGGACGGAAATTTATATATTTAACACTTAATGAGCACAAATAAGCTTTAGCTTATACAGTCTTCACAAAAAGTTAAGGACCAGTCAACATAATGGGTGACAGTTTCAATAAATCAGAAAAAAAAATAAACGAATAAGAATTTTCCCGTAATTCGGTAGCAAGGTTAAGGGGTAATTAGTGAACATGGCGACCACTGTGTGGATGGCACGTGCGCGTCACACAGCATGTTTGGCGCGTTTGAAAATCTGCAATTCCGGCAAAACTAGACTGAGTTTCAGTGTTCAATGAGCGATACCTGGGGCTTTCTGCACGGCAAAAATGAGATGTAGGACAAAGAATGCATCCCTGGTTATGAACTGTGCTCATTTGTTTGCTTACATAAGCCGCTGTTTCAGCGATGTTCAGCACTACACCAGCATGCCACCACGACAAAAGTTGAATGATATTTGCAAGTGGTCCTTAACTTTTTGTGAAGGCTGTAGTAACGCTCAGGGTGAAACAAACACAGTGTAACGGTATTGCAATGGCAGACTAAATTAATCCTAAAATCTCATTAATCAATACTAGCGAGAGAGCGCGGGGGGGGGGGGGGTGTCTGTGTAGGTTGACAAAAAGATAAATACATGTATACATATAAAAAAGATAAAACAAAATAAAAAGAAATAAAGACCCCCAAAAAGCAAGAAATAAAAATATAAAAAAAGATTAAAATTTCCTATGGTCTACACTAGACACAGTAAGCAGACAAAATTACTCCTAAAATTTTGATAAATTTACACAACAGAAGAGAGAGAGAGGTGATGATGATGAAACGTTTATTATGATCATTCTTGTAGGCATCTCTGTCTATCTAACAAGAAGTCATCACCACATTCTACAATACTAGACGAGAGAGAGAGAGAGAGATTTTGCCAGGATTTTTTTTTTTTTTGTTGTTGTTGTTCTGCGATTTAGCCGAAACAGCCATGAAAGTTTCGGCTTTTTACAGAAAGTTTCGGCTCTCTCTGTCGAAGCAGTTTCAAAAGTTTTTCGACTAGATTCCCTACTGTTACGTGCTCCCTCCACCTCCATGAATTGAAGATGTTCTGTAGATATATATCTTCGCAATAAAACAAGTCTTTAGAGTAAAATAACAAAATTGATCAAACTTTATTTCCCTGAACTTTAGAATGCTGTCTGCCAAACATTCAACACAAATCCAAGAAAAAGTGGGACTGTGAGTGTGACTGTCCCTTGGAAATTAGTCCAGCCAGCACAGGAATCTCGCAGAAACGGACATAATCGAGCCGATTCACTTCGGCTCGGCCAGCCGACATGACAGACAGATTATCGGCTTTTAAAAAAAAAATTCGGCTTTTAGCCGAGATCCGTCGGAGAGAGAGAGAGAGAGAGAGAGAGAGATTGTGTACTCACAAAAAAGTAAAAATGTGATGGTGTGGAGTGGGGTTTGCAGGCGCACAAACGTGGTAGTGAGGGAGTCAACGCATGGTTTTATACAAAAATGGGGCTGAATTGTCCAGACACTTTCTACCAGACAAATGTTGGGAGGAAGTATAAACGGTATAGCACACATATGGTTGGCCAAACTGGTAAGAAGGCTATTACGGGACCCCACGGTCTCATGAATTATGTTTTACAGTGAAGACAATGTGAAGAACACAGCCAAGCCATTCATCCTACGTATACGCGAGACAGCGACACGGCCATTTTTCACCGACCGCAAGTGTCTCCGCACATAGTTATTTCCCTGTGTTCGCTACTAGCGAGGCGGCTCGCCGACTCAGCGGCCTAGCGGGCCGCCGTTCCGTCTCAGTGCACTCACAACATATATCGGCGACCCTAAATTTTCCCTCTTTTCTAAGTATTCCCCACGACTGAAACCACAATGTCTTACATATCAAAAGGTTCAGCATGCATTTGTCTATACTTTCACGTCCGTTTCAAGCCGGCACAAAGCCACAAGATACCCATCAGACAAATTCTCCTGGCCGATCTCCGACTGCTGACGACTCGACAGGGCTAATCAGCTCTGCACTCAGTACATCGGCGACCCCAGCTTCGACCTTTTTTCTAAGCACTCCCCACGGCTGAAACCACTATGTGTTATACATCAAAAGACGCAGAATGTATTTTTCTACACTTTTATGGCCCTTTTATGCCAGCATAAAGCCAGAACATGCCCATCAGAAAAAAATTTCTGTCCGATCAGCCATTTCCCCGAATTCACTCTTTCTCACTTTAAAGCTCATTTACCACTACTCCGACGGCTACACCATACCTATGTCATATACCATATGACGCAGCATGTATTTTTCTACACATTTATAAAGCCAAAATATACCCAGCAGACAAATTCTCCCGACTGGTCTAGGCCCGATCACCAACCCGCCGGGCCGGCCGCCGCTCTGCACTCAGAACATGCATCGGCGGCCCTAACTTTTACCTCTTTTCTAACTACTTCCTACGGCTAAAACCACCATGTGGTATATATCAAAAGGTTCAGCATGTATTTTTCTACACATTTATAATCGTTGTATGCCGGCACAAAGCCAAAACATACCCATCAGACAAATTTTTCTGTCCGACCTAGGGCTGAACAGCCATTTCCCCGAATTGACGCTTTCTCACTTTAAAGCCCATTTACCACTACTCCGACGGCTGCACCATACCTATGTCATATACCATATGACGCAGCATGTATTTTTCTACACATTTATAATTGTTTGATGCCGGCACAAAGCCAGAATATACCCATCAGACAAATTCTCCCGACCGGTCTAGGTCCGATCACCAACCCGCCGGGCCGGCCGCCGCTCTGCACTCAGAACATGCATCGGCGGCCCTAACTTTTACCTCTTTTCTAACTACTTCCTACGGCTAAAACCACCATGTGGTATATATCAAAAGGTTCAGCATGTATTTTTCTACACATTTATAATCGTTGTATGCCGGCACAAAGCCAAAACATACCCATCAGACAAATTTTTCTGTCCGACCTAGGGCTGAACAGCCATTTCCCCGAATTGACGCTTTCTCACTTTAAAGCCCATTTACCACTACTCCGACGGCTGCACCATACCTATGTCATATACCATATGACGCAGCATGTATTGTTCTAAACATTTATAATCGTTTTATGCCGGCAAAAAGCCAAAACATACCCATCAGACAAATTTTTTCTGTCCGACCTAGGGCTGATAAGCCATTTCACCGAATTCACGCTTTCTCACTTTAAACATTTGTTGAGCGCGGAGTCCTGCTTCGAAAAGCACTCAATGCGCTTTTGCTCACGCACACACACAACATTCACACGCACACCAACACAGGCGGTGGAATAAAACGAAGTAGAGCAAGACGAGGTAACTGCCCGAGCAACTTAATCGCCAGCGAATATACGATGACTCACACTGCTGTCTGTCACCTCCAGAACGTGTACTGGTATGCACAACACACAGCCGTTTTAGCTCAGCGACATGCACTTGAAAATGTGCATCGCTGCAAGGCTTCTTCACACCGGCGCCCTGACCTGTCCTACTTTGGGAGGGGATACATGATGCGTGACGCTGCACAAAAGAAGATAGTCGAAAAGGTGAGGTCGGTTACCGTGCACTCCCCCGGCGACTCTATGAGACCAGTTTAAAAATGAACCTTGGGGTGTGCTGAGCACATTAGATCATTGTTCCAAGGGTTTTTTTTATGTTTTTGCTCCACTGGCGCGAGGCGCGCCGATGTTGATTACACCCCGCGCACTGTACTTGCTTCTTGCCCACAACCACACGCTAAGGCTGAAACGATCAGTGTCGTACAGTTTGGGCAAGGTACGCCGAGTGGCATGAAGCTGGCGACACCGTACGCAACCTGCACCTTGTCGCCAACACGGGTATGCGCTCTACCAGGTCCCTCAACATCCAGTTTCAAAATCTCGTGTGCACGGTCCTTCAAGAATGCGGCCCCCAAACTGTGGAACTCTCTTCCTGAGTCAGTGAAGGAGGCAGTCAGCATCACAGCATTCCGGAAGCGCCTGAAGACTCGTCTCTTCACCGTATCACTGCAGTAATCATATCCGTGTGGTGTTGTTAATTTTGTGGTTGTTGTTGTGTGTGTTGTTATTTTTCCTTGTTGTTGTTGATGATGGTGGTGGTGGGTTTTTTTTTTGTTTGTTTGTTTGTTTGTTTTTGTTTTGTTTGTTTTTCTGCCCTTCTGCTGAAACCTCTCCCTATGCGTCGTGAGCCCTCAGTTAGGGTGGAACTGTGCGCCATATCAAGACTTCCTTCATCATCATCATCATCATCATCATGAACAGTGACTGTACTAACCATCCCGTTGTCAGCAATTTTGTGGAATAACGGCATTATAGTCAAAAGTCAAATTACTTACTTGCACCCAAAGCGAAATTTGATAGAAGAGTTCGGACCATCGTGCAAGTATTAGTAACAAACAATCTACACACGCGCGCGTGTGACGTAACAAATTGTCAAAACTTTTTTTTTTTTTTAATTCTGTTTTTAGCATTTTACATCGTTGGCACACATACAGAGAAGTAGATACACTATATAAACAGATACGCAAGTGGACTAGGATAAGTGGTTTCCCACAAAACAAAACTAAGAACAACTACACAAACAAGACAGGGAAAAAAAAGTGGGGGGGGGGGGGGGAGAGACAGAGAAGAGAGAAGGGGAATGGAAGACGGAGTACACATACAATCTCAGGACGACCTTGGGACAATGTCAATCAAACTTTCAAACGTGAGTGAAATACGTCATAGGGTGCTACTGTAGTAACAGTCGGTATGGACACCATTTACATTTGAATTTAGACATTTGTCCAGTAATACCATGTCTACAACGTTGTCAAAATTGTCAAAACTTGACGACAGTAGTATTGTAGATTCCACCCATGACCTGGGAGGAACACAACTGGAGCTGGCAAAAAGAGTTAGGGCAGCACACACACAAAAAAACTTGACGACAGTAGTATTGTAGATTCCACCCATGACCTGGGAGGAACACAACTGGAGCTGGCAAAAAGAGTTAGGGCAGCACACACACAAAAAACTTGATGACAGTAGTATTGTAGATTCCACCCATGACCTGGGAGGAACACAACTGGAGCTGGCAAAAAGAGTTAGGGCAGCACACACACAAAAAACTTGACGACAGTAGTATTGTAGATTCCACCCATGACCTGGGAGGAACACAACTGGAGCTGGCAAAAAGAGTTAGGGCAGCACACACACAAAAAACTTGACGACAGTAGTATTGTAGATTCCACCCATGACCTGGGAGGAACACAACTGGAGCTGGCAAAAAGAGTTAGGGCAGCACACACAAAAAAAACTTGACGACAGTAGTATTGTAGATTCCACCCATGACCTGGGAGGAACACAACTGGAGCTGGCAAAAAGAGTTAAGGCAGCACACACAAAAAAAACTTGACGACAGTGTTCTTTCAGTCATGCCCAGTGGATCCTCTTTCAAAACCATTGCTGTGTGTCAAGTCAGTGTTACCTGGTCTGAAAAGAAGCCTTACAGCGTCCCACATTTCAAGTTACACTGCGTCTAGATAAGGCTGCATGCTGTGGATACTTGTACACGTTTTGGAGGTGCCAGATAACAACACAAGTCGTCGCACATTTGCTGGTGAGGGAAAATCATCATTAGGTTGCTCAGTTACCTCGTTTTTTTCTTCGTTGGACAAGATTGCAGCGTTAATACAAACCGTCAGACTGAGTGGTGAGCCGAGCGAAAGCTGCGTGCTGTGCACATAGTTTAGAGCTCAGCCCGGCGAGAAATGACGTGCTGTCTGTTTGCCCGGCATGTAGGTCACCTCAGTTTTAATTTGGAGTATTCGGGTTGAGTTTTGAACTGCAGGCGTAAGGACACAAATTGGCCGTGGGGTCATGTTTGGTGTTTATTTGAGGTACCCTGTTTAACGAGTGTGCTAGTCTCTAGTGATTTTTTATTGTCATAAAAAGCGAAATTTTCGTGATTGTTGTGTTATGTAGGTCAAGGTGCAGGCCAGGCTGTCACTGGCAAGCTTCCAGTGAAGCTGGGACTTTTTGCACATAGGTCGGACACAAGTGACAAAGCGGATTTGTGTGAACTGGCTCTCTGTCCTAAACAGAAAGTAGACGTGCATTACTGCAGTGAGGCCTGAGCGGAAAGGTGGCATTCAAATTTGTTAAGACCCCTGTCAGGTGCGTGCCTTTGAATGGTCTGTTCATGGTAGTAATTGTTTCTAGAATGAAGCATATTTAGGTGTGACTATGATGCCTGAGGCTAATTGGGAATATATGGGCATTTTGAGGCCCTGTGTATTTGTGTCCTTCGATCTGCAGAACCTGTGTTGAAGGTGACAGACAACAGTGCAAAGCTACTGGGACAGTTCAGCGCTCAGCCCAGCAAGGAATCACGTGAACTACATTTGCGCAGCACGCAGGGCACCTCAGTTTTGAGTTGGATTATTTGGGCCGAGCTCTGACTTGGGTAAGAGAGAATTATCATTAGATTGTATAATTATTATTTTGTCGCTCTTTCAGATACGTGGGGGAAGCGGGGATAGGTGAATGGTAGAGCGTTGGACTTTCAATGCTCGGGTCGTGAGTTCGAATCCCAGCTGAGGCCAAATATTTGTGCTGGCCTTTTTCTCGTTGCCCTGTCTTTGATATCACCCATACGTGGTGGAAAACGACGTTTAAACTCTCAACCATCCACCCACCCTCAGACACGTGTCAAGAGGTTCATTGAAATTCGTTTAAAACCGGTTGCAGTATGCAGGCAAGAATACAAATTTTGAACGTGGACATGCTCAGCCGGCGTTCTATAATGCACGAGATGAAACATTCAGTGATAATTATCGTAGTGTATCATAAATGATATTGTCATGTCAGACAACATGACCGTCTTTCGTTAAAATCGTGCGTTTTTCGACTCGACGAACAACAGCGTTATTTTTAATTCACCAGGAAAATGATGTCTCACTTGACAAGGATGGCGAGGAAAAGTTTTCCCTCTATCGGACGTGTAGCCTCGCTGGCTCGTAGGTTCTCAAGCGGACGTGGCCAGAGCCAGGGGAGACTGTTCGAACCATCTTGGAAGCTTGGGTCTGACTTCTTTGCCAAAACGTGGGGCCAAATGACACGGCCTGTTGCGGAAACAATGCGTGATCTGATGTTGTCCAACCTTGGTAAGTGCGCGGTGCATGTTTTCTTTCAAGTTTCTGGCTTTTTCTTTAAAACTATGAAACGAAGGGAATGTGACCATACAATTTCACTTACCACAGTGTAACCCAGAATCACTGCATTCGTTGGAGAAAAATGCTTGAGGGTAATCCTACTGACATCTTTGTCCGTGAAACTTTTTTGTAACCGGGAGTTCGATAAATTAGCTTGAAGGTGAAGCGTCTCCTGCATGTCCTAGGTTTATATTTCCCCGTAGATCAGTTTGCATCAGTTGCCCAACGTTACATTTGACAATTTTTTTTTCACGTAGTGCAGACACACTTAGCCGCGCATTAGTCTTTGTGGCTTGCGCGGCGTTAAGCATCAAAAACTCAATCACTCACCCTTGTCCGTGAAACTACTACTGTACTTTCAAATGAGGCAAGTTGATTTTGTTTGTTTGTTTGTTTGTTTAAGATAAAGAGGGATGATTCTTCACGATAACTTGTTTTCCACACAGACTCTGTGCCTGTACCGTCCAAGAAAGGAGTGTTCACTATTGCTGACTACGGTACCAGTGACGGATACGCTTCAATGCCTCTCTTCACCACAATGATTCGTAGGTTTTCGTTATTTTTTCTGTCCTATTTGCTATGGAGGAAAAAAAAAAACACACAAAAAAACACAGTGCTCATCTCATTATGTTTTCGGGAATACGACACACATTGTAGATTGACGAAGGTCGAAAGCACTCAGACATGGTGAAGTTTAGAAGCCCCAGTGAGTTTGATTTCGGGCACTAGACAGGGGATTTGGTCTAGTGGTTAAGGCATCCGACTTCGGATCCTGAGCTGCCGGGTTCGAGTCCCCGGTGGGCAGGAATATGGTGGGATTTTTCCTTCCCATATCGAGTCAAATCCATGTGCAGACTCGTTTGCGGTGCCTGTCTCGCCTTCGTGTACACACGCACGCACAAACATCAAGTGTACACGCTAAAAGTCCCACGTTCATCTTTCGAAGAAGAGTAGGCTGTGACCGGTGTCGTGGTAAACAGAAATACTGTCGCACGCACCAGAGTGAATAGAAGGGTGGAGGTTTGCACATAAAGTAGCGCTTAACGGCAGCAGGCTTTCACTGCTTCGTCCTCCAGCCCTGCGGCGCCGTGAGCATTTCCACAGAGATGGATATTTGCGCCGAGGAGAAGTCTTCCATACCATACCATACCATTTCGGGCACGTTTTTAGTTTGACGAAGTGACTCTAGTATTGAGACGTGTGTTAGTATTGCCACCGTTACTTCTATCGCTGGTAAACCACAAAAATCAGACCATCAGTTATTGTGATGAAAGTTGACGATATCAAGATTTACAAAGCTTCGACTGAGACGATTTCTGAAGTTTCTGACTAGTCTATAGGGCGGTCGACGGTCTATTGGTTAAGAGAAGTGTCACGAGTGCGAGAGGCCAGGGGTGCGAGTCCCACTAGGGGCAAAGAATTTTTCCTTCTCGTATGTGGCACCGTTCATTCGGGCCGATCGTCGAGGGTTCCCTCCGGGTACTCCGGCTTCCTCCCCCTCTGCGTTGAAAATGTTCAGCCAACCAAATTTGAAAAATAAGTGCAATTCCAGATTCCGAAATTTAAATAGCTGAGCTGACCCTTCGCACCACGTGATTGTAATGCGTTTATGTCCAGTGTGTGAGAGAATGCGTGTGATTCACGTGAGCGTGCGTGTTGGATTCAGTTCGCGGCGCCTTGAGCCGATTCATGAAATTGGATTAAGCGCCTATACAATAATGATAATACTTATTATTATTATTATTATTATTATTATTAGCCTGTTTTGTGCATCAGGCCCAGAGAGTGCATGAAAGTGTCCATCCAACTGTGATTTGTTTCCCTGTATTTTTCGTTGGTGCTTGTTGCTGTGAACGTGTAGTGAATCAACCAACCGTCTGCCACTATTCAGGGAAAGTAAGAGTGAGGTTGCGAGGTAGTGATAGAGACTCTTTCATCGTGAAGGTCGTCTCAGACGGTACGACCTCGCAGTCAACAATATATAGTCATCTTTCATCTGGAGGTTGTAATAGTCATGTTGTTCATGGTCATGTTCAAACATTTCGAGTGTCCTGTGTGTCTTTTCCGCTCTATATACTGAACAACGAAGAGAAGCTCAGAGCAAAGCACGGCAAGGAACTGGCGATACAAGTGATATACGAAGACCAGGAGAGAAACGACTTCAACGCTCTCTTTAACAGGTTGTACGGTGAGTTAACTCTCTCTCTCTCTCTCTCTCTCTCTCTCTCTCTCTCTCTCTCTCTCTCTCTCTCTCTCTGTGCAACATGTAAAGCGATGAGTGAAACATAAATTATAATTTTTTTTAAATGTAAAATGAAGGATTACACACACACACACACACACACACACACACGCTCACGCACACGCACACGCACACATGCACACCTCAAGACTACTTTTTTATTATTTAATTCATGTTCCGACATGTGTGTGACAACAGATCAAGAGAGTTACCTGTTTCAATTCAACAATGTTTATCCCATGGCAACAAACACCAACTTCTACAAGCAGTGTGTCCCTGACGGCACGTGTGACGTCATCTTCTGCAACGCCGGGGCACATTATCTGAGGGACCCGTAAGTTGTTCAGTTTTGTTTGTGAGAATTCGTGAGTGACTTCCTGTTATCATTGTTGTTGTGTTGTTACTACTTTGTATGGGATGGTGTTGTGTTTTGTTGTTGTTCACACACACACACACACACACACACACACACACACACACACACACACACACACAGTTATCCAGCTGTAAAGCAGAGAAATCATAATAGTTTCATTTTCGTCTTTTCTCCAAGGGAGGTAAAGTTTGCAGACGCCATCGTCCATTTCTCGCCCAGCGTGACGGAAGAAGAGTTGCGGGCCTTCCGGAAGGAGGCCGCCAGCCAATGGGAAGACTTTCTGGTTCTCAGAGCACGAGAACTGAAACCTGGTAGGAACACTGGTCCATAAGTGAGTGAGTGAGTGTTTTGGGGTTTAACGTCCTTTTCCACCACATAGGGTGATATCAAAGACGGCACTGGTCCATAAACAAACATTGAAACCTGGTAGGAATATTGGTAAATGATACTTATAAACAGGCCGATTTCTGTGGAGACACAGAAAAAATAGAAAACTCTCGTTTGTTTTATTGCTTCATAAACATAGCCTCGGGATTTCACAAAGCCGCGGTAACTGGCACGGTACTTGGCAAACACGGGAAACCTGGCCACTCAGGTGAACCGTGCACTGATAGCAGCTCACGGGTAACTCTCATCTTTATTGTACTCTTGGCTGAGCTGAAAAGTGTAATAATGTTATTGTACAAATGTATGTATGTACTGGCAGGTGGCCTTCTGGTGGTGATGAGCCTCAGCTCTCATGACGACTACAGGCAGCTTGTGCTCAACCCTGACGCCAACAAGGACGAGAGTGACGTCATAAAAAACCAAGCTGTAACCGCCTACCGACTGTTTGTGGATGTCGAGCAAGCTTGGAGAGAATTGAGAGGAAGGAATTTAATCACAGAGGTAGAGAATCATGTAGTTTCGAGTTGCTGATTCGGGTTTGGTTTCTGTGATGGCCGCGTTTATGTTTTTGGGTGTGTTTTGTGTTATTTTGTTGACGCGCTCTTGGATGTGTGTTTCTACTATTTTGTTGATGTTCTTGGGTGTGTTTCGTGTTATTTTCATGATGTTCTTGGGTGTGTTTTGTGTTATATTGTTGATGTTCTTGGGTGTATGTTTCTGGTATTTTGTTGATGTTCTGGGGTGTGTTTCGTGTTATTTTGTTGATGTTCTGGGGTGTGTTTCGTGTTATTTTGTTGATGTTCTGGGGTGTGTTTCGTGTTATTTTGTTGATGTTCTGGGGTGTGTTTCGTGTTATTTTGTTGATGTTCTTGGGTGTGTTTTGTGTTATTTTGTTGATGTTCTTGGGTGTACTTCTTGTTCTTTTGTCGATTTCTTGGGTGTGTTTCTTGTTATTTTGTCGATGTTTTGGGGTCTGTTTCGTGTCATTGTGTTGATGTTCTTGGGTTGTTTTATGGGGTTTTTTTTAATGTTCTTGGGTGTGTTTCGTATTATTTTGTTGATGTACTTGGGTGTGTTTTTAATTGCTGTTATTGGGTTGTTGTTGTTGTTTTTTGTTTGTTTTTTTATTCGCAGGAAGAATACAAAAACTACCAAATGTCCTTGGTGTTTCGAGGAGCAGGGGAGATAACGAAGCCTTTCCACGAAGTGAACTCCCTTGTTCTCCAAAGCGGATTATCACTTGAGTTCCATGATCAGCATTTCCACCCAGACCCGTGGAAAACATCTTGGTGTTCACTGCAGAGGCAAGGTAAAGATGAAGCAGACTGTCTGAAGAGTAATTGTATGGTGACGTTAATAAAACCGAAGGAGGTGGTACTCATAGATTGGTGTGTGTGTGTGTGTGTGTGTGTGTTGTGTGTGTGTGTGTGTGTGTGTGTGTGTGTGTGTGCGAGAGAGAGAGAGAGAGAGTAAAAGCGCGCATGTGTGTTTTTACTGATGCAGAAAATTACTAGTCACTCTCACCCGGACTTAACGATAAGGTAGACGACGTGGTACGTAATGCGTATGTCGTGCCGAATTTGTGAAATGAAATTAGGCAAAGTTGAGGCCTATTTCACGATTCAGGCTACAGGCAGCGACTTTGCCTAATTTCATGAACTAGGGGGGCTCATTGCCTAAAGTGTAACATGATTTTTAAAAGTTGTCTAGTTCAAAAATTACGCAGGAGCTTTTGGACATTATTTTTCATTGATCTCATTGGACTCAGGTGGTGTGTCCGTTCCCTATGATGAATACGTCACCATGATGTTCCGGGCAGTGAGCTCCGTCAGCATCCATGGCAACCTGTCACGCATGCGCAGCGAGGAGGACAAGCAGGCCATCGTTGAGCAGTACTACGAAATATTTCGACAGAAAGTGGCCAGTGCGCATCCTGACAGTTACGTCAATGACCATATCTGTTCGCGTCTCGTGGCCAGGAAGACCATGTAGAAATACAGAAATATATAAAACACTCGGGAGCGATAATTGATTTTGAGTACCTGAGTAGATAGTGTACATCCAACTAGTAATACCAATGTTCACTTGGCGTGACGTCTTTCTTAATACCCAGCAGCCACTGTTTTACGTATTATACGCCGGATCTGCTCCAAATTGTCCAACCTTTTACATTCTTCGTCCGTTTTCGCGTGCTCACCAAATTCCGAACTAAAAAACATACCTCAGTATATAGTTTAGACACCCAACTACGTAATTAATGCCTGTTCGGCCGTCACATCTTTTCTAAACCCAGTAGCCACCATTGTACGTCTTAGGTGTCATGTGCTGGTCCCATCTGCTTCATGCTGTCCAACTATTCACGGTCTTTGTCCATGATCAGAAAAGAGGTCATGTTTGATATACCAGCGCTGCGGTTCAAAATACCCTACAAGGGTAATGAGGGCAGGGAAAGGTCCATTGTATTAACTATCGGGAGGAGATTTGGCAATTTCCAGACTTCAATATCTATAATTACGCCACAGCTATAGCCTTTCTTCCTGTATTTCTGTATTTCGCATCCTAGTAATCATTATGCACTTCTGTAGTGGTTTCCCTTTTGTTGTTGTGAAAGTCAGCGACACGCTAACAGCCTAACAGTAGACTAAATCTGGTTCCACACAGCTAACTCCATTGCGTCTATTGATAACAACGCAGATTTTTCATTGGTCTGTTGGTTCGGTAATGCAAATGTGAAACGAAAGAACAATCTACAAAGAATTGTCAATATCTGCAGTAAAATCACAGGGGTACAGCAGCTCTGTCTCGCCGATTTGTATCAAAGGCAGACAAGACGAAAGTTTACAACAATTTTGAATGATGTTCAGCACCCACTTCATTCTGAGTTTGTCCCGCTACCATCTGGACGTCGGTTTAGAATGCCAAAAGTGAAAACAGTTAGATACCGTCAGTCATTTGTTCCAAGTGCAATCACCCTGGTTATTTCTGACTTGTAAGGCACAGTTCTAGCGTCTGGCTTGCAAACCATGTGTGTGTTGTGTTTATTGTGTGTGTGGAATTGTGATGTATATATAATGAGAAACGCTGTTGTTTTTACTTACCTTTTAATTTAATTTAATCCAACTTAATACTCTATCTTGTTTGACTTTTTTTTCCATCATATATAATATATTTTACGGCCGCAAAACAAACTGCCCTTTTGGGGCAATAAAGATTATTGATTGATTGATTGATTGATTGATTGATTGATTGATTGATTGATTGATTGATTGATTGATTGATAATGGTGTTGATATTATACCGCACGGCTTTACATATCAAAGTCTGTCATTTTTATCAAAAATTTATTTTTAAAAAACCACAGACAATTGAGAACACTGGGGTCAGCGTAATATTACACACATTTCTGTCTGTCTGTCTGTCTCTCTCTCTCTCTCTCTCTAGGTAGCACAGAAATCCAGACGACTTTGGTTGGTTGGTCTATTTTTTGAAATCTTTCTGTGCTGTCCATAGAGAACAAACTCGGTAGGCTGAAAGAAAACTGTACCTCTGTAATATTAAGAGCGGCAGTGGTAAACTAACAACCGCAATGCCCGAATGCATCGCATTCGAAAAACAAGGAGGAACGGCCCTGTCCTACAAAGCTGTTTCTCCAAATTTCATGTTATTTTGTCAGTTTTGTTGTTATTGTTGCCGGTTCTCCCCTCTTCAAGTCCTACCAATGACACTAGATCCGCTACGACCTCGACCGATTAGCCACATGACTGGGGGATGGGGGGAGAGAAAGAGAGAGAGAGATGACGTAATTTTTCCGTGAAATAAACATTTGACGTCACCCTCTACCTCTGAGATCGTCGGAGGATGCTTGCTGGGGTTTGGGGGGAGGGGGGTGGGAGAGAGAGAGAGATGACGTCATATTCCGTGACCTAAACATTTGACGTCACCCTCTATCACTTAGATCGTCTGAGGATGCTTGTTCATGTCTTGTGATTTCCCTACTGGCTTTGTGACTTCCCCGACTGAATTATTTTTCACATGAGATCTGAAGATCTAGAGGGCTGGTGAAATGTCGGAGGCAGTGACGATACTTGCAGATTTTGTCTGTGAACCAAACATTTTTTTTAATCACTGAAACGTGCTGCTGCTCGCAGCGCCGGAAATCTGCCCCATCCCATCCTGTGTCAGCGGTGTTTCCTTTCACTCCAGTCGCGCAAGGGGGGCTTTTTATATGTTTTTGCTCCATTGGCGCGAGGCGCGCCGATGTTGATTACACCCCGCGCACTGTACTTGCTTCTTGCCCACAACCACACGCTAAGGCTGAAACGGTCAGTGTCGTACAGTTTGGGCAAGGTACGCCGAGTGGCATGAAGCTGGCGACACCGTACGCAACCTGCACCTTGTCGCCAACACGGGTATGCGCTCTACCCGGTCCCTCAACATCCAGTTTGAAAATCTCGTGTGCACGGTCCTTCAAGAATGCGGCCCCCAAACTGTGGAACTCTCTTCCTGAGTCAGTGAAGGAGGCAGTCAGCATCACAGCATTCCGGAAGCGCCTGAAGACTCGTCTCTTCAGCGCATCACTGCAGTAATCATATCCGTGTTTTGTTGTTGTAATTTTTGTGGTTGTTGTTATGCGAGTTGTTATTTTTCCTTGTTGTTGTTGTTGTTGATGTGGTGGTGGTGTTTTTGTTTTGTTTTTTGTTGTTGTTTTTTTGTTTGTTTTTGCTGTTTTTTTCCCTACACTTCTGCTGAAACCTCTCCGTATGCGTCGTGACCCTCAGCGTGGAACTGTGCGCCATATCAAGACTTCCTTCATCATCATCATCATCATCATCATCGTCGTCGTCGTCATCGTCATCATCATCATCATCATCATCATGAACAGTGACTGTACTAACCATCCCATTGTCAGCAGTTTCGTGGAAAAACGGCATTAAAGTCAAAAGTCAAATTACTTTGTTGCACCCAAAGCGAAATTTGATACAAGAGTTCGGAGCATCGTGTAAGTGTTAGTATCAAACAATGTACACACGCGCGCGCGTGACGTAACAAATTGTCAAAACGTAACGACAGTGCCCCTTTCTCAGCCGCCCCCCAGTGAATCCCCTTTCAAAACCATTGTTGTGTGCCAAGTCAGTTTTTTCTCGTCTGAAAAGAAACCATCAGTGTCACACATTTTTTGCCCTGAGTGCATGCTGTTCATACTTGTACACGTTTTGGAGGTGCCAGACAACAACACAAGTCGTCGCACATTTGCTGGTGAGGGAAAATCATCATTACGTTGCTCAGTTACCTCGTTTTACTTCGTGGGACAAGATTGCAGCGTTAATACAAACCGTCAGGCTGCGTAGTGAGCCGAGCGAAAGCTGCACTGATGCTGTGCAGACAGTTTAGAGCTCAGCCCGGCGAAACATCGCGTGCTTTCTGGTGCCCAGCATATATGTAGCGCCCCGGGTGTGGGGTCGTCGTGGTTGTCGGGAACGCTACAGATTTAGTTTAGTGAGCTACTCTGACATGTGTGTTTAGGATGACTGAAGTGCCACACACATCTACGCACACAGTCACTCATCAAACTTACACTATCTCTCGAAAGAAACAACTGACAAGAGAATAAAAATCAGAGTGTTCACTTATTCCAATAAAAGTTACATGCGGATCATATGAATCGTTAGATGTAATAAAGCAACACAGATTCGGCTCAAAATATATGAGCGTGATGATTAATACTTGTCGGGCAACAAACTAGAGACTACTAAACACTACTCTACAAATATAACAAAAGAGAAACTAAGCTGCTGAATGTGGGACGGGACAGCTAAAATAGCGGGGAGTGGGCAATTCCGTGAATGATGTAAACCGAGAGCGCGGTCACTCTGTGAATGGAATTCCTTACCGTCTGTGTAGTGACCGTCGGTACTGAATGAACAGACAATACACACTCGGCCGCGTGTGCACTGCGTGTTACACAAGAAGCTGGGAAACCTCCCTCTCTGACTGGGCATAAAACAAAGGAGCCTGACACTAGAGTATCTCTCACTAATAAACAACGTTCTATCTCTCTGTCAAAACCAGGAGTACAAATTTACACTAATAACCATTAATTTACGTAACTGTTCTAATTTGTACTATTAACTATCAGATCTCTTAGAGTACTTCGAACTGTTACAGGTATCTTCCTACTTTACATCACCTGTTCTCTAGTTCAAAAGGGAATAAAATGAGACACAGTCACCGTTTATCTGAAGACTAATTTCAAGTCCGAATTCAGGGGTTCCAAACACAGTTCACAAATAATCCAATACAGAATCACAGTTTCTCCTCAGTGCACATAGTTCCTAATAGAAGAGGCATCCAGTAACAGGTCCAATACTGGTCACAAAATACTGACTCCAGAGACTGAGAGACTACGCCTGAACATAAGAAATGGGGAAGATTCGAGGCCGGGCTGGAGGGACGACACACAGTCTCTGGGACTCTCAGAAAGCGACTGAGGAAAACGCGGGAAACTCTCGCTATTATAAGGCTCTATCTTTAGTGTTTATGCAAGAAATCACGCGCTCATCACGCGATCACGTGGCCAGCGCACGTGAAAACTGACCCTTCACTGTGGCTAGCTGGACCCAATTTAAAAGTGCGCCTGTACTAAGAATGGCGGCTGTACTGAACACAACTATGGCGAAGTATCTTCGCTACATATAAGTCACCGCAATTTTGAGTCGGAGTATTCGGGTTGAGTCCTGAACCTGTGTCGAAGGTGACAGACAATAGTGCAATGTTGCTGCTACAGTTCGCTACTCAGCCCAGCAAGGAATCACGTGATCTACATTCGCGCAGCACGCAGGACACCTCAGTTTTGAGCTGGTGTGTGCCAGGTCAGCGTGATCTCGACTGAAAACAAACTTTACAGTGTCCCACATTTTTGCAGTGTGTCGAGATAAGGCTGCGTGCTTTCATAATTATACCTGTACACGTTTTGGATGTGACAGACAACAGCCCAAGTCGTCGCACTATTGTTGGTGAGGGAAAATCATCATTAGGTTGCTCAGTTCCCTCGTTTTACTTCGTTGGACAAGATTGCGGCGTAAAACAAACGGTCGCGCTGAGTAGTGAACCGAGCGAAAGCTGCGTGCTGTGCAGACAGTTTAGAGCTCAGCCCGGCCAAACATCGCGTGCTTGCTGGTGCCCAGCATATGTCACCGCAGTTTAGAGTTGGAGTATTCGGGATGAGTCCTGAACTGCAGAACCTGTGTTGAATGTGACAGACAACAGTGTAAAGTTGCTGCTACAGTTCGCTACTCAGCCCAGCAAGGAATCACGTGATCTACATTTGCGCAGCACGCAGGGCACCTCAGTTTTGAGCTGGCTTATTCGGGCCGAGCTCTGACTTGGATAAGAGAGAATCATCATCAGGTTGTATAATTTGTTGTTGTGGTTTTTTTTTTGTCGCCCTTTCGGATAGTTAGGGGGAGCGGGGATAGCCGAATGGTAGACCGTTGGACTTTCAATGCACCCAGCTGAGGCAAAAAAAATATTTGTGCTGGCCTTTTTTCTCGCTGCCCCGTCTTTGATATCACCCATACGTAGTGGAAAAGGACGTTAAATTCCCATCCATCCACCCACCGTCAAACACGTGGAAGTCCAAGAGGTACATTGAAATTCGTTTTAACCCGTTTTTTTTTTTTTTTTTTTGGGGGGGGGGGGTTACGTTGCAAGCTGCAGGCAACAATACAAATTTTGAAACATGGACACGCTCAGTATTCTATTATGCGCTAGATGGAGCATTCAATGATATAGTGTATTATAAATGACACTGTCATGGCAGACAAAATCATGTGCTTTGCGACTTGACGAAGAACAAGGTAATTTGTAATTCAATAGGAAAATGATGTCCTACTTGACAAGGATGGCAAGGACGTGTTTTCCCTCTATCGGACGTGTAGCCTCGCTGGCTCGTAGGTTCTCAAGCGGAAGTGGCCAGAGCAAGAGGGGATTGTTCGAACCGTCTTGGAAGCTTGGGTCTGACTTTTATGCCAAAACTTTTGGCCCAATGTCACGGCCGCTTGCGGAAACAATGCGTGATCCGATGTTGTCCAGTCTTGGTAAGTGCGCGATGGTTTTTTGTATGTCAGTTTGTTTGTTTGTTGTTGTTGTTGTTGTTGTTGTTGTTGGTGGTGGTGATGGTGGTGGTGGTGTGTGTGTGTGTGTGTGTGTGTGTGTGTGTGTTGTGTGTTTTAGCTTCTGGCGTTTACTTTTAAAACTAGAGGAGCAAAGCCTCCTTGGCTCACTTGTGAGATGGGTCAAGGTCATTCAAAAGAGTATGTTTGTAAAGCTCTTATCTTTAGCTATCCTGAAGTAAGGTATCTCTTGTGTTCATATTTCCTAAGAAAACGGCAAATGGCAATATAACAGTTTTCCCAGGACAGCTTCTGTGACCTTGACCTTTGGTCATGGTCATTCAAATGAGATCTGTAAGTGAAAAGCTTATCAGTGACTATCATTATGCCAAGTTTGATAGCTTTAGTGTTTGTAGTTTCTGTACAAATGGTAATGTAAAATTTCACAACAGACAGCTGTAATGACCTTGACCCTGAGTCAAGGTCATTCAAATGGGTATGTCTGCATAGGTCTCGTTGCTGTCTATCATTGTGCCTTGTTTGGTGCCTCTGCTGTTTGTTGTTTCCAAGAAAATGGTAACGTTAAAGTCTTCGCAAAACATGTTCAATTGCCTTGACCTTGACTCAAGGAAATTGAATACAAGAATGCCAGTACAGGTTTTGTCAATGTCTATCGTCATGCAAAGTTTGATGCCTCTGGTACCCCTACATTCTGAGAAAATGACAATTTTGAATTTCCAATGAGACAGCTTTGATGACCTTGACCTTCGGTGAAGGTCATTCAAAATGGTATTTCTTGTAAGGTCTTACTGCTGTTTATTAGCAAGCCAGGTTTGGTGCTTCTGCTGTTCATTGTTTCTGAGAAAATGCCAATGTTAAGGTTTTGGAGTGTTTTCCGCAAAACAGCTTGTATGGCCTTGACCTTGACTCAAAGTCACTGAATACAGATATGTCAGTAAAGGTGTTGCCAATGTCCATCATCCTGCAAAGTTTGATGTCTCTGGCTTTTCTAGATTCCGAGAAAATGCCAATGTAAAATGTCCAAACAGACAGCTTTAGTGACCTTGACCTTGGGTCAAGGTCCATCAATTGATATGTTTTGAAAGGTCTAAGATAAAGAGGGATGATTTTTCACAGTAACTCGTTTCCCACACAGACTCTGTACCTGTACCGTCCAAGAAAGGAGTGTTCACTATTGCTGACTACGGTACCAATGACGGATACGCTTCAATGCCTCTCTTCACCACAATGATTCGTGAGTTTTATACAGTCAAACCTGTGTAAGGCGGTCACCCAAGGGACTGGGTCAAACTGACCACCTTAGACAGGGTGACCGGGTTATCCAGGGTGTCATGTCAACAGCTAGTGTGTCAGGGGATCCTCTGGGGTGACCAGGTTAGACAGTGGTTTGGCTTATACAGGTGACCGCCTTGGCAGGTTCGACTGTAATTATATTCTTTGCTATTTTGCTGAGGAGGAACAAACCAGTGTTTATCTCATTGTCCCGTGTAGGATTTCGGAAGTACGACACATGAGGATTGACAAAGGTCGAAAGCACTCATTGACAGTAAACTTTAGAAGTCCCAACCTTGTGTTCTGTCACGAAAAATGCGTGCTTGTTGCGGCAAGGGAGACAACTGATGCAGGCAATAATCTCTGAAACCGGCTGAAAATGTGCCAGTACTGTGCTGGTGAATGCAACAGACCTCACAGCTTCTGTGCACACTGTGAAATAGCACGTTGACCACAAAGTTGTTCAGAACTGTCCACATTCCTTGTCACCGAGCGTTATTTTGGTTTTTTTTAGTGATTAGTTGTCTCGGCTCAGGTCTCGGTTAGCTTGTTTCGGGCCGTTACAGAGGGTAAGCGTTGGACGGCACCTGTTTGTGGAAATTCAGAGGGAAAGAGAGAGAGGAGGAAAGGTGGGAGGGTGGGGACGAGAGAGAGAGAGGGGGGAGGGGGGGGGGAATAGTTTTTTGTTGTGAAATGCAGAAATTCGTGCTGCTGTGGCTCCCATACGAAAAACTTATACAGTGACTGTGTAACATGGAAGTAGCCTGTATGTGCACTCAACACTTACTTAAGAGATGCATATGATGTGTGTGTGTGTGTGTGTGTGTGTGTGTGTGTGTGTGTGTGTGTGTGTGTGTGTGTGTGTGTGTGACTAGTTTTTGTGTGTCATTCTTACTGTCAACGTGTCTTTTCAATTGTAAAAAAAAAAAAATCCCCAAAACAGATTTTTTTAAATTTAAAAAATTGTTGTTGTTGTTGTTGTTGTTGTTGTTGTTTTGTTTTGTTTTTGTGTGCGTGTGGTTCGTTTGTTGTTGCTGTTCTACGACTTCTATTTTTCTCTCCATCTACTGAACAACACAGAGAAGCTCAGAGCAAAGCACGGCGAGGAACTGGCGATACAAATGATATACGAAGACCAGGAGAGAAACGACTTCAACGCTCTCTTTAACAGGTTGTACGGTGAGTTAACTCTCTCTCTCTCTCTCTCTCTGGCTTAAGCAACCGTCAATATTTGCCTTCTCTCCAACGCACAACGCGCACACACCTAGGAAAACTAAGAGTCGATTTCGAGCAACAATGGCAGTTAATCGTCTGCCATCCCCTGCACAAACCATCCTAATCGCCCTACTAACTGAACATCACATCTCCTGGAAAGTTACCGGGGAAGGTGAAGATCTGGCTGTCATTTTCCCCATGTCCGATGCTCAACCGGGGGCGGCGCCATATTCAGATTGATCCGACCGGGCAGTGGCAACGCAAACCACCGTGTCAGGTCGAGTCGGACGTGACAAGCAGAGAGCGGAGAAAAGACGGGTCATCCTACAACAACGACAACCAGAGACAAACAAGGACGATTCTTCACCGCACGCACGCGCGCGCACACACATGCACACACACACACACCGGCACACACACACACACACACACACGGGCGCATGCGCGCGCGTGCGCGTGCTTGCCTCACAAAACCACCTTTTTTCATTGTTCTTAATTTATGCATATGACGACAGATCAAGAGAGTTACCTGTTTCAATTCAACAATGTGTATCCCATGGCAACAAACACCAACTTCCACAGACGATGCGTTCCTGACGACACGTGTGACGTCATCTTCTGCAGTACCGCGGCACATTTTCTGAGCCGGAACCCGTACGTATTTTTTGTTTTTTGTTTTGCTCTGTTTTTTTTGGTTTGTTTTGCGTTTGTGAGATATCTTGCATGGCGTTGTTGTTGCTGCTGTTGTTCGTGGTGGTGGTGGTGGTGGCAGCCTGTTGTCGTCGTTGTTTGCTAACATATAAGATTTAAAATAAAAGCGGATTTGTGTCAGCGCGCGCGCGCGCGCGTGTGTGTGTGTGTGTGTGTGTGTGTGTGTGTGTGTGAATGTGTTACACACACATTTACCCTGCTGTAAAAAGGTGTAATCATAAAAGTTTCATTTTTATGTTGTTTCCATAGTAATGGAAACAACATCATAGGACGGGCTAAATTTTCCACGTTCGTGGGCAAGCATCTGTGGTACAAACGCACGTCACTGCCGATCTCCCGCAGAGACGATTTTGCAAGTGTAACTCTGACAATGACGTAAGAAAACATGCGTCATCGATGCTGACGCCGAACGCGCTTCTCCTCCTCAGTGAGTGCCGTCTGTGCGTATGTGTGTGCGTGTGTGCGGCTGTGCGGCTGTGTGTGTGTGAATTGTGTCCAGGCCCGTTTCTTCGAAAATACTCAACCGAATGGCTTCAAATTTGGGGTATCCAAATATATCAAAATGTTACATTAGACGATTTAAGCGTGTGATGATTGCTTAAGTGATTTGGGAGTTATCGCCCTTTTGAGACAAGTTGGTTGTCTTTCGTGTACAGGCGTAATATTTATTTAAATCACTCAATTTTTTGGCAGTAGATAGCTTGAATACGGACTCTGAACAGAGTCACTACTAGAAAATGGTCGCTCTTATAGTTTTCATGTAAACCGAGCCTGAGTTGACATTGCATGTGAACCCAGTTCAGATGCCTATTTCTCCGAAAATACTGAACCGATCGATTTCAAATTTGGGGTTTGTAAATGAATCAAGATTGTTGAATAGAAGGCCCGATCCAGGTACGATTGCACACATGATTTGCGAGTTATCGCCCTTTTCAGAAAAAGTGGCTTTCTGGCGTTTAAAGGCGTAATATTTACCTAAACCACTCTATTTTTTGGGCATAGATAGCGTGAATACGGACTCTCAAATAAGTGAATTTTGGAGGTTGTCGCTTTTATACTTTTGGCGTAAGCCGTACCTGATGAAAGTGTTGGTGAACACACTTTAGATCTCAAAATCGCTCCTACTATACATAGATAATGAGCCTGGGGTGCCATAAAAAATATACAAAAAAATTAGAAAAATTCACTGCAGCCGTTATCGTCAGTTGACCCGAAAATTTGTACTCACAGCACATTTCCTCTACAAGCCACACGCCTCACAAACATCGAAGAAGAGACGCACGCGCACTGACGTAAAGTAAGTGCGTCATGTTTGATTGACGTGATGCTGTTTTTTCTTGGGGGTGTCTCGCCACTTTCTTTCCGAATTCCTCTGTTTGGAGACGTGGTGTATTTTACTTCTACTATGTCGCCATCTTCGTGCAATCGCAGAGAAGACACGGGATACAACAGAATACAACTCCAATACTTTATGAACAGAATATGCACGGAGAACAAATTCATGAAAGAAGAAGAACCCAGAACGCTGTGCAGGGCTGCTTACGTACTGAACAGGTCAGATCCATCGCAGAAAAGGCACGCGTCATTTTTCCGACGTCATGTTTGATTGACGTGATACTGGCATTTCTTGGGGATGCGTCGCCACTTTTTGAACGTTCTCTATGTGTAGACGGGGAAAGCGTTTAAAGGGGTAAGGAGTTTCATTGATGTAGTGTGCTTTGTTTTTCCCACTGACTCTCACTCAATAGCATAGTAGAGTGAGAGAACACCACATAGGTCTCAATGGAGCACAAACGCGGCTCGCGCGAGTCTGTGTGTGTGTGTGTGCGTGTGCGCGTGCGTGCGTGCGTGTCAGTGTGTGTGTGCGCGCGCGCGTGTGTATGTCTGACATAATAGTCCGAGCGACACTCCTTCTTACGGTCATGCACCACCCTGCTCTGAATCATATATGAGATTTTTTTGCAGATTTGTGAAGGTACGTCACGACTCTTCAGATATCCGTCGGGTGCCAGACTGGAAAGGTTGGGCAAATTTTGTAATTCCAGAAACTAGAATCAGCCCGGAGCCCGCCTTCTGGCATGGAAGACAATGTATGTCAAAAGACTGATCTACTTTTGCACGGGGAACATTGATTGCGTCAGAAAATGTTTTACTGTGCTACTGACGTCAGAGCTTTGCACGCTCTTTCCCCGCCGTCTTTAAAGTGGACTCGCCCGGGAAAACCCGATTCGAAGAGGGCTAGTGAAAAGAAAATGCAATGAGTCTGTGTACGGCAGGGGTACACAATGTCGATTGCAAATGAATGATATTTAGATTCAGCTTCTGTCAGACAAGACAGTGAGAAACATCATGTTCTTTAGGCGGCGGGACGAACGCATCTAAACAGCTTAGTTTTGCATTTCATAGCCCTACGTTTAAGCAAACAAATTTTTGGTGTTTCAAGTAGAGTTTTGTATACAGATTCAAATCAACTTTGTTACGGTGTATAAGTGGTAGGATTAACTCGGTATTTTGGTCTAAAGTTAACGAAAAATAACAAAAATGTGATTTAGCTCGGATGCTAAATGAGCAATGAGCAAGATGTTTTTTTTTTATTCCCTGAGTCAAAACCTGAACAGATATTTTGCACATGCATTTCAGTTGTAATATGTGTTCAAAAAAGATAAGTGTTTGCGCAGAAATAGCCATTTTTTGCTGATGCAGCACTTTTAAAGAGCAAATTTCTGTACAGTTTTTTTTTAAAGGGCTTTAACCGGTATTCAAAGTGAAAACGCAATAAACAACAAATCACAATTATGCTGCACTAAATTATATGATTAGTAGTAAAGAAAGCAGAGTTTGTTCAAATTAACCCTTTATTAACCGTGACCAAAAGTCATGAATCATGTTTTGTTTTTGTTTATGTGTACTGTAAGCTCTTGCACAATGGAAGGACAGAATCAAATCTTAATAGACATTTGAATTGTTGCATAAATTCTGCACTTTATATGGGAATTGACAAGATCAGTACACAAGGGGTTAAATTGAACCTAATTAACATACAAAAAATTATGTTGGTATTTTAGATTCAACAACAACCACAACATCCTTGCAAGGTCACGTTATGTGTGCAGTCAATCAATCCCTTGACTGTTGCATCATCAGGGGTGGGGTGGGGGTGGGGGCATATATAAAAATGTGTTGCTACACCCCACTTACTACACCACTGCACCCCACTTGCTCCACCACTACACCCCACTTACTACACTGCTACACCCCAGTTGCTACACTGCTACACCCCACTTACTACACTGCTACACCCCACTTACTACACTGCTACACCCCACTGGACACACTGCTACACACCCCACTTACTACACTGCTACACCCCACTTACTACACCCCACTTGCTACACCACTACACCCCACTTGCTACACTGCAACACCCCACTCACAACACCACTACACCCCACTTACTACAGCACCACAATCCAATTACTACACTGCTACACCCCACTTGCTACACCACTACACCCCACTTACTACACCCCACTTGCTACACCACTACTCTGCTACACCCTAGTATTGTAGTAAAGACATTGTTATTGTGTGGCTTTGCCATACAACACTTACAAAAAATTGTTAATAGGTACAAGTCAAACACACTGATTCCTATTAACAGAATCACGGCAATTCTGCGCTATTTAAAAGCAGGAACATGTGTCATGTATACTTGCTAGACCTGTCTGATCACATGT
Organism: Batillaria attramentaria; assembly: GCA_018292915.2. Lineage (NCBI taxonomy): Eukaryota > Metazoa > Mollusca > Gastropoda > Batillariidae > Batillaria > Batillaria attramentaria. The sequence continues at coordinate 2,047,841 of JACVVK020000062.1, forward strand.
AGGATGTCAGTTTGAAAGGTTAGGCACGTTTTCTGCCGGAACATTGCACCCTGTAAAAGCCAGTCACCTGTCGCGTAAGACGGCCAGTTTGACTCAGTCCCTAGGATGACCGTTTGACTGTACAACAAAAATGACATTTGATTCCTGTTTTGTTATTCCATGATTTCTGTTGTATAATGTGGGTAAAAAAAAAAGAACCCTCCACTATGTCAGTTTTGAAGTGTCAATATCAGTATTTCATTTTTAGGTTACCCAGAAAGTACATGTACTTTCAATTGCATGTCATGTGAAATATTTGTGTTTTTGTTGGGGGGGGGGGGGGGCGTTTGTTACATAAAATTCACTCATTTTTTATTTCTTCGCTTGCTTTGCGGATTGACGGAATGTCTAGACATGATACTCTCTCTCTCCACACACACACACACAGAGTTTCAAAATTGTTGTAAGTGATGTATGGCAAAGTCACACGGTAGCAGTGTATTTAGGGAATGTAGCAGCGTACTGGGGTAGCAAGTCAGTGCTGTGTAGCAGATTATTCATTTATTGTGTAGCAAGTGGGTTAACAGAGTATCGGTGTAGCAAGTGGGGTGTAGTGGTGTAGCAAGTGGGGTGTAGTGGTGTAGCAAGTGGGGTGTAGTGGTGTAGTAAGTGGTGCCGGTGTAGTGGTGTAGCAAGTGGGGTGTAGCAGAGTATCGGTGTAGTGTAGTGGTGTAGCAACTTGAGTGGGGTGTAGCAGTGTAGCAAGTGGGGTGTAGTGGTGTAGCAAGTGGGGTGTAGTGGTGTAGCAAGTGGGGTGTAGTGGTGTAGCAAGTGGGGTGTAGTGGTGTGAGTAAGTGGCGTGTAGCAACACATTTTGCATGACGGTCTAGCATAGGCTGTCATGTCGAGTGATGTGCCCGAAACAGGTAAGCTTCCACCTCTTGGTGGTGGCCAGGAGAGGTTCCTGGGGGCCTACGTTCCACTCTAAGTACAAGCTCTGCTTACTCAGCAAAAGAGGCCATTTCAACAACACTTGCAGGAAAACACCAAGCCAATCAATTAGTCCCTTATGTCCGAACATTTAATTGCCCCATGAGGGATAAATAAAGTAATTTGAACATGAACTTGAACTTGAACATAGATTGTTGTTCAAAGCCATTCCTTTACAGTCACAGTTTGTCATAAAACAGAGTTTGCAAGAACAGTTTCTGCAGTAAACAACACCAGCAGTCCATGCTTCACAGACGATGGCCATCCAGCAGGAAAATCCAAAAATCAGTCCATGAATAAAAAAACCAAGCCAGTCAATTTGTTTACTATTTGGTCCAAAGACTGTTGTTCAAATAAAACTAATCCACTCCTTTACAGTCACAGTTTGTTAATGTTATTGTTAAACCACTGAGTTTGCTACAGGAAGGCTTGTTTGCAGGGGGCTAGACAGAGCTTCTAAGTTGCTTTGCTGGAGGTGGTGGTGGTGGCTGGATCAGACCTCCATCTGCACTGTCAGCAGGCGCACTTGCATTTCTCTTCTCTGCTTGACGCTGAAGTAATTCAAGCCTGTCCACAGACACAGAACTGAAAAGTGAACACACTATGTAACAAACATCAAATGACAAATAGTGTGATTAGATGCATACAAATAGTGTGATTAGATGCATCAGCAATAGTTATTGGTGTGAAGTACATGTACATAGGGCAAAATATAAAATTTCAATTCACAGTTGATACCTCACAAACTGCTGTGCACCAACACTATTAAACTTTATGAGAGTGAAGCACTCAGTCTCTCTCTCTCTCTGTCTCACCACACACACACACACACACCACACACACACACACACATTTTCTAGTTTAATGTAGGTTCCTGTGCACTCTTTCCCCGCCTGTGAGTCTACCAACTGACCTCTCATCTCTCCCCCCCCCCCTCCAAACACACACACAAAACTCCCCCCCCCCCCCTCTCTCAACCCGAAAACACTGCAAGTACTAGCATCGCATCATCGTCAAATCTATACTCAGTATAGATCAATTTAAAATCCACCGGCTGGGGTCAGTAGGGCAGAAATATCAAGACTGCACTACGGGCGAAGAAGCATCCACTTACCTGTCTCTTCTTATGAATCGTTGGTAACAGGATCGATGGTATCCCAGACGCTGTAACTCTGCTTCCCGCTGACAGGAATGACTTGAATCAAGAAAAGTCCGCGCGATTTGGGAGCTCGCACAGTCAAACAAACCCCATTGCTGCGCATACCGAAGGGTATTTGCAATGTTTGATCTGTGAAGGACTTAACTGTGATGTCTTTACTCCCTGCAAAGTGAACTGAACACTGCAATCTTGGTACGAATACCTTCCGAAGACGCCTGAGCCAAACACGCGTCTGTGGTGTTTTCGTTTCGTTTCGTTTTTCGTTTCGCGGCCCACTGCTATTTGAGCCAGATGATTGGTTAAAATTGCCGCGGTCAGGGACGCCCCTGCCGCAGTAACTTTTTTTTAAAGACGCTGATTGGTTGAAAATTTCGCTAATTGGTCAGTGTTCATTAGGGTCCGTATTCATTAACCCGACCGGACCGACACGGAAACAACACTGATTTTGCATACACTAGCCTTGTATTATTTTTCATTATATGAAAAAAATTGCTTAACTCAGGGGCTATGGAGTGCGTTTTAGACGGCCTTGGCTCACGGCCTACTTTTAACAAAAAGAAGTTATCGTTTTTCATATTTGCAAGAATACAACGCGTGTTATTATTTTTTGGGGGTGGCGGTCATGTTGAATTTCAGCCTCTCTTTCAAAATGCGAAACAATAACAGTCTGGCACTCTTCGGAATCAGAATCAGCACACTTTTCGCACAAAGAAACCACAAGGAAATCTCGTGTTTTTTCCGAAAAGACGTTCTTGCTTTTCATATATTCGGCAAAACAATTAATGCAATGCTGCTTCTTTTTAGGCATTTGTGAATTTCAGCATCTCTTTCAAAATTTTCATCTTTACAGTATGTAACTCATCAAAATCGGAATCATCACCGATTTTTCATACAAAAACCGCGGACATATCACGTTTCTTTCAGAAAATGAGTTATTGGTCTTCATTTATGCGGCAAAACTAGGCGTTTTATGATGTTGGGCGGCCATTTTGAATTTCAGCCCTCTTTCAAAAATGTTTACAATATTTCCAGTTTGGCACTCATCAGAATCGGATTCTGTATCCTTTTATCTCATATACACCACTTTAAAAACTCGTTTTCTGTCAAAGAATAAATTCTTGATTTTCATTTTTTGTGGACAAGCAATGCGTTTACAGTTTTTGGCGTCCGTTTCGATTTTCAGCCTCTATTTCAAAATGCTAAATTTTACTGTCTGGCACTCGTCGGATTCGGAATCAGCATCCTTTTTTCATGTGAAAACCTTTTAAAAAACTTCGTTTCTTTTGAATAATAAGTTGTACAATTTTCATTATGCGGCAAAACAACGCGGTTTTAAGGTTTGGGGCGGCCATTTTGAATTTTAGCATCTCCTTCGAAATGCGTAACATTTACAGTCTGGCACTCGTCGATTCGGATTCAGCACCCTTTTCTCATACGGAAAACACTCAGATCTCTGTTTTTTGGCGAAAAGTTAGTTACCGTACCCTCATGTAGGCGGTAAAAGAAGCAATGTAAGTTTCTTGTCGGCCATGTTGAATTTCAGCCTCTCTTTCAAACCGTCAACAGTTACAGTCTCGCACTCGTCGGATTTGGAATCAGCATGCTTTTTCATGTAACAACCACTGAAAAAAAGTCGTTTCTTCCAAAAATAAGTCACACCATTTTGATATATACGGCAAATACAATGTTTTTCAGGGTTTTTTAAACGGCTGTTTAGTATTTCAGGCTTTCTTTCAAAATTGTCAACATGTACACTCTGGCACTCGTCGGATTCGGAATCAGCACCCTTTCTTTTCATTGAAATCACTGATAAAAAGTTCTTGCGTACATATGTGCGACAAAACAAAAGCATTTTAAGGTTCTTTGGCGGCCATTTTGATTTTCAGCCTCTCTTTCAAATTGCCCAACATTTACCGTCTGGCACTCGACGGATTCGGAATCAGCACCATTTTTTCATCTAGAAACCACAAAAAAATCCCATATATGATGCAAAACAAGGTATCATGGTCTGTCGCTCGGACTATAACACATAGTTAAAAAAACGTTCGCCGCGCAGACTTGTCTGTTAAACATATTGGGTCCGGGTTGGTGGGTGGGTGTTTGGGGGTTTAACGTCCTTTTCCACCACATAGGGTGACATCAAAGACGGAGCAACGATGAAAAAGCCAGCACAAATATTTGGCCCAAGCCGGGATCGAACTCATGACCCGAGCATTAGAAGTCCAACGCTCTACCATTCGGCCACCCGGCTCCCCCATATTGGGTCGGTATTAATTCGATCTTTACACTGCGCACGCAGCAGCAACACTTCAATTTTCATGGGCCTGCTTTCATTGCAAGAACTGTATCAAAGTTATTACGCCAAATGTATTATGCGTCATCCCAGTGAGGAAAAACGTCATAGATTTCAAAGAATACAACTTGACGTCTCTCTTCCAAAAACAAGATTGGTGTGACAGCCCGGTCAGTTGTTTCCATTCAGAGAGAGAGAGAGAGAGAGAGAGTGTGTGTGTGTGTGTGTGTGTGTGTGTGTGTGTGTGTGGATACATGGCATTACAAAAGAACGACCGTGACGATAGCAGGTGATCAAATGGAAACAACATATTGGGCTGGTGGCCATCTTGTTGTCTTTTCTCCAAGGGAGGTAAGGTTTGCAGACGCCATCATCCATTACTCGCCCAAAGTGACGGAAGAAGAGTTGCAGGCCTTCCGGAAGAGGCCGCCAGCCAATGGGAAGACTTTCTGGTGTTCAGAGCACGAGAATTGAAACCTGGTAAGAATGTTAGTCAATAAATTCAAGCACTTACATCTGGTACAGGAACAATGGTAAATGAAATTAAAGAGGCCACTTTCTGAAGAGACACAAAAGACGAATGGCCCCATCCCATAAGGTTCTTTCTTCAAATTTCGTTTTGTCTGTTTTATTGGATCTAGAAGCTTAAAAGAGAGAGATTCCGTGAACTAAACATTTGACGTCAGCCTCACGCAGGTCGTTTGACAGAGGATGCTTGTTCATGTCTTGTGATTGCCCTGTTGGTACTTCCCCGATTGAATTAGTTTTTTTACAAAAACTCTGGAAGATGTACAGTGCTATTGAAATGTCGGAGGAAGTGACGATATTTATAGATTTTGCCTGGATAGGGGATCCCATTCTAACTTCAGTCAAGCTCAGCCAGTAAACATCATCGAACAGCTTAGGTACGCTGCCATTTTTATGTTGTTTCCATAGCAATGGAAAACAACATCATAGGACGGGCTAAATTTTCCACGTTCATGGGCAAGCATCTGTGGTACAAACGCACGTCACTGCCGATCTCCCGCAGAGACGATTTGCAAAGTGTAACTCTGACAATGACGTAAGAAAACATGCGTCATCGATGCTGACATGTACGGTCCACCGAACGCGCTTCTCCTCCTCAGTGAGTGCCGTCTGTGCGGATGTGTGTGCGTGCGTGCGTGCGTGCGTGCGTGTGTGTGTGAATTGTGTCCAGGCCCGTTTCTTCGAAAATACTCAACCGAATGGCTTCAAATTTGGGGTATCCAAATATATCAAAATGTTACATTAGACGATTCAAGCGTGTGATGATTGCTTAAGTGATTTGGGAGTTATCGCCCTTTTGAGACAAGTTGGTTGTCTTTCGTGTACAGGCGTAATATTTATTTAAATCACTCAATTTTTTGGCAGTAGATAGCTTGAATACGGACTCTGAACAGAGTCACTACTAGAAAAATGGTCGCTCTTATAGTTTTCATGTAAACCGAGCCTGAGTTGACATTGCATGTGAAACCCAGTTCAGATGCCTATTTCTCCGAAAATACTGAACCGATCGATTTCAAATTTGGGGTTTCTAAATGAATCAAGATTGTTGAATAGAAGGCCCGATCCAGGTACGATTGCACACATGATTTGCGAGTTATCGCCCTTTTCAGAAAAAGTGGCTTTCTGGCGTTTAAAGGCGTAATATTTACCTAAACCACTCCATTGTTTGGACATAGATAGCATGAATACGGACTCTCAACTAAGTGAACATTGGAGGTTGTCGCTTTTATACTTTTGGCGTAAGCCGTACCTGATGAAAGTGCTGGTGAACACACTTTAGATCTCAAAATCGCTCCTACTATATATAGATAATGAGCCTGGGGTGCCATAAAAAATATACAAAAAAAATTAGAAAAATTCACTGCAGCCGTTATCGTCAGTTGACCCGAAAATTTGTACTCACAGCACATTTCCTCTACAAGCCACACGCCTCACAAACATCGAAGAAGAGACGCACGCGCACTGACGTAAAGTAAGTGCGTCATGTTTGATTGACGTGATGCTGTTTTTCTTGGGGGTGTCTCGCCACTTTCTTTCCGAATTCCTCTGTTTGGAGACGTGGTGTATTTTACTTCTACTATATCGCCATCTTCGTGCAATCGCAGAGAAGACACGGAATACAACAGAATACAACTCCAATACTTTATGAACAGAATATGCACGGAGAACAAATTCATGAAAGAAGAAGAACCCAGAACGCTGTGCAGGGCTGCTTACGTACTGAACAGGTCATATCTAGAACATTTCTCAACTTACTGGAAGGTTCGATATCTTTCCAAGGTGACGTAATCTACTGACGTTACTGCACCAGTATGTTCTGGGATGGTCTAGAAATTATTTTGCATCGAAATGCAGTATCTTTTCGCGATCTCTACAACTTGACATGTGGAAAGCGGGAATTTCAGTGGGTTTCGTTTTTGCCACTGACTCACACTCAGAAGCATAATGCAAAGATCTTGGAAACATAAAGATAGTTCACTTACCTCCCTTTGAGGGACAACGCGTAAGAGTTGTCTGCGCGCATTAGCGCGCATCCCGCAGATCTACGCAGTAATGGCAGTATGGCAGAAAGCCAGAAACCACGCAAAAATTCGGGCGTGCAATGGTGTGCAGCGCCGAATTGCTGTCAGAAGCGAACACCAGGAACGGGAAAACCTTTCTGTAGATTTCCCCCTTGAAAAATAGAGGTAGGTATGCCTACGATATCGAAGTTGGAGCCAAGATCGGTATCGAAGTTGGAGCCAAGATTATGTTTTCTCCCAAACATAACACATAGCATCACACGTGAAAACCAAAATCGCCGCATCCACGACGTGTGACTGGCGTAAATGTAGTATAGAATCCGCATGCTTGTAAAAAAGTCTCTTTGTTTGACCCAACCCTACACTAGCCGCCGTAAAACATTTTAAGAAAATAAACAAAAACGAAGATGTCAGCGACTGACAGGTGGTCTCCCCCCATATATTTCGCATGTGTTTTAGGCCTATGGAAAACATAAGTACTCTCAAAGTTCCGGAGGACGAACGAAAGATCTAGTTTGGCTTTCACTGCTGTACGTAGGCTACGCAGTGCATTTCGTTCGATGTGTTCAAGTAAAACTAGTACGGAACACAGAAAGATCGAATGTGCGAGAGATCCAAAGATGGACGCATCCGCTGAATACTTCCTGCTAACTCAGCATTAATCATATCTGCGACCGACGATCCAGCAGATTCTATGTTGTGATATGGTTTTACAATGGTTAGAATGAAGTTCAGCCGGATGATTTTGTTCTGTGTGTGTGTGTGTGTGTGTGTGTGTGTGTGTGTGTGTGTGTATCAGTGCAACGTGCCGCTAGCACAGTTCAAGTCAACGTTATTTGTAAAGTTTAAAAAAAAAAAAAACACCACCGCCAACAAAACAACAAAAACAACACCAAAACCTGATGTCTGCGCCTGCCACGTGTGTTTACTGCTGTTTGTTTACACTGCATGCAAACCTCTTGATTTTTAAGAAAAGAGTTCTGTACATACCTACAGATTTCCCCCCAACAGTATGTGAACTGGAACAAGTACCTGCCGCCGTATGAGTGACAACTCTGTGTGTGTGTGTGTGTGTGTGTGTTCTGAATTTAGATGCAGGTAGACGCTAGCACAATTTAAGTCACCGTGATTTGTAAAGTTGTCAGGGAAAAAAAAATTACGCTGTATCTGCGTCAGCCGCGTGTGTTTACTGTTTGTTTACACTGCATGCACACGTACCACTTGAGGTCTTTTTTTTTTTTTGACAAGAAAGCGAAAAAAAAATGTTTGTTTTTCAACAGGAATACCAAAAGAAGTATTTCCCCGTTTATATTTGTCTGTTATTTGAACAATTCGGCGCAGAACACAATTGCATGCCCGGCTTTTGTGATCGCTTTCCACTTTCCGCCATGCTGTCACTATAGGGGCCAGATCTAGGATGCGCGCTAATGCGGGCAGACAACTCTTCGCGTTGTCCCGCTATATGTCTCTCTTACGAGGGCAGGAGTGACGCGTCTTTCTGATTCCAAGGTCTTTGCATAATGTGTGTGTGTGTGTTAAGGGGGGTTGGGGGTGGGTGCGTGCGTGCGCGCGCAAGCGCGCGTCTAAGGCGAGAGAGAGAGAGAGAGAGAGGGGGTCTCTTCTCCGATACCAGTAAGCAATCGTCTGTCAGTCAGGTCTGCGGGAAGTAACTCTGTCAAAGGGGAACAACTTTATTACAAGAATTCATTCACCCATGTAGAACCTCGCATACGCCAAAAAGTTGTGACGTCAACCATCTAGGCGAGCTCACACGACCTCATGTGTTTGGGTTTTTGCACGTGCATAGAGGCACGATAAGGGTTTTCAGTACTTTCTTTATGTCAGCATGCTTGATGTCAGAGAGCTTGCGTTCCGGCGTGTGCGCGCGGGCTGCATACATGACACAACGACTACGACTGTGACTACAGCATGCCATTGAATGGAAACAACATATTGGGCTGGTGGCCATCTTGTTCTTACATAGCCTGGCGTTTTCCTGTGCTTAACGCAAAAGATGTAGCCACCAAAAAGTTTGTTCGCTTGGATCCCCAACCCAGGATGTGACTTCCCCGATCACTCATGGGTTACCCGAACTAACCTGGACATAACCAATCCCCCCCCCCCCCAACATCTTCATAGATCGCCACGCCATCTTGAAGCTCTCCCGTTATGTGCACGATTCACGGCCCAAGTGACTCATGTACTGGTCTGTACTGAAAGGTGGCATTCTGGTGATGATGATTCCTGGCTCTCATGACGACTACAGGCAGCTTGTTCTCAACCCTGACGCCAGGAAGGACCAGAGTGACGTCATGAAAAAGCAAGCTGCGACCGCTTACCATCTGCTTGTGGATGCCGAGCGAGCTTGGAGAGAACTGAGAGGAAGGAACATAATCACAGAGGTAGAGAAATCGTCTGGTTTTGAGTTTGTGATTTAAAGTTAGTGGTGGTGGTGGTGGTGGTGGTGGTGTGTGTGTGTGTGTGTGTGTGTGTGTGTGTGTGCGCGCGCCTGTGTGTGTGTGTGTGTGTGTGGTGTGTGTGTGTGTGTGTGTGTTTCTTTTGTTGATGATCTTGAGTTTGTTTTGTTTTGTTTCGTCGTTTTGCGCTGATTTACTAATTAAGTACATGTATCTCCCTAGCGGTTTCTTCGTGAGAGTGACAAAAGGAAATCTTACCATTACTGTCTTTCTGACACAACTGAAAGCAACTAAAAAAATATCCAAACAACACTGAACAAAAATCGTTACAGGCCTCTGTATGTGTGTGTGTGTGTGTGTGTGTGTGTGTGTGTGTGTGTGTCTGCCCGAGGCCTGTAACGATTTTTGTTGTTGTTTGGGTATTTTTTTGTAGTTGCTTTCATGACTTTTCTCACCACATTTCGGGAATGGTTTTTTCGTATTATTATCAGATTCCAAGGTCTTTGTTATTATTATTTGCAGGAAGAATACACAAGCTACGATGTGTCCATGGTGTGTCGAGGAGCAGGGGAGATAACGAAGCCTTTCCACGAAGTGAACTCCCCTGTTCTCCAAAGCGGATTATCACTTGAGTTCCACGATCAGCTGTTCCACCCTGACCCGTTCAGCACATCTTGGTATGCGCTGCAGGGGCAAGGTAAAGAGAAAGCAGACTGTTTGAACAAAATTAGCAAAAGCAAAGAAGTAGTAATAGATGAGAAAGAGAGAGAGAGAGAGAGATTATGCCAAAGCATGTCCGTCGAGCAATCTTGATCACTGAACTGTACGTAGACGTATCGCTTCCATCGCTTATTTTCAAGAACATAGTCCACAGGAATGTTCAACCAGTCAGTTTTCCGTTTGAAGCGCGCATGAGTGTATTTACTAGTACTGCAAATTACTGGTCACTGTCGCACGGACTTCGACTGATACGGCACACGATAGCAAAACGATACAGTATGTACACATAGTCGTTCATCCCATTGTCGTACCGCCTATATTCTCGAACATTTTCCCTGCGAACTCACAGAAGTTAATTATTTAGGGCTTTATTCCACGTAAGCAACAAAGACTATTCCGCAGTTAGCGGACTCGCAGAAAAGCGAAGGACTATCGCTATGATCTCCCGATGGAGAACTACGAGCAGACGACACTTTGTAGGTCACGTAGACGTCAACAGATTTAACCAGAGAATGTCTGTCGAGGTTCTTCTTACCGCTTCATTGGAGAGTCGTGATTAGCCGCCCTTTTTCTTATGGTTTTATTTCTGTAGACGATTTACCAACACATAGCTATCAATAATCATAAGCGAGGAACATCCAATGTGTGTTATTAAAAGTATCACAGAAGACACGTGAGCGCGTAGAAAGTTATAATCGTGTGGGGTTTATTACAGCACTTCTCTGGTGTTACACAGCACTTTCAAGCTTCGCACATACAAACTTCTCGCGTGCATACACACACACACAAACGTCTCACGGTCTTATATACAGTCACAGCATTCTCGCACATTCTGAACCACTATTATAAAAGAACCAATTAAAAATCAGAACGTGAATCACCTTATTACTATTTTAAAACTTAAGAAGAATCCCGAATAATCGAGTACACACCCGCCGACTCTAGGCGCTTTATATCACCTTCTAATCGTAAACAAGTCATAACAAAGCGATTTGCACGAAATTTCCGGGAGACTCAGCCCTTGGCCCTAAGTGCCTGCCGCCGCCCGAGGCGATAATAGCTACAATCAAAACAAGGTCACCACTTCTCGAATACTCGTGATAACAATATGAACTTCTGGGCTCAAGGGAAAACAGATTCACATTACTAAAACAGAATATGAACTAAACGTAGCAACGTTTTCTGTCTCACTCGATCTTCAAAAGAACAATACAGCTGTTATCTTTCAGCATACGAACAAAACACAACCAAAAGGCACAGCCACGCTCGTAACACTGACACACTACAATTCACATACATCTCTCCTACTTGAATGCTTTTGTACACGACAATAACAAATGGTCACTTGACTTTCAGACTTTTTATACCAAAAGACCGTGGCCCCCTTAAAATTTACTAAAGGGTCATCAAAAATGTGGAGAGAGGGTGCCAAGGACCCTTGTGTTTTCGGATAACAGGGAACACTGAATTCCTTCTTTCCAGTTTCTACGCGTAGGTTGTCTATTTGGCTAATCGAAAATAGGATTTATAGATAGCTCTTCGTGAGTGTGGTTCAAACGTATAACAGATGCACGAACACAGCGGTTGTTGCCATCGATCTGAGTATAAGGGTGAATAGTTGATATTTTGTTATTGTTGGTTGGTTGGTTGGTTGTTTTCTGAGGACTTTGTTTCTTCTAGACGGGCATGTTTCTTAAAGTTTGCAATCTCAACAAAAAGCCACAAACAATGTGTGTGTGTGCGTGCGTGCGTGCGTGTGGGTGTTTTGAAATATCCGTGCAAAATGCACAGTCCAACTCTGTTACAGAGTTTTCAGCGTCCCTGAAACCCCTACAAATGCCAAGAGCAGCCTGATTCCACAGCTCAGTTTGCATATTGACATCGAGCAAGAAAGATCGCAGTGGCTAGTGTTCTCGTACAACACACAACATCCGCTAGACACTGTAGCGATGTGTCCTCGCTCACTGACCAAAAAGCACAATGACGTCACTGCAAACTTACACTCTGGTTTCATTTACACGAGTCCTCTGAAGCGCTGAAACTCTGCAAACTGTAACAGTTTGCCTGCATTCTGCACAGACTCAGGAGTCACAGTTTAAAAAAAAAGAAAAAAGTTTGCGGTGTTTTGTTGAGATTGCAGACCTATAACCGTTTGAGAATTTCTTCTTTGCCACATCCACACACACAGAGACACACACACACAACTTTACAAGGTAACTATTCTTTGCCTAATTTCAAAAGTCGCTGCATGCATGCATGATCCATTGTTTTGGGTATGTTTTTATGTCAAGGTGGTGAGTCCATTCCCTATGGTGAGTACCTCACCATGATATACCGGGCAATGAGCTCCGTCAGCATCCATGGCAACCTGTCATGCAAGCGCAGCGAGGAGGAGAAGCAGGCCATCGTTGGACAGTATTACGAAATCTTTCGTCAGTGTGTGGCCGATGTGCATCCTGACAGTTACGACAATCACTGGATCATTTCGCGTCTTGTGGCCAGGAAGACCATGTAGAGTGACAATTTCGAGCCAATCAGAAAAAAAGGTCGCGTATGATAAATCGCTGCGGTACAAAGGTCCCTAGAAGCCTCTACGTGGTAAATCAAGAAGCAGACTGCTCATACAGGATATAATTTGTATTGTGAACGGAATTATCGCTGTTACTGAAACATCAAGTTGTTTCAACTTTATTCAGCTAGTACCACTACTTCATGTCAAAATGGTATGCTTCGAAAGTACAGAGAAAACACGAGTAACGACTAGTGTGATGTACCAAACAAATAAAACTTTATTTTTTTCCATGGCAACTGACGACGATCAAAACAAGGGCACAACTCATGTCTGCCATTTACCCAGCAACTAGCACAACCATTTACTGGAAACACACACACACACACACACACACACACACACACACACACGCGTTTACTGGCCAGATTGTCACATTTAAATACATGATATGGCCTGGGCTACGTTATAATCATTATCGCAAGAGAAACTCGCTGGTACAACCGTCAACGTATAAAGTTCTGAGAGTAATGCTACCACGAAAAAAAAAAAAAAAAAAAGTTACTGAGGTACAACAGAGGCTATTCAAAATCACACAGCTGTCTTTTCGAGGTAGATCAAAAATAACCGGGAACCCATTTCAGTTTCAGCGCTATTTCATGCGACAGTACAGTGCACAAAGTTTACCATCAACATATAAATTACAGACATCATTCAGGTTGCTATACTATACGCCTGGAGGGAAAAAAGAGACATTTTTAGCTTGTACAAGTATAGGATGCCTATCATTTCATGCTTTATAAATCAAAGTTGTTAAGACTGTAGAAGCAAAGAATAAAGCCTTTGGCAGCAGCATCCATCACTGCTTATTCATATTTACAATTCTCTACGCTCACTTCCACTTCCAGTCTTGCATGATCAGCCCTTCAAATACAAAGCGTTCCAATAAAATGTGCAAACAGTTTCTGCTGATGACAAAGTAAAAATTTTACTCAGTTGCAACGTAACAGACTAGCTATTGTTATTAATCTAGAAGTGCTGATTGGGTAGCGCACCGCATATTCTTGTTGAAGCGACCTGTATCACCAGCACTGATTTCTTTTTGAAACAAATCTAAATTTATCTTTATAGCAAGTGGATGCATGGCATATTAATACTCCTGACAAAGCAAGAGATCAGCGTTTAAAAGTACGTAAAAATCTCATTCATAACAACTGACAGGTGTTTATCAGAGTATAGATCACTACGCGACATTTTAAAGAAAGTTTTACTGACAAGCATCAGAAGCTAATACTAAATGCATCAGGGATTTTTTTTTTAATTGTGACTGTTCTTGTGTGGTGGTTTGTTTATTTTGAATTACATGTATACATAATAATATCAAACATTGTACCCAGACGACAACTGCATTTTGCTCGTGTGTGTGTGTGTGTGTGTGTGTGTGTGTGTGTGTGTGTGTGTGCGTGCGTGCTCACTGTTTGCATATATTATGATTTTATTTTACTGTCTTTTCTGAGTAGAAACGGCAGTTTCCGCTTGCGGGACGAACTAACTTTATATCATTCACCCTATCCCACATTCAATGTGTTGACCTTTTTTTCTTTTTTTTTTCCAGCAAGTTCCTTTGAAACTTAAGCCAGGAGTTGTAACAGAATTTGAACCACGTCAGCATATGAGAAGTAATTAAATTTAATTTCTCTGCTGGTTAGTTAGTTAATTCTCTGCCGGCGGTCTAAGGTCTCAAGGTCATCCCTAACCATTAGTTCACAATTCAGCATGACTTGTTATCGTGGTTAGCCACCAGAAGACAGAATAAACTGCCGACAATGGACGACTGCGACAAGGGAGAGAACGGACATCAGGGACAATTACTCCTGTCTACTACAACTATGCTCAATATTGTCACAATAAACAAGCATGATGGGGTCTTGCACATTATTTTTTTTTTCTGAAAGTCACGAGCAGCATAATTGATTCCAGAAAATCTGGAAAATACAATGTTACAAATACCCTGAAGAAAACAGATTGATTATTTTGATTCCGCAAATGCCACAAGTTCATGACCCGGTACACAGAACTTTTGGCCATACCCAGTATTTTTTTTCTTTTCTTCTTCTCCCCCCCCCCCCCCCACCCCAAGTGCAAACAGATAGGCATTCCCAATGTCTACATTCACATTTCAGATAACCGAGGCAACTACATCTTTTCAGTTTCATGTAAACCAATATGGAAATAATAATATTACTCTTTTATCTGAACCAATATGCAAATAATAATAATATTAATAATGTTACTTATAAAATATTAAAATGTCTACAATGTCTAACTATAGGTGAGAAAAGCCATCTTCACAACTTGCTGCAAATGTTAATGGCATAAAAACAGCAACCACATTAATAAGAATAATAATACAAATAATAATGATAAAAATGTGGTGCCTACCCTCCTGATGGAGCACCAGGTACCTTACAACAGAAACCAAAAAAAAAAAAAAAAAAAAGACAGGTTTTTCTTCTGTTTTTCTTGTTAAGTTCCCCCAACACCAGCCTTGTCGCCTTACCAGGTAACTGGCTACATTTTGAACACAATTATGTTCATTCAACACAATACTAGGATTAGTAATAGTAATACTGTAGGATTATCCATGACAGAACCTTGAAAACTTCATGGTATTTGGATTGAACCACATGTACAAGTACAAATGAAACCGTCCATTTGTGATTTTTTTTTCAAAAACCTTAAAAATCTGGAAAGAACAAAAATACAAACCGACCACTTAACTGTATAAGAAGATGATCCCGGAAAATGGGGTAAGTGTATGTTACTTTTTTTTTCTGGCCATCTTTCTCTTTTTCACCCCTGCTCTCTCTCTCTCTCTCACACACACACACACACACAGATGATGTAACAAAATGAGGTAAACACGTTACTGTTCTAGCACTGTGAGGTATCCAACAAGAACAAAATGCAAGACCCTGTGTCTACACAGAACAAAATAGCATCCACCTTACCAACAACGAAAAACGACTATGACCGGGGAGTGAAGAAAAACAACCTGTGAGAAACAAAAAAGTCCAATTCACACTCGCGTGGTTTTAAATACAATGGATAGACCCAAAAAGGCAAGTTTCAACAGATTCCTGATACACGGTACCAACAAATGAAAACAAGTTTTCCAAACAAAAGGCAGGCGAGTCGGGCGGGGATTCTGAGGGGGGTATCAGGATACCTAGTAAATGTGTGGCAGCAAGTCTACCCCCCAGGGCTTAAAATCTTCTGTCTTTTGTCGGATTTCCACCTTTGGCTAAAAATTTTTCTCCCCCACAAAAAACTGCGTTTCTTCCTCTGAAGCACTTAAAATCTTGCCAAAACGCACCGAATTACACAGATTTTAGTCAAATTCTAAAAGTTTTCCTCCCAAAAGAAGTGCTTCCTCGTGCCAAAAAGCATCAAATTGCACAGGTTTTAAAAACAACAACAGAAAATGGGAAGCATACCCCTAACATCCCTAGCGTAACACACAGCTTGTGGTTTTGTCACTTTGTCACCAAATGCTACGGACTTTTCCTTCTGTTGGATCCTGACCCTTTTAAGCCGTGTAGCCCGTCTTACATCAACTGTCCTAAACGTGGGTGGATTGGGGTGGATTGGGATGGGATGGGATGCTCAAGGAGGGGTGATTTTAAAAGAAAAAAGTTATAAGAATATTTTGGGGGTGTTTTTTTTTTGTTTTTGTTTTTTAATCATTCACTTATTTTAGTCTCACCAGTTGAATAACAATGCATGAATGATGAAAAAGTGATCACTGAAACTCAGTCGTTTCCTGCCCTTTTGCTAATAGCTGGAAACAATTTGCCTGTGAAACTAAACTGACAGTACTTTGCTGCTACATATTTACTTCTCTGGTAACTTCTTTCTAACAGCGGCTGTTTGAACTTAACATCAACCGTTCATACATTTTGGGATTGATTTCACAGAAGAGGCCAAAACAATAACATACCAGGTACAAATTTTGGCTCTGAAGGAATAAAAATGATGGTAAAGCCAACTAAATGGGTGGACAACTCTTCCCACTTCCCACGAGAGAAAAATTTTCAAATACTCCCAATCCTAGATGACAATTTTTTTTTAAATATTATTTCAGCGTTTTATCCATGAGACAGCAGAAGAATTAATCGAGATGTTAAAAATTCCATTTACAGTGGAAGGGCTTGTAGTCTGGGTGGGGAAGGGGCAAACAGGCGGGCCAATGGGAAGGTAAGGATGTTGTCATGGGGGGGGGGGGGGGGGGGGGGGGGGGGGGGGGGGGGGGGGGGGGGGGGGGGGGGGGGGGGGGGGGGGGGGGGGGGGGGGGGGGGGGGGGGG
>JACVVK020000063.1:0-57500 GCA_018292915.2 Batillaria attramentaria
CCACCCCCTCCCCCCCCCCAAAAAAAAAACAGCAAAAAAACCCCACCAGCACCAGCATCACCCCCCCCCCCCCCAAAAAAAAAACAACAACCAACAACAAAAAAACAAAACAAAACAAAAACAAAACAAAACAAAACCAACAAAACAAAACAAAACAAAACAAAACAAAACAAAACAAAACAAAACAAAACAACACAACAAACAAACAACAAACAAAAAACAACATCAACAACAACCAAAACGAACAGCATTAACAAAAACATCAAAAATAACCCTGGTAATATGCCCTGGTTTTAGCGCGATTCAATAGCAGCTCCGTGTTATTAACAGCGTGTAATAACGCGTATCTCTTGCATGGGCGAAACACGAAATTAATGGATCAGACCTTTTCATGTACATCTATACCGTTAATTATGAACGATACACATCCATACAATTTTATACAATACAATTGTATACAATTTTAGCGCCCTGGTATTGCGTGGAAGTGACACACAAACAAGGGGAGGGGGGATCTTTCATTACAAACTAGGCTGAATTACAGTCTCTTGAACATAAACCTGCTAGGTAGGTGCGAAGGATTTGAGTTGGCAAATCACGTATTGAAGGCAAGGGGAGAAGGCCTCTTTTCAGTTCACTCATTCGTGACGGGACACTGCGTTCTAAGGTTTACCCGCGCATCGCCCACGACTCATGAAAAATTGAATAGTTTATCCATTTTTCATTTAGTTTTCAAATCAGTTGAGTCGTCGGGGGGGGGGGGGGGGGGGTCTTCAAGGAGTATTGCTGGAGAGGTTTGTTTACAGTCAGTTTCACGGGAGCAGAATGTTCTGTGTCTGTTGTTGTCGTTTTTTGGTTTGTTTGTTTTTTGGTTGTTGTTTTTTTAATACTACTTTTATTATTCCTTTCGGGAAATTCGGGGAGCATCCCCCGGGGGAAGCGCGTCGCCGCGGTGCAGCGCCACCCAATACCTATCCTTTTTTTTTCTTTCTTTTTTTTTACAATTTAGCTGGGGGAGGAAAGCCGGATAACCCAGAGAGAAACCCCCGATGAGCAGCCCGGCAGCCAGGAAAAACCGGTATCATATCACAAGCTCGACCTGGGCTCGAACCCACGCTTCATCGCCGTGACATTGGTGACGGCCGTCATGTATTAGACCACCGCTTCTTCTTGTTGTTGGTGTTGTTAATTTCTTTTCCTCTAGGGAACTTGAGCAAGCCCGAAGAACTGTCTATAGAGGGACAGACAGACACACGTACAGGCATGAAAAAATAAGTTCACCCATCCACTGCCCCCCCCCCCTCCCCCGAACAGTGCCCAGAAATTCCTTTAACCTTAATCCCATAATTCCGTGGAGCCGATGAACACAGATTAAACTGGCCGTTTTGTGTCGGGGGGTCGGGTGAGGGGTATTTTATTTGTCGTGCACTGTTGGATGGTTGTCAGATGAGCGGCGAGATGTACCCGCCCATGCAGGTCTGGGCTAACCACGTCAAGGGACGGCTGTTGTCGAATTCTGATAGAGACAGCTGCTTTTGTTCGGCCCCTTCCTAACCAGGGAGGCTGGAGCGTTTTCACTGTTACAGTTTTGTCAGCTCGACTGGCATGGAACGAGTTTACCCGCTGAGCTATAGAGAAACGCGCTCTACGATCCACACATAAACGAAGTCGCGAGCTCCAGGTGTGTGTGTGTGTGGGGGGCGATGGTGGGGGGTGGGGTGGGGGGGGGTAGGGGGGTGTTATCGGCGTAACTTTGATTCAAATGTTCCAATGACGATTGCTGTCGCATACGACCGTGTGTATATCCGAAATAATGAGCGTGTATTGTAACCTCTTCACAGGGGTTCTAACACAATCCGCAGGAAACACTCCATCCTGCTGCGCCTTTCAAAATTATGGAAGCACTCGGTGCTATTGTTTGGAAACTTTGACGCTCTTAACTGGCTGTGCCACCGTCATTTGTAACTATATTCGGAAATACTGACCTCACTGAGTAGCAGGGGCAACCGGCATGATAGATACCAGTATGCCAGTGTGTCACTTTGTGCGGTCATAATGAGATGTTATAGCCTTTGAATATGAATACCATGCTTTTGCTATCATAATCTTGGTGGTCAGTAGTATGAAGTAGAAGACGCATCCCATTACTTAATAAAGTGTCCCCTGTTTCATCATGCACGAAGCCGTACAATAGCTTTACTACCGTATGACTTCAACGTCGATATCCTCTTGAAAGGAAGCCTTACCCAATCTCTATATCAAAATACAAACCTTTTTCAAACAGTACAAAAATTTATTGACTTATCGGGTTGCTTCGCCATTTAAACCTGTGTCCACGCGGACGGGCTGTTGCCACCACCACTCACAGTAAAGTTTGATATGCTCTTTCATCTTTCCTTTCTTCTTCCTGCTCTCTTCTTTTTCTTCTTTTATTTTTTTTGTTTCCACGTCTTTACATTTCAGTCCAGTTTTTCCACGCCAACTTCTCCGCCATGCTCTCTGTACACTGGTTCAGATGAGCACGTATATATAAGTTTTTACTTGTTGTGCTCTTTTCAATATGTTACTGTTTACTGCTTGACGGTGATCCGGCTTCAATGAATATAAAATGTTGAAACCAACTGGAAGTTGTCCGTTCGCTCGTTTATTCTCCGACGCAACCGTGAGTATAGACGAAACGGTGCTGAAAACGCATCCTGCTTGCTCGACCAGCACAGTGGGGCCCGTGACAGGGTGGAGGCGAGAACTGTGCTTATTTATTCCCAATTAATTTCCGCTGCACCGCCCCTCTCGTTACCCCTGACAAGTATTGTCACCGGGGCTTTACGGAGCGCTCCGGGAAGTCCCGAAGCCCCCAGGCCACGAGCTTTGTAATCCTTTATCAGGCCCCCTCGCGGGATTACATTAGCGCGAATTAGGCACTGCGTTCGGGATCAGAGGTTGGGAGGGCTGAGGCACACAAGGGGTTGAGACGACGAAAGGAACTAGAAAACTTTGTGCAGAACTTGGGTATGGGATTGAGAAGGTGACAGCAACGAGAGAGAGAACTAGAGACACGACTAAGCGTTTGAGGTTTTTGTGGGCGGGGAGAGAGAGAGAGAGAGAGGGAGAGAGAGAGAGAGAGGCGGGCACCATGGGGGAGTGTTTCAATGATGCATGGCAGCTAATTGAAAAAAGAGAAAATTAGGTGGGATGGATTCAACACGGGGAAGAGGTGAGAGCTAAAAAGGAACCAAAGCAAACTTCAACCCGTGTCGGCGGGCGGTGTTGTGGCTAATTAACCCGTCACGTGGGCTCTATTCTCTCCCTTGGCTGTCCATGCGAACTCTTCTGCCAGTGAAACGATAAAAATGGAAGAGGAGATTTCCCGCGGCGAGTGCCGTGCAATGGGCGTTTTTGTTGGCCAAGACTGCTGACGAAGACGAGGTGTCTCGCACAAGAGGACTGGCCTCACACGCACACGGCTAACCACCAACACCACGGCCACCACAGACACGAGCAGATGTGTCGCTAGCAGGAGCAAGCGGTCCTTCTGGAAGAAAAACAGACCCCAGACTCGGGAGGTCAAGGAGGTGGCGAGCTGAGAGCGGAGAAGACACCACGGCTTCAGGACCGAATCCTTTCCAGAAGATACCTTGGGTCAAGTGGCTGAGTACTTCACTTGAAGGACATCGGATCTTGCGGCACTTGAAACTTTGAGGTATCACTGACGTGTGAAAGGTGACTTGTGACACCATGATCCTGTGACCGTGGAATACAGGTTTCTACAGCGTGAAATCTTTAACTGAACAATACGGTTCTCCCCAGAGAACTTACTGAGTGAAGATTTTGCCTGAACTACCAACGTGAACATCTTTGAACAGTACTCTCGCTCAAGAATTTCAATCAAGCGAAATCAGAAACTTATTTTCTCTCAAGTTGAACCTACTTGTTGAAATGCGCGGACGAATGAAGTGTTTCTTCAATAACTGAATGGAATGCAGTCAGAAAAGACTTTCACATTAAGGAAAGTTTATGCGATTTGCAGATCTCATTTCATCGACCGTATCAGAACTATTCTAGCGTGTCTTCACATCAAAGCTGCATGAACTACAATTGTCTATTGTCTACAATTCTAATATTTTCTGCCAGGCTGCACACAGAAACTGCTATATTTTGCATTTTGCAATTAAAGGACAGGACATTTCAAACTTGGACCTGCATCAAGTTTTCAGAACACTTTTTGAGGGGAGCATATCTGAAATAATTTAAATTTTCCGCGCGTATCGCCAAAGAAGTTCGAAAGTGTGGTCCTCTCGCCATTGTCTGCTTCATGCCGTTAGCAACGATGAGTCTGTCCACGCCAACAAGGTTCCACTCCATTGACGCCATATTAGGACTGAGCAGGATGACAGACTCACGTGACTTAGATCCACAGCGACAGCATGTTGGTGGCACCAGCGGTGACCACTGTCGTCACCAGGAACCGGAGCACGTGCAACAGGACGCTCGTGCTGAAGGGCTTCAAAGTCAAGGTCACCAGATTTCGGTCTGTGGTGATTCTGGGACGTCGTTGTCAGTGACAGGTACTCTCTCTCTCTCTCTCTCTCTCTCTCTCTCTCTCTCTCTCTCTCTCTTTTCAAAGAAACGTGATAAATCCATCTTAAATTCACGTGTACTATCCTTTTAACACGAATTTGCTGTAGCGCTGAACTTAAATCTAAAGAAACGGGTAAGTTTGACAGGGTGTTACAATAGATTGCTTGATAGGTGTTTTGGTTGGGATAGTAACGTCCTTTTCCACCACATAAGGGTGCAAGAGTAACAACCGTGCTTCTACGTTCAGCACGAACTTGTCAAAGACTCCGCAGTTGTTTAAGTAGCCAAGGCAGCATTCTTTGTTATGAATAATAATTGTGTGTTGTTGTTTTTTTTTCTCTTCAGTTGTCTCTCTTCCTTCCTTTTATTTTATTTTTGTTTAAGTTTACTTTTTTGTACCTTTTCCGCATAGTGTAATGCGACCTTTTTTTTTTCTTTCTTTTTGTTCCCGAAATTCCGGGGAGCCGGGGTGGCCGAATGGTAGAGCGTTGGACTTCCAATGCTCGGGTTGTGAGTTCGTATCTCGGCTGGAGCCAAATATTTGTGCTGGCTTTTTCATCGTTGCCCCGTCTTTGATATCACCCATATGCGGTGGAAAAGGACGTTAACCCCCCCCCCCCCCCCAAACACCCACCCACTCACCTTCCCGAAATTCCGGTTGTTACCGTGGGTGGAAGCGCGTCGACACGGTCCTTATCGCCACCCCACTTACGTATTTTTCTTTGTGATCTTCGACACTACACTTTGAGGATAACTTCTTTGAAAGCTAGCTAGAACTAGTTCACCATTAGCATACAGATACAATGGCGATAACGGGAGAAGACAACAGGTTCATCAGAGGGAAGGGCTGGAGCGGGGTGTGGAGGGATGAGGGTGGTAAATACTAGGCCAGTTATCCCTTCTGCCGCTCACAGTCCTTAATCTGCGTCCATATCATATTTTCTGAAAATGTATAGCCGTCAAACAGAGCGTTTCGTGTTTCTGCATATCGTGCAATTAGCGATACTTCCGACATAAATGTTATTTGCCATTTGTTACTTTCTGGTTTCCTTGTCAATCGAAAAGTGGGTGGGTGGGTGGGTGTTTGGGAGTTTAACGTCCATTTCCACCATGTATGGACAACGGGAAAACCAGAAAAAGGCCAGCACAAATATTTGGCCCCAGCCGAGATTCGAACTCACGAAAGTCCAACGCTCTACCACTTGCCTGTCTCGGTTTCCTCACGGAAAAGGGCCGGTCCAGTCGATAATATCACAATCAAAGCGCATCGAGAGAAAAGAAAAAAAAAAAAAGGAATGAAGGATACTATTGAATGGACAAACCTCGGCTGCCGACGTTCAGACTTCATGTCAGCGGAATTTCCATCACTTGTAAGGGAACACAGATTGTGCAAAAAGTCAGTGAACTTGTACTAATAAGAGGAAGCCAATAGTTTTTTTTTTTTAACCTCTCAACGTAAAATCATTATCGTGATGTGAATTAACGTTATTAGATGAAAAAAATAAGTGGATAGATGATAAATAAATGAATAAATAGTCTTGTTGAGGAACGTGAAATTATATCTTGAAAACGAAAGATGAAGACAGGTTAGCATAAAATGTATACAGAGAGAGTATTTGACATCGGCATCCCCTCCCCCCCCCCCTATTTTTTTCCGACCAACCAACGTTTTCCACATCAGAATACCCAAAGAAGACATTTTCTATCTGCCTTCATTGCAAGAATTCATTAATTTAGCCAACATTTCTTTAATCGATAGAATTTGTGATGCGTGGCGCTGTTTTTGCTCTTCGATGATGAGTTGTTGTTTTAATGTTGTTGTTTGTTTTGTTTGCTTGGGTTTTTTGGTTGTTGTTGTTGGTTGTGTTTGTTTTGTTTGTTTGTTTGGGGGGGGGGGGGGTGGTGGTGTTTTTTGTTTGTTTGGGTTTTGTGTGTGTGTGTGTGTGTGTGTGTGTGTGTGTGTGTGTGTGTGTGTGTGTGTGTGTGTGTGTGTGTGTTGGTTTTTGGTGGTGGTGGTGGGTTTTTTGTTTGTTTGTTTGTTTTGTTTTGAAGGGGTGGGGCTGGGGATGTGTTTATGCTTTTGTATGTTTAAAGACTGAACAAAGATATCGTACTTTCGTTGAAGAAAAGAAACTTAGGAACAGTTTTCAATTTAAAGTTTTGGTATGTTGTTTTGGGTTTGTTTTTTTCTTAAAGAATTTGGAATCAAGATTGGTGTTTTTTTTAATCAAACAAGCTCAATGAACTTTGACATTTTGATGAACCAAAACAACGAGAGGAAAAAAGACCCCCCTCCCCCAACCCCCACCCCACCCCCGATAATTCATATCTTTCTATCTGCGATTGATTTTTCAATTTCTCTGAACGTCAATTCATTCTGTCAATAAATATAACCGTCACTGTGCCCATCGTATTATGTTACGATGACATTTAAATCGGCTGTCTTTTTCAAGTTCCGAGGCTGCATAAGACACAGATAACTCTTTTCCGGCCTTCCAGCTCCTGGGGCAATTTCCCCCCCAAAATAGTTCGGCCCCAAATCAGCTCCAAACGGCAGAAGCTTCTGCCGGGAGGGAACGTGGAGAAAAATATGGTCGCGTCTTTGCACGGAGAGAAAACTCCCAATGAAACGTGTCATAACGCTGGAAAGAAGTAATTACTCTAATTTGGAGGTATTCTATTGGCTGAAAAAGGATTTGTGGAAATAATATGTTTTCTCCGGCCCTGTTGTCATTTAGCCCGGAGCTACTCCGCGGCCTGGCCAGAGCGTCGCCTGTGTGCTGACAGATTACATTGACGCGAGCGCGGGTGAAGCGGGAGCTAATTTCATCGACACAAAAATGCTTTATTGCCTTACAATATCCTCTTGACAGGCGTAAAAACCTGTGCAATTTAGAATAATTTTGATATGTTCAAATGCTCCGGCCCCGCCGCCGCATGGGTCCCTGAAAGGAGGGGGAGGAAACTCCTCGCGCTCTTCGCGACTCGTTTATCCGCCCCTCGGACGGCTTTGTGCGGGGCTTAATTAAATTAGATGAAAATAAATAATACGGCAAAGGCAAATTTCATGCCCAGCTAATTCTTTAAAGCTGCTGGCCAAAAAGGAGTGGAAGGACGGTACAAAGGCGAGTGTTTCGCCCCGGGGAAGTTGCGGCGGGGGGTGGGGAGGAAAAATGGAGGGGAGGGGCAGGAAACTGACACCGGGATCAAGTTACCCTTGTGCGGCCATTCAGCTCAGTCTGTCAATAGTGCAAACACGACACAATACACATCTCTATTACTTACTGCTTCGCTTGTGCGACAGGAGAGCGGGAGGGACAGGACGGGAAATATGGAGGCGGGGGAGAAGGCAGTGGAGAGGTTCGCGGTCCCTCCTTGTTCGCTTTCTCTCTTTCCAAAGCTTTGCCTCCTCGTTGGTTTGCCAGCCACGCATGTTATGTGAAGCTTTTGTGGTGATTTTTTTTTTTCCTAGAGACTCTCCACCTGTCCCAAGCTGTTACATTCGTCTTTCTTCCAGCTTCAAATTTAAAACACGTTTTCGGACGGTTTTTTTTTTTTTTTTTTTTAATGACGCATGGTTCTTCTAGACGCAGTTATTCGGAAAACATTTTAGAAGGTCTCACCACAAAATTAAAACAAATCAATAAAAACAACCGTTTGTATCTGTGTGTGCACAATTATCACGCGGAAAACAAAAATTATCCAATACTTTCATTTTAGTTATGCTATCTCAAAGCTGGTGTCGTTGATGGGGCTTTAATAGTTATGTTTATTTTTTATTATTGTTATTGTCATGATACCCTTTCGTGTACCTAAACAACATGGAGAACTATTTCACTAAACCATATCTCTCTGCGACAGAATTGATTATTATCTTACTCTTGCCACAAACATGTACTTCTATTTATTTCTGAAAATTGTTGGGGGAGCCGGGGTGGCCGAAAGGTAGAGCGTTGGACTTCTGATGCTCGGGTCGTGAGTTCGTATCCCGGCTGGGGCCAAATATTTGTGCTGGCTTTTTCATCGTTGCCCTGTCTTTGATATCACCCGTATGTGGTGGAAAAGGACGTTAAACCACCCACCCACCCTCTGAAAATTGTTGTTTAACCCGGCAGCGACGATACGAACGCATTCGGCGACAGTTTGCCTTTATCAGCAGTTTTTCCATTCTCTTTTAACAACAACTTTCCTTTTTCAGCAAATCACTTCAGCTCGACAGCAAGCACTTCGCCGGAAGCTGACAGCGGCCACGATGACGCGAGCGGAGATGACGCCATGGACGCAGAGCGCCGCAAAAAGAAACACAGACGCAACAGAACGACGTTCACAACATACCAGCTGCACGAGCTAGAGAGAGCGTTTGAGAAATCACACTATCCTGACGTGTACAGCAGGGAGGAACTAGCCATCAAAATTAATCTGCCCGAAGTCCGTGTGCAGGTTAGTTAGTTAGTGAAATAGTTAGCGAAATAGTTAGCGAAATAGTTAGCGAAATAGTCAGTCAGCGAGTGAGTGAGTGAGAGAGAAGTAGTAGGACTGTAGTACGTGTGATATCATTGTGCTGTATCGTCCCACTCTGGGCAAAGATTTTTTTTCTTCTCATATGTGGCACCGTTCATTCGGGCCGTTCGTCGGGGGTTCTCACCGGGTACTCCGGCTTCCTCCCGCTCTGCTTTGGAAATATTCAGCCCACCAAATTTGAAAAATAAATGCAATTCTAAATTCCGAAATTTAAATAGCTGAGCTGACCCTTCGCACCACGTGATTGTAATGTGTTTATGTCCAGTGTGTGAGAGAATGCACGTGATTCACGTGAGCGTGCGTGTTGGGTTCAGTTCGCGGCGCTCTGAGCCGATTCATGAAATTGGGTAAAGCGCCTATACGATGCTCATTATTATTATTATTATTGGAATTCAGGTGTAAACAGCACTTGATACTGACATCGTTTTCAATAACTTTTCTCGAATGAACTGGCATTCGATACCCAGTCTTCTACTCCGTTGTCTTTAACAATCACCGCAAGAAAGTTTATGCACAGAATTCCTTCTCTTTTTTATAGTTTTTTTTTTTTTCGTTTTGGTGGGATTTTTTGGGGGTTTAGTTTTTGTTTGTTTTTTTCTCGTTCTTGTTTTGTTTTATTGTTTTTGCACATACAGATGCCACATTTAAGATGTTATGAAAATTTCACGCATTTTAGTTTGCGTCTTTATTTAGTTTCGCACGGGTTTTTCAAGCGGCCCATGACTAGAGGTTTTTTTTTTCTCATCATTTCCCTTCTCGCCGTTATCATCATCATCATCAGTGGTGCATACTCAGTGGATCTCGTGGCAATAGCCCAGGTGGTTTGTTCCAAGTGGTACATTTGTTGCATGTTACAGCACTACACTCTCAACGTCGGATACACCCTTTGCAACGAATTTTCTTTCTGACAAATTTTGTTATCGGCGTGTCACTTGTGGGCTGTTGACACAACCACTCCATCTTCTGCTAACATTTCTAGATCGCCCCCCTGTATTGAATTTCATAAATAAACACACATTCTGATACACCCAAAAGCGTTTCACGGACACACACTAGCAGTAAAAGAAGCCTCTCCAACGAAATAGGTGGGTTGTGGGAAAACATGACCTTCACCGACCACGGTGTTAATGAAGGTGTTAGGAATTGTGTGAGCTTCGTAAATGGGCGACTCAGCGATGACGGTTGAAAGACGACAGCTACGTAATCTGGAGAGGCACTTCACGCTGAATGTGCCCAACATTTTTGCTGTTGGTAGTTGACGAGCCAAAATTTACCCACGGTTTAGGGAGGCAGAGGAAAAAGTGATTGAAATGGCGTGCGAAAGGAAGGGGCGGAGAACTGGAAGGCGTGTCCTAATGCAAATTAATTGCCTCCCTTCCTTTTCTCCCCTCCGCCCTCATCCCCCCCCCCTACCCCCACCCCGGTCGCTTTTTCATAATGTCTCGACCGTGTGCACTGTCCACTGCAAGCCAAGCCTCTTCCACGGGCCTCGTTTAAAAAGCGAAATTTTACGTCGAAAATGAGGCTCACATTGCTAGACGATTCATAAAAATACGTCGTTTGTCATTCTCACCACCGACAGTAGACCAGTAAGGTTTAAGGTCTGCAGTAACTTCTTATGCTTCTGTTTGAGACACAACACTTATTGCAGTGCAAATATTTTCATTAAGATGATAATGTGCATGACTGATATGATCATTAGTATTTGACCACACTCGCAACACAACGACACAACGAGCTGATAATAATAATAATAATAATTATGAGTATTGTATAGGCGCTTTAGCCAATTTCATTAATCGGCTCAAAGCGCCGCGAACTGCGGAACCCAACACGCACGCTCACGTGAATCACACGCATTTTCTCACACACTGGACATACTGATAAACACATTACAATCACCTGGTGCGAAGGGTCAGCTCAGCTATTTATATTTCGGAATTTAGAATCGCATTTATTTTTCAAATTGGTGGGCTCAACGTTTCCAAAGCATAGGGGGAGGAACCCGGAGTACCCGGTGAGAACCCCCGACGATCGGCCCGAATGAACGGTGCCACATACGAGAAGAAAATTTTTTTTACCCCGAGTGGGACTCGAACCCCTGGCCTCTCGCCGGCATTGGTGACAAGTCTCTTAACCACTAGACCACCGCCCGCCCCAATAAGGAGTCGGCACACTTGCGGCTTCAGACTTGAATGGTCTTACTTTTGGAATAAATATGCTTGCAGCTTTATGATCTTGCATACGGGATTGGTCTCATCATCGGAACGTGCACAGTACTGCACACGACCCTATGGTTCTGCGGACAGGCATTCGAAGAGGCCATCCGTCGAGAAAACTTTCGCGCGTTTCAATCAGATCTGTCCCCTTTCTGTGTCGACTAAGGCGTTAGCTTTAGACCCCTTCCCGTGGCCAGAGTATTTAATCTCGGCGTTATTAGCTCGTTACTGAGTTCCCCTTCACTTAACAAGCGCGAATCCACGCCATCAGACGCTTCTGAAACTATTGTAATGTCATTATACGCTGCGATTTCGTCCTTCCATAATTAACCTCATCCAAACGTTTAGGCAGCCATGGGCACGCCACTCTGACAACAAAAGCGGAGTGGTCTGCCCTTTCTCCGCAATCGAATTAGCCCTGTTCGAGGCTCTCGTCCCAAGCCGAGCACTGTCCCGCACCAAATGAAGTCCTAATTGGGGATTGGCCAGTCTCCAGCACGTGGCCTTTGTCGTGTGGACGGGGCCGAGAGTTAATTGCACGAGACGAGGCTGAAACGGAAAGGGACGAGGGGTTGGGAGACAGGGGGAGGGGAGTTGACATTCATTGTAGGAGAGGGTTGAAGACGTTGGCTTTGAGCTCTGTGGTCAGATGTCACAAGCCCAACACCTTAGTAATCAGGTCTTTCAACAGCATTCTCCGTATTTGCAAAGCCCCAGATGCAGGCATGATGACGCCTTCCGCCTGTCCATGGCAGATTCTGCACTCAGGAGGAATGGGTCAACAGAGACACATTTCCGTAAATAATAATAATAATACATAGCTTTTATAGAGCGCCGTTCTCCAACTTCAAGGACTCGCTGTGCATTAAAGCACGCGCACACGCGCGCACACACACACACACACACACACACACACACACACACACACTATTTACATCCCCTCGGCATACATACAATTTGGCAGTGCAACGAACTCATGATGCACACAGACAGGGTTATATATAATACAGTAACTTGACAAGAATAAGTTTGCTTTAGCTTGTGTTCACACAAAGGAGTGCTAGCGTGTTAGGTAAGATAATTATTATAATTATTATTATTATTATGGCTATTGTTATTATGATTAGTATTCTTGTTATTATCATTATATCCTTTCTTACACGCTATCAGTCGTTTTCGTATACACAAGCTATAAATTAAAAGTAAAAAGAAGTAATTTGGCAGTTTGTGGTATTAATGTTTGTTTTGTGTTCTATTTCATTTCAGGTCTGGTTCCAAAACAGACGTGCCAAATGGCGTCGACAAGAGAAAGTGGAATGTGCTAAACTCGGTGACAGTCTGCCGATCCCATCAAGCCCCGGGGCCAGCCAGTACGTGCCGCCACTTCCGCTTGACCCCTGGTTGACCCCGCCGATCGTGCAGACAGTTGGAGCGGGTCACGCCACCATACCGCCTTCCGTCACGCTGCAGTCCCTCGTCACGCCCGTTCTGACGTCACAGTCAATGGCATCATACCCAGAATTCTTTGCCGCGTCACCACTCAGCGCGTCATCGACCTTGACCCCCAGTCTGAGCTCTCTGGCTGGCGTTTTCAACCCCGGACTAGTCAAACAGCGCGCGGCTGAGATGCACATGAGTGACTCCAAAGCCTCCTGTATCGCATCGCTGCGCGTGAAGGCGCGTGAACACGTTGAGAAATACGGAGTGAACACAATGTGAAAACAACAAACAGGATTCTATTTACTGGTTGAAACAACAACAACAACAACAACAACAAAACATATTAAAGACTAAAATACGGTTGGTGTTGATTGGCCAAGAACATTACTGCATGACCTTGAGGCCGTTCACACTTCCCAATTTTATCGGGTTGGACTCGGGGTTAGTGCGTTTACATTTAACCAACCCGGGTTAAAAGCGACCCGGGTTCAGCCCTGCCACGGAGCAGGTTTGACGCCGAGTCCAGGGCCAACCCGCATTTCAGATAATTATGAACATGCAGCTCCCGTCATGATAATTATGATGCTTTCGGCAAGGCATGACGTTGGGCATGACGTAAGTGTTCCTACGTCATTGTCAGGGTTGCAGAGAATGATTGTAGTGTAAACGCTATCGACCGGGGTCGAGGTAAACGTAGTCGGGCTGAACCCGGGTTGTGTAGTGTTAGTGTAAACAGCCTGAATTTGATCCTTACACGTTGAGGCTGGGTACATGCATGGGCCCTTCATAAACAAAGTGTGCACGTACGAGTTTTGAGGGATGTTCTAGAAAGGCAAGTGTAGTTCAAATTACGACTTTGATGTGAACTTGACATTGCTGACCGGAGTGGTAGACTGAAGAAGTGTTTCTAAAGCCTGCCTGTTTCTTTTCTAAGTGTTTGAGATCCTTAGGGGTCTTGTAATAGGCACAAGCAGGCACTTGTGCATGCTAGAGGCATGACTTACGTATGAACATACGTCGCACTGTGCACGTATATATGCCTGTTTGCTAGCTGTTGTTTACATGTTTCCCCTGTTGTGGTTATTTGTGACCATGAAGCTGTACGCGTGCTTTGAATCAGTATGGTTGTGGGGTTTCATAACCATGACTCTTGCTTTCATCCCAGCCGGTTCTTCTCTTGTCTGAAAAAAAAAAAACACGCAAAGAAATATGCGTTGTTCAGTAAACTGTTTTCCCCTATTTACGCGTCGTGTTGTCATTGAGGTTGGCGTCATATCAGTTTCTTACAACTGACTGGCGACACCTGAGCTGAAATTAAAGCCGTGGTTGTCAACAGTGTTAATGGGTAGAAACATCAACTATCATCCACCCAGTCACCACGTACTGCATATATAGTACATCAGTTGCCAGTCAGCTAGGAGGCTGAAGAGACGAACGGTTCAGCGTGACAGACGTTTCTGTCTCTGTTATTGACTTCACTAAACTATATGATTTAGTTTAAACAGGTTTATTGCAATACAATTTGTGCCAAGTGAACAAACAATTACTGAGCATGAACAAGCATCGCCTATAATAATGCTCAGCGGCGGAACAAGTGTACGTATTACGGTATTGCAATGGCAGTATTTGTAATAAATTAGAGCTTCGAGAGAGAGAGGGGGGAGGGAGGGGGTGGGGTCTAAGTGTACTCACACACACAAAAAATCTCCGCTTGGCTGCGCTAGGCTCTGCCAATGAAGTAACATGTAACTAAAACCTAGAAACGTGCTGCACGAATTATAAAATCCTGAACATTAAAGAAGATAGTACAGTTTTCTTGAGTACACTGACGACAGTCACCGTGAAAGAGTGTATGTATGTCGGAATGTTGAGGAGGTAGTGTGTAGATAGTAAGCCGACGTATGTCAGAATAGGTCGGCTGTATGTGTTACGGCAGCTCCTGAGCTGTAACTCTCAGGAAGAAGAACAGAAAAGTAGTTTTCCGAAGCGTCTGATTGCTTCAATATTAGAAGTTACTGAAATGGTGCATGTATTTTCCGCTGGGTAGAGTTGTCTCCCATTTGAGGAAGCACATTATCACACTCTACCATGTAAGTCATGTGAGGCAATGAGGGTGGGTGTTGGGGGTTTGGGGGTTTCACTTCCTTTTCCACCACATACGGGTGATATCAAAGACTGACGGGGCAACAATGAAAAAGCCAGCACAAATATTTGGCCCCATCCGGGATACGAACTCACGACCCGAGCATTAGAAGTCCAACGCTCTACCATTCGCCACGATGAGAGAGGAAGAAAACTTGTCTGCCGACAGGAAGATTTTTTTTTCTTCTGATCGTGCCGGCCCCGGCATATTATTATGACTAGGGGAGTCATAGTCTAGCAAATCGCTTGCTGTCTGATGCACAGCCCAGGGTAAGGAAGAATGTGCACGCTACCTCGGGGCTGAGGTAGAGTTTTCGGGATAGGTCCATGACTGTTACTTGAGATGCTAGCCTTGCTTACCGTAAGGTTCGTGGAGGAATTTGTTAAGCGACACTTCACCGTTTGATTTTTGCTTCCTGTTTTTTTTTTCTTTCTTTCTTTTTAAAAAAGTCTAGACACACATCTGGTGTACAAGGCTGTAGAAAATTTCTTTTCTTTTCTCTTCTTTTCTTTTATTTAGCGGACCAATCTTGGCTTGTTGTCCATTGCCAGCAGTAGAACAGCCAAAATAGGGAAGTGCTGCTACTTTTGTGTTGTCCTGGTTTGGTTTGTCACAGTGTTTGCGAAAACAATGTACAACGATAATGTCTTCAGTGTTACAAGTCAATAAACAGTTTAAACCTTGTGGGACATGCCTTGCGGATGAATTAGTCGATTGAAATGTCACGTGGAATGTGTGCGTGCGTCAGTGTCAGTGTGTGTACGTGCGTGCGACGGTGGTGTGTGTGTGTGTGTGTGTGTGTGTGTGTGTGTGTGTGTGTGTGTGTGTGTGTGTGTGTGCGCGCGCGCGCGCGCGCGTGCGGGGGAGGAGGGGGGGGGTGCTGTAGGTAACGTGGCAACGAGGACACAGCCCTCGGTGTCAGGGTGTCTTCAAGGGAGGCAATGACTCGTGCCATAAAAACCGACACTATCGAGTTGCGTCCCGTGAGCTGTGCCGAGCTACGAAGCACTGCGACATTTATTCCCCACTACCCTCCCGATGTAGGATACAAGCCAAAGCGGGCACAGTTTGACTATTGGGCGAGTGGATATAGTGATAGTGAAACAACAACTACTACTAACTACTACTATTACTACTACTACTACTACTACTATTACCGCTGCTGTTGCTGCTGCTAGTGCTATTGCTAATACTGACTTATCCATCATCATATTTTCGTGTGTTTGGTTACTTTGTCGTACTGTCGATGATAGCCTTCTTGTTGTTATTGATGTCCAGATATATTTGCAAGGGTGTTTTGTTTTTTGTTTTTTTGTTATTGTCACTTTTTTTTTCGGGGGGGGGGGGGGGTATTGTTGTTGCTGTTGTGTGTGTGTGTGTGTGTGTGTGTGTGTGTGTGTGTGTGTGTGTGTGTGTGTGTGTGTGTGTGTGTTTGTTTGTTTCTTTTCTGTGTTGCTAATTCCGCACGCCAGGGTTTGTTACTTTTTTTCTCTACTCTGTTCCCGTGTGATTACTCAGTAGTTGTTGTTATTACAGATTACTAGTTGTCCAGCAGTCTGTATTATCTCCAAACTCAGCTTCTCTTCATTCAAGTCGGCTCAGTATTGCCAAACATACACGTAAATCAGTCACCCCCCCCCCTCCATCCCCTCCCCCAACCGTATACATACACGGAAAGTGAACATGGCGATGGTAGCTCATGGAGGTGTGGCTTGGGGGGGGGGGAAGGGGGGGGGAGGTTCAATGTGATTTTCTTGATTTAGGCTCTCAGCAGATTGCGTCACTGATTTCAGCAGCTTACATCATCCCAAACTCTTCCATTCAGTCTTGATACTGACTGATACTGACCGAGGATTGTCGAGTTTTTGCCGCCTCATCGGTTTGACACCTAATTCGAGAACTCTGGCTATAGGGGGGGGGGGGGGGGGGGGGGGGTGGGGGAAGAGAGAGAGCTCTGTTAAAAAAAATAATCTCTCTCTCTCTCTCTCTCTCTCTCTCTCTCTTGCAAGTCTCTCTTCCAAGAAAATCTCCAGTCAACAACAAGGGCGGATAATCACGTCAAGAAAGGGACGGTGAGGAGTTGCGCTCCCTACTCGCCCAGGGCGGCGCAAGCCGACGGGAAATTGCGTGTAATTTGAAAGTGAACGGGAGCAAATTTTCCCCTTGTGAAGAAATTTCCCCGTAAGACGATCGAGCGCCTTAATGAAAGAGCGAGAGGATATTATTATTTGCCTAGTTGGCGGCAAATATTTGTGCGAACGCTTATTAATATTGTTAGGGCCTATTTTGGAGCCAATAACCCCCCATTTCTTAAACAGAAAATGGACCGCTTAGATACTGATTAGAGCTATTTGAATGCAAATATTGGCAATTTAGCGGAACATTAGGTCGTAATCCAATGTGAGCATTCGTGTTGAAGGCCGGAGAGGAGTGAAGAGGACGCGCCCGCCTCTGGTGGCTCCTCCAAACTCAATCCAGCGAGCCTCAGACGCCGCCGACGGCCAAACCAACACTGCCAGGCCCCCGTCTCTCCAATTTAAACGTCATGATATTAAATTTGCTGTATTCACACCAGTGCTGTAATTATCAGTAGCCTGTTAAGGCAAAAAGACGGCCCCTTGACTTGCTTCTCCCCGCTAAGGTTGGGCAGGGGGAGAGACTAGCTGCTCGGCCGCGGGCCTAGAGGCACCGCCAACACCTCATCTCTCTGTCCTGGTCGGTTCCTTCGGCATGGCTGGGCAGGAGCGTGGCGCGTTTCCATTATAGAGGCACCAGGGAAAGGCGATGAGGTGTTTGTATTTGGTTATTTTAGCTATTTTGTTTTAGGTGAGGTATTCCGATGAGGCGTCTGTATTTGGTCATTTTAGCTGTTTGTTGAGGTGAGGTATCCCGATGAGGCGTCTGTATTTGGTTATTTTAGCTGTTTTTTGAAGTGAGGTATCCCGATGAGGCGTCTGTATTTGGTCATTTTAGCTGTTTGTTGAGGAGATGTAGCTCGGTGAGGGTTCTGCATTTGGTTATTTTAGCCGATTGTTGAGGTGACAATCCGATGATGTGTCTGTATTTGGTTATTTTAGCTTTTGTTGAGGTGAGGTATCCCGATGAGGCGTCTGTATCTGGTTATTTTAGCTGGTTATTGAGGAGATGTAGCCCGGTGGTTTCTGCATTTGGTTATTTTTTGTTTTTTGTTGTTGTTGTTTTTATTTTGTTGAAGTGATATAATCCAATGATGTATCTGTATTTGGTTATTTTAGCTGTTTATTGAGGTGATGTAGCCCGACGAGGTGCCTGTATTGGTTGTTTAGCTGTTTATTGATGTGATGTAGCCTGATGATGTATCTGTATTTGGTTATTTTAGCAGTTTTGAGGTGATGTAGCCCGACGAGGTGCCTGTATTTGGTTGTTTAGCTGTTTGTTGAGGTGATGCAGCCCGACGAGGTGCCTGTATTTGGTTGTTTTAGCTGTTTGTTGAGGTGATGCAGCCCGACGAGGTGCCTGTATTTGGTTGTTTTAGCTGTTTGTTGAGGTGATGCAGCCCGACGAGGTGCCTGTATTTGGTTGTTTTAGCTGTTTGTTGAGGTGATGCAGCCCGATGTCTGTATTTGAATTTTGAGGTGTTCGTTGAGGTAGTGTTACGTATGCTGTCCGTATACTGAGAACGAGAATTGCAAGACCCGATATTGGCGGTGATGAATTGTATTGAAAACGTGCAAGGCTGGAGTCCACGTAGGTCAGCCTTTTGTTTCAAACTGTGCGTCAACAAAGTGGTCTACTGGTTTACGAATGGTACACTGGCTAGGAGAACGTGTGTGTACACGTAGCTGAAAAAATATATCGCAAGTTAAGAAAAAATATTCATTTCTTCGTGTGAATTCTCTCTCTCTCTCTCTCTCTCTCTCTCTCTC
Organism: Batillaria attramentaria; assembly: GCA_018292915.2. Taxonomy (NCBI): domain Eukaryota; kingdom Metazoa; phylum Mollusca; class Gastropoda; family Batillariidae; genus Batillaria; species Batillaria attramentaria. The sequence goes on from JACVVK020000063.1 coordinate 18,807, forward strand.
TCTCTCTCTCTCTCTCTCTCTCAGGTCTAAGTAACGGCTAATATATAGATTGTGTGTGTGTGTGTGTGTGTGTGTGTGTGTGTGTGTGTGTGTGTGTGTGTGTGTGTGTGTGTGTGTGTGTGTGTGAGAGAGAGAGAGAGAGGCGCCAGTAAAACTATTTGACCCCAGCCGGGAATCGAACTCACGACCCGAGCATTGAAAGTCCATGGCTATTAAAACTGTCCAGTTCCCCTTTTATTTTGAAATTAAAATGTTGGAAAACACGTTAAGATACAACACGCACGTCACAGGCTTCGAATAATTATACTGGAACCTGAAATTCACCTTGCTACGGCCTGTACAGTAGTCCACCACGTCACCGCTGCCCTTGGCCAGACTTCCCCCAATACAACACCCAACAGGACAAGGACGATAATGAAGAAGTTAATTTCCTTCTTAACTTCTCCGCCAGGAGAGTTCTTCCGCTTGACCTACAAGTGGCGGCGTGCCGTGTGCAAAAGGTCTCAACGCTGACGCCTGGCCATTGTTTGCTCCCAGTGGACTGTGAATCAATGAGCGGTCTAAAGGTTTATTACATTGTTAATTAATTCCCCCATGCAGAAATTCTGTCAACTTTCTTGTCTCATCAGTGCTGAGAGAGAATATCGTGTGCAGAAGTTTTTCCTTAGTAAACCAGGATGGATAGGAAAGAAGTTTTGCTGCGCAGTCTGATATTTTTTAAAACAAACACAGTGTTCTGTGATTTGTTTGTGTGTGTGTGTGTGTGTGTGTGTGTGTGTGTGTGTGTGTGTGTGTGTGTGTGTGTGTGTGTGTGTGTAGTTTTTGTTTTGTGTTCATTATGTTTGTTTTTTTATTTTGTAATTCTCTTCCCTTTTCTTTTTTTTCTTCTTTTTTTTTAAAGAGGGGGGTTGCTTGTTTTCTCTCTCTTTGTTCTTCTTTTTTTTTCTTTATTTCTTTTTTTCTCTGTTTTTTTTTTTCTTTTTCTTTTTTCAGATTTCTTTTTTTTTTTTTAATTTCTTCTTTGTTTTTTGAGGGGTCGCTGGCATCGCGTGTATTTGCGTTTTCGCAAATCCGCGAAATCACTTCCACGTGCTCTCCATCTCAGGGCTGTTGTGTTCAATCCAAAAATGCATTAATGTGTCAATCCGTTATTCTATCTATCAATCGATCAGTCAGTAAAGTAAGTACTTTGTCAAACTGTCAGTCAGTCAGTAGATAAAAATAAGAAATCAACAAAAACATCTGTATCGGTGATGAAAACTTAACTAGTCAAGAAAACCTCACAAATCTTCCAATATGTACATGACTTTATAATACAAAGCCAGCGCTTGACCATATAATTATGAGGAAAATAGTTTAAAGCACTTACTGTGCCGCGGGCAGTCTGTCAGCAATTCCCCCTCCCCCCCTCCCCCCTCCCTTCCTTTCCCCTCCCTCTCTCTTCTTCTCACTTTCCCTTCTTCTTACTCTCCCTTTTCCCCTCTCCCTCCCTCTCTTTTCATTGTTATTATTATGCTGTATGCTGTCACAGTATTCGCCGTACTACCTTGTCAATGTTCAGAGGCGGAGGATATATATAGGCATCTGGCCTTTTGCCACCGCCTGAATACTTCTGTTTTGTGTAAAGTGGCCAGCTGAATAAAACCATGTTTAAATCAAAACATCTGTATTCTGAACTGTTTCAGAGCGGTCCTACTGGGATGCGGAGAATCGGAAGGTCCTGGGTTTGAGTCCCTACCAGAGCCACACATCTCAGGCTTATTATTTATTTATTTATTTATTTATTTATTTGTAGTACCCTGCCCTTGAACTCGCTCTTGCGGGGGCGGGGGGGGGGGGGGGAGTCCGGGACAGCCGAATGGTAGAGCACTGGACTCCCAATGCTCGGGTCGTGAGTTCGAATTCCGGCCGGGGCCACATGATCCCTTGCGCTGGCCTTTTTCTCGTTGCCCCATCTGTGACATCACCCATACTTGGTGGAAAAGGGCGTTAAACTCCCGAACACCCACCCACCCACCTACCGGGCCTCGCGGGGAACGGAGAAGTCATTAAAACCTCAATACCCACACCAGTCCAAACCTTCTCAGATAGTGTTGTTCTTTTCAGAATTGATCATCTTCTGCCGACCGTCACAAGAGTCAAGAGATCAATGCCAATTTTGGCTGCAGCCTCAGCCCTCACTTACGTCCCTTGCTTTGGCCACTTCATCCTCCCCTCTAGGGGGCGGGCTTGTCATTGGCTCGTTAGCCTTATTGAGCCGATGTAATTCTCTCATTTCACAATATTTATACTGAGATTTGCAAATTTGAGGCGAAGAATGCCGTGTGTGGACTGACGACTCACCGAAAGATTTCTTGATTACGCGCCCATTCTCTCCCCTTGGTAAATGGGTCTGCGAGCGAGAGTGGTCTCCCCTCCCGCCGGTTATGCCCCGTGTGCTCATAATTCAATAACCGCAACGTTTACCACCCCTTTTTCTCTCCTTTCTCCGCCTCGCCCTCCCTTCAGTTTCGCTCTTATTACTGGACGGGCCGTCGCTGCCAACTAGATCCTGCAACCAGCAGAATTGGTTCCACTCTCGCAGGAGCCAACAACCCTTCATTTGGCGCCATACAAGGGAGTCCCCCCCTACGCGCTAGTGACATAAACGCGATTACCTCCAATTTCGCAAGCTCTTTCATTAAGCGCCCATTATCTTGTAAACGAGGGGAAAATTGTAGCAAGGGGAGAGAACGAGGGAAATTACCGCGACTTTGTCTCGTGATGAGGATCGAAGGGGGCGAATGACAGGGGTCGCCAAGCATAAAATGATCCACGCAACCGCATCTGTCCCGGGCAGAGCACCACCAAACGTTTGCCGCGGTCAGGGGAGCACCTCCACTCCAAACAGTTGACGGAATGTTCTGACCCCCACCCCCCCAACCCCCCCCCCACCCCTACAGAGAGAGAGAGAGAGAGAGAGAGATTCGCAATGAGAAGGGTCCAGGTTTGCCCAGGAAATTTAAACTGTTAAAAAATGAAATAGAACTGAACGCAAAAATAGATGCATTTACATTAAACTTTCTTTCTTTCTTTCTTTCTTGCTTTCTTTGTGCTTACTGCACGGAATCCAGGTCATTCCCCTAGCTGTGATATGTGTTTTATATATATTACAGTCGTATTTTTTTCCCTTTAATTTTGACCAGGATTCACATTTGATCCTCACGCATACTCAGAAACAGTTGTCCAGTATATAAACATACTACTAATAAAAAAAAAGTGTGGTGCAAATGTGAAATGAAAAATGTCTCATTTCACCTTGCCTGCAAAAGTGTCAATCATGTTTACAGTGTACTATTTCAAAATGTTAAATGCTAAAAGAAAAAGTGAAAGGGCAGAGCCCCGTGGAGTAGGGGATATGGAAAAGAGGGAGGGGGAGAGAGGTTCCCGAACGTTCAGCTGAAAGGCACAAGAGAAAGGAAATATGCCTGGGTGTACAAACATTTTTTTTGTTTGTTTTTAATGTTGTAGTTAGCAAATCACTCCTAGCGAGTTGTTTCAAAATTCAGTTCAAATTCAAAATACTTTATTGTCTGTTTCAGAGAGAACCTAAAACAGAAAATAAATCTTCTTTGGCCTCACATGATGCTCTGTCACAGGTAAGATAAAGTACAGTCATTAAAGGTCATTAAAGGTCTTGATGTAGAATATGAAAGTAAAATATGGTTAAACGTGAAGGTGAAACAAACTTCACAAACAACTTAAAACAAATAATCATACATACTGCTTACTGTCAAACTCTAAAAGCTGTTTAACAAATACAAATCTCTCTCTCCCCCCCCCCTCTCTCTCTCTCTCTCTCCGCATATTATGTATGTGTGCGTGTGTTTATGTGTGTGTGTTTGTGTGCGATTTCCAGTTCTTATGGTTTTGTTGTTGTTGTTGTTGTTTTTAAATCCTTCTCTTCATATTCTTCTTTTGATTTTTTTTTTTACAGTAGTGTAACAACGGCAAGTTTGAAAATGGTCTTTGTATGCCTATAACTTCTTCCGTTGTATAATAAAGGATCGTTATCGTTATCTCTCCCCCTCCCCCCCCCCCACACACACACACAAACACGCGTACGTGCACGTGGTTACGAAAGTGAACCGTTTAACACAGTTTAGCACAGTCTGCTGATGTCTGATGTCGAAATGACCATGTTGGTGGTCAACCTGCGCAGTCGTCTGAGGGGGGTCATGTGGGAGGGAGGGATGCAGCAGCTGGGGGGGGGGGGGGGGGTAGCACAGACCTCTACCGTCACCTGGAAAAAGTTTTTTTTTCTTTTCTTTTTTTTTCGTTGTTGTGACTACACTTAGACCCCCCCCCCCCCCCTCTCTCTCTCTCTCTCTCGGGGAGCCGGGGTGGCCGAATGGTAGAGCGTTGGACTTCTAATGCTCGGGTCGTGAGTTCGTATCCCGGCTGGGGCCAAATATTTGTGCTGGCTTTTTCATCGTTGCCTCGTCTTTGATATCACCCGTGTGTGGTGGAAAAGGACGTTACCCCCCCCCCCCCAAACACCCACTCACCCCTCTCTCTTTCTCTCTCTCTCTCTCTCTCTCTGATTTGTGTTTACAGAGGTCGCACGTGTGTGTGAATGCGTTTTGACGTGATGGACGATTTTCTCTATGGTTTTTATGTAATTTAGTGCATTTTTTTCTTTTATATTTTGCTCCTTTTTTCCTTAGTAGATAGTCTCTGTAGTATTAGCAACGGCAAGTTTGCAAACTGGCGAATTTCTGTCAAAACTTTTACCCTTGATAAATAAAGTTTCATCATCATCATCATCTCTCTCTCTCCCTCTCTCTCTCCCCCCCCCTCCCTCTCGTAGCTTTAATTTATTATAATTGCTGCCGTTGCAATACCGTTAACATGCACCTGAGCATTATTATAAGCGATGCTTGTTCATTGTTTGTCTACTTGGCACAAATTGTAATAAACCGGTTTAAACCAAAAATGGCATGAGATCTTTTCAAATCCATAAGCGCTTAATGAAGCCCTTTTCTTTCCCATGAAATGTTGTCCAGATCAGGAAGGAAGTGGAGGCTGGTAGGACATACGCTTGGAAACAACCAACCAACAGCACTCACCAAGCCCACATCTCCTGCAAAGAGACCCACAAGGAACGAGGAAGAGAGGCTGCCCAGACGGCGCGATCTGATTGGCTCGCAGATTTCAAAATGGCGGAAGGTCGTTGTACTTGCATCGCTCACATCATATTAATAAACTTCAGAATTATCGCCTGTGCCGATGCAAATTTTCAACCGTTTGCACGTCGGTAGAAAATGAGTTTCGTAGCTCATTTGGCTCACACTAATTAAGGCAGTGAAGAGTTTGCTTCTGTTGCTGAATCTGCGATATCAAAAACGCGATATTACTGTTCCGTGTGCTAGAACCGTCTGCTCAGCACGTGTACCAGCTCGTCTGTCGGTTCAAAGTGTCAGCCGGCGTTGGTTATTTCGGCAATTAATGGGTTTTATGGATCACTTGGGTCACATCAATTAGTTAGGGTTGTGTACATTTTACTGATTAAAATGGCCAGGTTGTAGTATAGCTTCTTGATCAGTTTCCCTCACGACACGCTACAGTCACTTCGATACATAATACACTGTATGATATACGCATTTTACTGGTAACTCACTATTGGCGCCATTTCCGTTTACCTTCTCACGTGACAGTCGATTCAGGGAGAGCACCGAGCAAGCGGTCGGCGCATATTAGTGCGTAATATCCTTCGCCAAAAGGAGAGGGGGGAGGATCCCGGAGAGCCGAATGATAGGGCGTTGGACTCTCAATGCTCGGGTCGTGAGTTCGAATCCCTGCTAGGGCCAAATATTTTGTTCTGGTCTTTTTTCTCGTTGCCCCGTCTTGCGTGGTGGAAAAGGACGTAAACCTAGACGGTGTAGGAAATGGATGTAAACCTAGACGCTGTTAGATATTAGCATCCTGTTACTCCCACTTGTTGCCCAGGGGTTGTTTGCCCACTCATGAAGCTCTCTCTCTCTCTCTCTCTCAGTATATTTCCAGACGAACTCAAGAAAGCCAAAGTAGTGCCTATTCCGAAAAGTAAAGATCTCCACAATCTCAGTGACTATCGTCCGATTTCAGTTTTATCAGTCCTGTCCAAACCACTGGAAAGACATATCCATAACCACATGCTCAGTTTCCTAGAAAAACAACTCTTTTAAATCCGCTTCAATCTGGTTTCCGCCCTCAACACTCGTGCCACACCGCACTTGTCCGCATCGTCGACACTTGGTTATCTGCCATCAACAAATCCCAACTCAGTAACTGATGCAGTCTTTCTTGACCTGAAAAAGCCTTTGACTTGGTGAACCACAGCATTTTGTTAAAGAAGTTGTCCCTATATGTCCCTGATCCTAAGACAATCTCCTTATTTTCCTCATATCTCCAAGGTAGAAGGCAGAAAGTCTGTCTAAAGGGTGCGTTTCTGAAGAAGGTGTTGTTAAGCTCGGTGTGCCCCAGGGCTCTATCGTTGGCCCAATTTTCTTTTGTTTATTCATCAATGACATGCCCCTCTCCATCTCAAACCCTAATGTAAGCTGTGATATGTTTGCTGACGACTCCACGCTCCATGCGTCGGATGTGCATGAGTCAAAAGTAAACGAAGTATTGCAGCATAGCCTCACTGAAATCTCCCAGTGGTGTACAGCCAACCACATGGTAATTAGTACCAACAAAACCAAAAGCATGCTAATAACAACTCGCCAAAAACAACAACGCAAACTATCTCCCTTACGGTTGTCAGCGGAATCGGAGTCTATCGAGCAGGTCTCCAACCACCGTCTACTAGGTGTCATAATTGACGACCAACTAAAGTGGGAAACGCATGTTGATGGTCTCTGTAAATTATTGTCAAAAAATGTATTCTTGCTATCTAAACTAAGTCGCCTAGTTAGCCCTGACACCTGCAAGCTGTTCTTCCATGCGCACGTGCAAAGTCATCTAGATTTTGCGTCCACTTTGTGGGACGAGTGCAGCGAAAATCAGTTCAAAAAGATAAACTCCGTTCACCGGCGCGCTGTCAAACTCTTACACTCGGGTAATTCTAGTACCGACCAAAAGTTTAAAATCCTCAAACTTCTTCCTCGTAAACATCATCTGGAGTTTAATAAATGCTTACTGATGCACAAAATTGTTTACTACAAAGCCCCAACATATCCTCATCAACTGTTTAATTTCAAACACTGATGACAAACAACACAACACAAGGAACAGTCTGCTCCCAGTGCCTCGTCCAAGGGTTGATATCTACAAATGTAGCCTGTCTTTCTCAGGGGCATCCACTGAGTATCCAAAACGTTTCCAAATTCACTAACTTCAAACAAATTCTACACGACACGCTTATCTGACCATATACATAGAAATGTGGTACATACATGTTTTGAAATATTAGAGACAACTTTAAAGTTCTTCTTTGGCATACAGCCAGTATCATCAGCACTTGCCACGTATGTTTTGTTTTGTTTATCGTGTGTATTTTTCTCTCTTTTATTTCCCTTAAATAGTTTATACTTTTTTTATTGTTTCTTTGTTTGTTTTGATGTCGTTTTTTTTCAGTGCCCTTTAATGTAGAATAGCAGGACAGTATGTAAGATAGGCAGCAATGCCTAAATGCTCTGTTCTGAATAATAAAAAAAAACGTTTCATCATCATCATCATCATCATCATCATTATCATCTCTCTCTCTCTCTCTCTATCTCGGGGAGCCGGGTTGGCCGAATGGTAGAGCGCTGGACTTCTCATGCTCGGGCCGCGAGTTCGTATCCCGGTTTGGGCCATATATTTGTGCTGGCTTTTTCATCGTTGCCCCGTCTTTGATATCACCCGTATGTGGTGGAAAAGGACGTTAAACCTCCAAACACCCACCCACCTACCCTCTCTCTCTCTCTCTCTCTTGCGTACTTTAAGACTGACGGACAGTTACTGACCCTCCCCCCCCACACACACACACGCACAGAGAAACATGACAAAATACAAAATATCATGAACGGATCAGTGTTTATTTCGGTGACGCATGTTTTCTCAAAGCTCAGACACACATTCGCATACGTTTACCACTCCAAATACATCTTCCCAAATCTATCTTCAAACAAACGAAATGACCGTGCATTTCTTTCAAGAAATGTTGTTAAATGATGTTGACAATGTGAAGAAATATTACCACCAGAACACAACCACATTTTAAATCTGTGACACAACATAAACTTGTTACCGTAAATAGTATGTCCAAATCACAAAAACAACACTCGACTAAACCAGTATCAACGACGACCAACAGACAGTTTAAACAAAACATTTTATGCTTTCATCATTTTAAGACAAACACCGTATGTTTGTAAGTGTGTATTGTATAGCATAACTAAGCATCACGGAAACTGATCTTTAAAAGACAAGATTTCTTCTTTTTTGTAATTTTAACAGCATTGCGAACATGTGTTAAACAACAATAAACGAAGCCACATAAATTCAACAACGCCACAGACAATACTCACTATTTAAACGAGTTATTCAGCACGTTCGTAATAAATCTCTTTTTATGTAAACACCACGCCCCAGCATGTCTTTGACTAGTTGATGTGCACAGAGTGGGACTGCAAATACTTACTACCGTCACGGGGAGATCACTACTGGTCAGCTGCGTCCCTTTTCGGCGGGTACTTTCCCCTGAAAGACACTGTCCCCCGCCCCCCCCCCCTCCCCCCCCCCCCCCCCCCAGAGAGTGAGCTGCGTCAAGACAACTGTACGGTCCACAAGATCTACTGATCTCAGTTTGCTATATTTCCGTCGATGTTCTTCGCCTAGCTGCCCCCCCCCCCCCCCCCCTTGCTGGTCTCTCTGTGGCTTTCCTGCAATCAGCAGCTGCTGCTGCTGCTCTCTCTCTCTCTCTCTCTCTCTCTCTCTCTCTGTCTTTCCTGCAATCAGCAGCTGCTGGTCTCTCTCTGTCTTTCCTGCAATCAGCAGCTGCTGGTCTCTCTCCGTCTCCCCTGCAACCAGCAGCTGCTGGTCTCTCTCCGTCTCCCCTGCAATCAGCAGCTGCTGGTCTCTCTCTGTGTCTTTCCTGCAATCAGCAGCTGCTGGTCTCTCTCTGTCTTTCATGCAACCAGCAGCTGCTGGTCTCTCTCTGTCTTTCCTGCAATCAGCAGCTGCTGGTCTCTCTCTGTCTTTCCTGCAACCAGCAGCTGCTGGTCTCTCTCCGTCTCCCCTGCAATCAGCAGCTGCTGGTCTCACGCTCCGGATCAGCCACGATGGGCGAAACGGCAGCAACTTTTCCTGGAGGGGAATCCAGTACTCTGGCCCCGTTGCTGTGTTCCTTGGCCCTCTGGCGCAGCGCTTCGATGCTGGAGGACTTCCGCACGTTCAGCCCGTCCCCAGTCTCCACCATCAAAGGGCGACAAGCGTGCGGCTCTCTGGACTCCATCAGAGCGCGGTGACCCGGTACAGACGTGGCCAGGTTGATGGGGTGGAGGGAGGAGGTGGGCGGCATGCCGTGGTGCCCCGGGAGGAAGAAATTCATGCCAGGAGGCACACCCCCTCCCCCAGACACGGACGCAGCTGCAGCTGCTGCAGCAGCAGCCGCAGAGGCTGCAGCAGGGTTGACCCCGCCTGACCCCAGAATATAGGGCGCGGGGAGGACCCCGAACGGGAACCGAGGTCCTGGGCCCACGTGCTGGACTGGGACTGGGGCCTGAGACAGGGCGAGGAGAGGGTGGACCCCAGTCAGGTGGGTGTACCGGGCGGACCAGAAGGGATCTAGGGGTGCCGGAAAAGCCATGGTCGGTCGCCCGGCTGGGGACAGGTCGGCGAGGGAGGGAGGGGAGTCGGCGCCCATGTACACTGTAGGGCTGTCACGGCCCATCGCCTTCTCCCGCTTCCTCCATTTGGCGCGCCTGTTCTGGAACCACACCTGAAGACATAGAGGAAAATATTTATCATTCAATCATGCTTAGCATCGTTGGATAACGAAAGAGAAAGTCAAGCGCAATTTCGATTTGAAACTTGATCAGTAAGCCAATAATAATAATAATAATAATAATAATGAGAATTGTTATATAAAACTGATCAAGGAAATCTCTCTCTCTCTCTCTCTCTCTCACACTCTCTCTCTCTCTCTCTCTCACACACTCTCTCTCTCTCTCTCTCACACACACACACACACACACACACACACACACACAACAACAACAAACAATCTTTACAACAGCAATAACTGCAAGATGCACGCTGCCCCCCCCCCCCCCCCCAAAGCAAATAAAACGTTTTGGTTCTACTTCGGCGGCATTGTGTATTTTTTCATGATTTGATTAAGACGTTTTCGTAAAGCCGGTTGATGCTAACAAAATAGGCTATCAATTCGATTCAGTTTTGAATCAGTCTTTTCAATCTTTATGAGTCCGGCTCACGGGAATTTGCTTTGTGTGGCGTTTCGCACACAAAATAAAACCTAAAACAGAAAGCGTCTGCTTAACTAATCAGTGGTCACACCCACACGTTTCAAGTTGTCAGTGACAGAGCACTTTTCTCAGTCCCACAGAAAACCAGCCTCCACTGTCATCTTACTCTTAGTGCCACAGATTCAGGTCCAGCCGGCGGTCCCCTGTTCCCGCTCGCCGTCTCAAATTGCCCAGCCCGTGATCTTGTTTCGCCCAAATGGACGCAAACTAGTTTGCCTTGAGTCGCAATTATAACCGAAACGAAAATCGAATGCGCCCCTGGTTGGTCCTGTTCATTGGATTTCTGCCACTTGCAGACGACCGCCGGCCCGCCATCGGGGTTTTTGGCGCGCAGGAACATGGCTGCTGGGTTGGGGAAATTATCGGACCACAGATTAAACGAAACGAAATTCTATAGCGGGAGAGCGTAAGCTTAGACCGGGGCTCATATGGTCAATTTCGCACCAGTTAGGCAAAATCGGATCTCGGCCTTGTCATCGGTGGCTGGAGGGAGGCAGGGAGTGGGGGAGGATGGGTTGGGGTGGGTTATGGGACGTCGGGGCCGCTCGCTGGAAGAGAGGAGAGATTCAGAAATGTGGTAGCTGAAGTCCCAAACGACGCACGATACCACAAGATGTACATTTCGTCTCCGGCTTCGGGTGGTGTACTGTTGTTTGGGTTTTGTTTTTGTTTTTCTTTTGCGTGTGTGCGGCGTGTGTGCTGGTGAAGGTCGGATCACAGACTTCTTTATCGGTAGAATTAGACAACATTGAATATATAACATGGGTCATACGCCTGAAAAAAATCCACTTTTTTTTCTTTCCATTCATTCTTTCGTCTTCTTCTTTCATTGTTCTTTCAACGAAATGCAACCCTCGCGGACTTTTTCTGTGCTGTCGTTATCAGCCCCCACCCCATTCACCTGGGTTGTTTCAATTTCGGCAGATTTTGTCTGCTTTTGAATAACAGCTACAAAGCATCCGCGTGGATTTTAGAGAAATAGTTCATTCAGTTGGTACAATATCCTTCGGAGGTGGCGGTGACCAGAAGCAACGTTGGTTTTGTTGTTGGTTTCCAGACAAAGCTATACCACGAACGAATGGAGGGGTGTGTGTGGGGGGGGGGGGGGGCTAGAGTCACTGTTCGCACCAGTCCAGATAGACCTGTGCTTTCTGACAAGTTCAGCAGCACGCATCCAGAAACCTGCAGGGTGTGCCGAGCTTAGGAAAAGTCGCTAACGTTTAGACAAGCCCCCCTAGTCCCCCAGCCTCCCGTGTGTTAAAGTCTGTACTCAGCCCCCAGTAGCCATGTTGCGAAACTCGACCCCCGGGGAAGGAACACGGAGGGGCCGGGGAAGACAGGGAGGGATTAGTCACTTAAGACGATCACCCCCCGACTACTCGCCACAAATTACTTGGGAAAACTCGCCGCGCGCAAAGCTGAGATAATCTCCCCCCGCTCCCTCCCCCCCTCACCCCTCTCCCCCCTCCGTCAGCTGTCAGGAGGGGAGGGGAGAAATCACAACAAACGTTCGTTAGTGAATTCTAAGCTTCAGGGGTTAAAAATCTGTGTTGTGATTTTGAAAGCGTCGCATTAACCCCTTTAACGACGTCTCCGCCCTCTTGTTTTCAGCTTTAAATAGTTACCCGCCCCTTGCCACCTCTCAGCCGGGGATTGTCGGACTTGGCGAGCGCCCTCAGGCGTCGTTCGTGACAGGTAGAGCACATAAACAGACATTTCTGGCAGCATTGTCTTTGGGGGTCTCTTCAGATCAACAAGTCGACGGGAGTCTTGTTTGCGCCACACGACAATTGTTCTCCCGTCAATACAAGCAAACGAGCTCACAATAGCGCGAGGAAAGATCTTGCAAGTGTCACGGGTAATTTTGTGTCTTAAGACTCATAGCTGTCTCACTGAGTTTACGCTCAAGTTGGTTGGGTGGGGGGTGGGGGAGGGGGGTATTGTACGACTGTCTCAGACGGGAACGGTGGGGGGGGGGGGTAGATTAACTTTTCTTAAAGCTAATCATGGTGTTATTTGTTGGTTTTATGCTAGGGCACTCTACCATACCCCTATCGTGTCTGACGTTACAAGATCACTGATTACAATGCTGTTAACTCCGATTTGACCTTTTGTCGTCTGTTTAAGTCTCCTTCGCCCGGTAATTTGTACAGACATGCCTGCTCTCCGTTTAAATTTCCTTCGGCCGATTGAGTACATCGATGCCTGAACAACTAAAGCAAAATACCCTATAATAACGCATGTTGGCACGCCTACTTTATTTTCGCAGACTGTTTCCAACATAATAGAGGGAATATAGGGGAAAAGCAGTCACTTCAACGGTTGACAGTTTTGCTAAGGCCAAACTGAGCGAAACGGATGCGGTTCATTGGTTCGTCAGTGAAGGTTCGATTGGTGACTCGACTGGGCATTCAAGTCTACTTTTGTGGTCTGTTGAAGTTTCTTCGACAGATTAAGTACTTTTTATTTTGATACTGAGAACAGAGCACGAACCGTCATTTCCACTTTGACGATCCTTCAAGCTACAAATCTTCTAAAATCCCTTCGGCCTTTTCAGTGCACAGAATACGGCGAGGTGTCATGTTTGCGGTGAAGATTTGACTGTGGATACTGTTCGTTGGCTGACAAGGCACACAAAGAGCACAATTCACTTAAGGCACAAAACGAGCCTAATTCAGTCATGTGTTCAGTTAATTTTCCCCCCGTCGTTCGCGTAGGCGCCAACTGATTGAGCCGAACGTAGTAGTGTCCAGCTAAGTGTGTTTGCACTTCGGATGGTTGAAGCGAGCCTGAAGTGAGAGCTGTTTCTCACAACAGGCTATAGTCGCTTCGTGGTGTCCCCTTTCCACTTCAGGTGTTTGTTTGCGTTAGTCCGGGGACAATAAACATACAAGGGAAAAAGCACTCGCGCGTGCCAGTTTACTTTTATCGGGTGAACACCTGTAGTAGCTTCCCTTGCCTGAAGGGAATGAGACTAGTGTCTGTCACGCTTTCTTTGGAAAGATGTCGTCACGCGCTTTTGGTACCAACTCCTAACGTGGTTCGTTTCCTCTGGCTGTGTCAACTGGGCCTGTTTGTTTAACTTGTCTATCACACTCAAGGATAAATCTGTTGGGGCTGACCTGTCAGTCTGTCGGCCTGAACTGAACAGCGTTCAGCTGGATTATTCGCTGAGTTAGGGTAGTTGTTCCACCCTTTCACTTTGAAAGAGTCGCATTAACCCCGTTAACGACGTCTCCGCCCTCCAGTGATATGCCTCTCTCTCTCTCTCTCTCTCTCAGTTCTCTCTCTCTCTCTCTCTCTCTCTCTCTCTCTCTCTCTCTCTCTCTCTCTCTCTCTCTCTCGGGAGCCAGAATAGCCGAATGGTAGAGCGTTGGACTCCCAATGCTCGGGTCGTGAGTTCGAATCCCGGCTGGGGCCACATATTTGTGCTGGCCTTTTTCTCGTTGCCCCGTCTTTGATATCACCCATACGTGGTGGGAAATGACGTTAAACTAACACCCCCCCCCCTCTCTCTCTCTCTCTCTCACTCTCTTAAGAATGCACGGCCCGGCTTCCCATCTCTTAGTATCGACACCACTTTGTATTGACCATCCATTGGTTTTGCTCGACTTGACATGTACATGTTTTGTAATGACACCTGCTCTGAGTGTGTGTGTGTGTGTGTGTGTGTGTGTGTGTGTGTGTGTGTGTGTGTGTGTGTGTGTGTGTGTGTGTGTGTGTGAGAGAGAGAGAGAGGATGTATGTAAATTTTTTACTTTGTTTGAACGTAGAATAAATGATGTTTTCTCTTATTCCGTTGCGTTTTGGTTGTTTGCTTCGTGATTGCCCTTGTTTGTTTGTTTGTTTGTTTGTTTGTTTTGGTTGCTTGATTTTTTTCTCTTTTGTAATTTAGAGTAGCAACGGCAAGTTTGGAAATGGTAATTGTGCCAACAGCTTTACCGTTGATAAATAAAGGATCATTGTCATTGTCATTGCCATTGTCATTCTCTCTCTCTCTCTCTCTCTCTCTCTCTCTCTCTCTCTCTCTCTCTCTTTAGAGTAGCAACGGCAAGTTTGGAAATGGTAATTGTGCCAATAGCTTTACCGTTGATAAATAAAGGATCATTGTCATTGTCATTCTCTCTCTCTCTCTCTCTCTCTCTCTCTCTCTCTCTCTCTCTTGGAGGGGGGAGGTTCTTTCTTTGTTTTTGTTATCTCTTGTTCATAATAACAACTGATGCAATAATCTTCCGGCTTAAACCTATCCTATCCGACGACAGTAAAACGAATGATTGCCGCAAAATACGCTCCCTGCTTTACAAGGACAGGCTGTCAGTTTGGTATGTGTCTCGTAATTTCCCGAAAGGGGTGACAGCATCAAGATGGCCACCCAGTGAAATGAACTGATCCGGATAGGATCATTATCGTCACAACTGAGTTCGGGGGGTGGAGAGTCGTTTTCGCTGATTGAAGCAAGCCAGAATCTCCGCGCCAAAACTGGCTAAAGTACTCCTATCATTAACAGTCACCTACCTGATTTCCTGTTAAACCGACCACCACCCCGCGGTTTAAAATTGATAAGAATGAAACAGAAACTCCCCTACAATTTCAGTCCTAAAGCCCAACAGCTCTATTCCGCCCGAGGAAGAGCAGACAACCTGCCTCTTTCTTCCATCTACCCGTGCTAATTATCTCCCCTGCTGCCGCGCCAATTTAGTGATAAAGTCCGAGTTTCTAGCTCCAGTGCCCGGCTGAAACGGGTGGGCGTCCGGGGGGAGCATTGTAAGCGACTCTAAAGAGGCAGATCAGTGGAAAATCGCAAGTGACTCCCCCTCCTTAACCCCCCGCCCCCGACCCCTGATCGTACAACAGTCCACAGTGGGGCCCCCAGCTTGAGACGAGCATTAACTAAGTTGTTAATCACCACGCTACTTCTCCCCCTCTCGGCCTCCACACTCTGACCTCTCGGGCTCATAGCAGTCTTTTTCACCTTCTCATGCGCGTGTTTGTGGTGTCTCCTGCATGTCCTAAGTTTATACTGCCCCATAGACCAGTTTGCACCATTAAGTTTGTCCAACGTTACGTTTATGTGTTTTTCACGTAGTGTAGGCACACTTAGCCGCGAATTAGTCTTTGTGGCTTGCGCGGCTTAAAGCCCTAAAAACTCACTTACTCAGTCCATGCGTGTGTTTGTGTCACTCTGCGTGCGTGCGTGCGTGCGTGCGTGCGTGTGTGTGTGTGTGTGTGTGTGTGTGTGTGTGTGTGTGTGTGTGTGTGTGTGTGTGTGTGTGTGTGTGTGCTGCGGCTGGTATACATACACGAATTTTTTTATAAAAAAAAACACATACACAGATGTGCAATTCGCTACATGTCCTTTCGGTTCAGTGAGGCTTCTTGTCTGTTTATGAAGCGTGAAAAGGTTTCGTTTCATATTTTTCCTCCAAAGTTTAATAACATTGTTTTCATTTTCACCTTTAAGCCTCGTCGCGTTTGTGTTAAAAATTCTGAAAACGCCTTTTTTTTTATCGGTTCTGCTGTTGTTTGTCTTCTGTCTTTTAACTGTTTATCCTTACCCAACATATCATATACAGTCATGTTGTTTATGTTCCGTGTCTATCTCCTTTTTTTTATACTTTCTTTCTTTTTTTGTTTCGTCACGTACTCTAGATCAGCATTGCAGATCTAAATCAAATTTACGAACACGTAAATTCTTCCGACTTTTATCCTATTTGTAACTAGTTCACTCCCTTGCTCAGTATCCTAAATTTTGCGGGTGGGTCTGACTCCTTCCAACGAATTATAAACAGATCGCTCGGCTGTAAATAACCGATGGTTAGTTCTTGCCGGCAGTCATCCACCATGTAATTCTGCTGTCATCCTAACTGTAACGGCTAAACATCTATTCACACAAAATTTTGCCAGCGGCTATGTATTTTTGAAAAAAAAAAAATCAAAAGGCCACTACTTTGTCATTGATTTTCAGTCATGATTATTGTCGCCAGTTATCTAGAAATTTTTAGCAGTTAACCAGAACTTCTCAGCAGTCACTGAGCGAGAACTTCTCAGCAGTCATCCAGAAATTCTGAGCGGTGATCTACAAAATCATTGTCACGACCACATCACGCACACACACGCACGCACGCACGCGCATTTAACCTTAGTAATTTATTTCATGACGCAGTCAATACGCTAAACACGACCTTTGAAGAACCCGACATTCCTCGCATCGATAACCGTCTTTCAGATCAACAGCCCTCCTGCAGAGGAAACGCGTGTTGTGCTGTTTCTAAACTTAATGTTGAAAAATGCATAAAATGCACAAAACGGGGAAAATCGAAAAAGGTGTGGTTAGGTTTACAAGACGTGCATACTTAATGACGCCGGCATCTGCAGAGAATTTTGGCAGGATGTTTATTTATTTGTTTTTTTTTTAATTTATTTATTTATTGCATATAGACTCTACGTGATATTCTAGTTTGTTGTATCCGGACTGTGTGGCTAGTAATGCTGTTTTGGTAAAGGTCTCAAAGTTGGAAGCAAAACGAATGCGAGCATAAGTAATAATTAATAACTTGTTTTACATGAAACCAGTCAGCAATAACGGGAAAAAAGCCAGGAGGTGTCCTAACGACAACCGAAACAAATGGAAATGAAAAGCAAGAAAGAAAGACGAATACGACGGACAGATCGCATGTAAATATCCATGGGAAAGAGAAAAACCCCCGATTAAACAAAAATTTAATAGTACTGTGCATTGAGAAACCGTCGCTTCTCGCGGCTAAGCCTAGTTGTAAAAAAAAAAACAAAAAACATTAAAAAGGACCAGGGAGGAAACACTATATGTGGCGGGAAAATGAATAAACCAAAAACAACAACAACAACAACAACAAAAATACAAAAAAGAATGGAGTCTGCATCATTTGACTCGTCCTTTTTTTTTCACAAACCAGGTCGCCGCTAATCTACAAGTCGTGATTCCCACGAGAAGAATCACTACGTAACTGTGGGAGAGCTGAGTATCATGTACTCTGCTTTTAACCAAATTAAGCAGTACTGATCAGCCCCGTACCACTGAAAACCCGATCAAAGCGTCCTTTTCATCGGCGCAGGTGTCTGTGACGAGAAATCTCTCGCGACAAGCGCCCACCGCCCTCTCCTCTCGCCTTCAGGCCTTTAAGAGCGACCCCCTGCCAAGAGAAGGCCAAAGCCCGGCGCAGGGCTGGCGGTGTGACTGGGGAAAATCTCCCAATAATAGGGAAGTCTGTCGGGTGAATGAAACAATTACAATTACAATCCAGCCAGTCTCGTTTGTCAGGCGAAGACGGTGCGCGAGCGGAAATGAAGTGTGAGAGCTCGGGACTTGACGAGTGGTGAAAGAGAGAGCCCTCTCTGCTGAAATTAAAATGGTTTTTCCTCTCATTACTGCAGACGGTACTAACTCCCATGGAAATAGTCTGGATTTTTTTTTTTTTTTTTTTAACAGGCGTTCAGTTAAAATTGTCAGTTTTGGCGTGTGAAAAATTCTGGACCGGTTGTTAATCAGTTAGGGTGGGGTGGGGTGGGTGTTTGGGAGTTTAACGTCCTTTTCCAAAACATACGGGTGACATCAAAGACGGGGCAACGATGAAAAAGGCCAACACAAATATTTGGCCCCAGCCGGGATTCGAACTCATGAGTGACCCGAGCACTGGAAGTCCAACGCTCTACCATTCGGCCACCCCGCCTCCGCTTGTTAATCAGTTAGAATTTAAGTCTCAGCAAGTTTTTAGGATTCTAAACATGCGCTTGCCTGAATGAATCTGTACGCGAAAATGTGACAAAGTCTCTCTCTCTCTCTCTCTCTCTCTCTCTCTCTCTCTCTCTCTCTCTCTCTCTCTCTCTCTCTCTCTCTCCTGAGGTGGCCGAATGGTAGAGCGTTGGACTTCTAATGCTCGGGTCGTGAGTTCGTATCCCGGCTGGGGCCAAATATTTGTGCTGGCTTTTTCATCGTCGCCCCATCTTTGATATCACCCGTATGTGGTGGAAAAGGACGTTAAACCCCCCACCCACCCCACCCACCCTCTCTCTCTCTCTTTCTCTCTCTTTCTCTCTCTCTCTCCCCTGAGGCATCCCGAGGAGCCGGAGATGTTATGCGGGAGGATGAAAGTAAAGGCGGGAACATGGGAGGGAGGTGTCTCAATTATTTCTAAGCGTCTCACTTTCACCTCATTGAAGTCTAACAGGTCTAAGCGGGGTCTGTACCTGAAGGGGATGAAACGCCAGGTCGGCTTTCATCACCTGTGGCGCGGAAAACGGGAAGGTAAAAACGCCTCCTCATTATTGGACCCCCTGCTTGTACCCCTAAACCCCCTCCCCTCCCTTCCCCCCGCCCTCCCCTCTCCTCCCTATCCCTAACCGCATTGCCACTATTAAAGTATCATGCTACCCTTTAATTTCTTACGTGTTCGGGGAGCCGGGGTGGTCGAATGGTAGAGCGTTGGGCTTCCAATGCTCGGGTCGTGAGTTCGATCCCGGCTGGGGCCAAATATTTGTGCTGGCTTTTTCATCGTTGGCCCGTCTTTGATATCACCCTATGTGGTGGAAAAGGACGTTAAACCCCCAAACACCCACCCGCCCTCTTACGTGCTCGTATACCACGTGCAGAAGGGTTCAAGTCTTCCCGCCTTCATTCTCGCCCTAATATTTTAGCGTTGTGTTCAGTACGATTTTATTTGAAATGCTGGCTTACCTGATTTTTTTAAACCTCTGAGACATGTTTCAGCAAGAGATCTTCACGTGATTCCGGTTACTAGAAAATAGAGGCGGGGGTGATACCAAAGATCTTGGAAACATAATCTGATTCCAAGGTCTTTGGTGATACTGATTTGTGTCTTGAGATTTTGAGAAAAGAATTCGATAAACTGTATCTTAATTTAAAAGGTGTTTGGTACATGTAGGTAAAATTGTCGTAAGCGATTGTTTGTATTCAAGGTTACAGCATGTAAGAGGAATTGGGAGGGTGGTGGCGATGTTAAAAAAAAAAATCTGTAAGAAGAACAAAAATTATGTTACAGTTTCACTGAACCATTACAAACATTGTCTTCCGTCTTACGTGAACCTAATTCATTCATGCTAATACCTTTAGAAAATATCAAATTTTGTTAAGAAATTATTTTCAACGATTTGTGTTTATGTGAGAGACTGAGTCATTTGACAGAAATAACTTAACAGAAGGCTGTCAGAACAAATAGTTTTAAGGACGAAAATTCAATTGGTCAGTGCTGTTACACAACTTTGTTTTACCCAAAGCCGATAAAACAGCACAATCGCTCAGCAGTTTTCTGAAAGCGAAAGTGTGCTCGAGCAGTCTGGGAGACAATCGACCTAAGCGGAGGGATAACGTGTGTTGCCATAGAAACGCTTACAGCTAAGCACGCGCCCGTCAGTGTAATTCGGCTTATCAGACAGGTCAACGGTCTCTGAAAGCATCCACACCATTATCCACGAGCACCTCCGTCAATTAAGGCAGCGCTGAGAGATTTAATCAGTCACCTCTTCTCGATCTGTCGTGTAACTCACTTGGTGGTGCGTTATGTCCGGTTATCATATAATACCAAAATTGACAACCGCCAATCGCGTGGCTCCTCACGTAGACACAGCAGACGGTTCGGTAATACGTGGCTTATAAAGCGCTTTTGGATCGTTCGTGGTTGCTGCAATGACTAAATGTGTCCGCTTGAAGAGTGATTTTCATTTGTTTTGTACTCTGCATGTTTGTTCTGGCAAAAGCAGCTTTCGCGTGAGTGTTCTTAACAAATACACATAACACTGAATAAATTAAACTTCCGTAATCCACCTGTTAACGTATTAGCATCGACGTTTCTCCAGAGCTCGAGATCTGAGCTAGAGAGCACCAGTGCAGGCTGGCTATTATCTGACAACTATAGCGTGATTTTCCGCAAATTGTAAAACATTCTGTTAATGTATTTATCCAGGCAAAGGTTTGGTGCGCCACACAACAGTAAAATTTCTCATAAGAGGATTTCATTAGGGATGTAGAGATTTGACATGAAGGATGCAATAGAGTTACGATTTTGGGGAGAAGGAAGGGCGGGGAGGGGAGGGGGGAGGAGGAGGAGTTCGTCTTATTTTCCGCGTCATTCTCTTCTTAAATACCGAAGGATGGAGACTCTCTCTCTCTCTCTCTCTCTCTCTCTCTCTCTCTCTCTCTCTCTCTCTCTCTCTCTCTTGTAACCACCGCGTCCGTTCTTCCACATATTGTCACCCATTGCTATATCAGCGGTAGCTTTAATCTAAAAGTAGTTTGTGATGAAATCAGAGTTCGCGTCTGCCACCTTAAACATCGGTTGACATGAAACATACCACAGGCCTTTGTGCGAAAGAACGCGGGCACCGTATAAAACTTTGTCATTTGGCAAAACTGCCCCCCCCCCCCCCACCCCCCCCCCCCCCCCCCCCCCCCCCCCCCCCCAAAAAAGGAGATTCTGACATCTGACATTATTGGTCTTCTTACTTGACAAGGAAGCAACCGAAAATCTAGGCTTTAGCACGGCCAAGTTTCTAACAGCTTTTGCGCTTATCTCCAGCAATTGCCTGAAGTGGCTCGATCGCATTTGGCACATCTTGATAAAATCATACTTCGAATCATAATCGCAGTGTTGCCCCTTCCCTCCTTGGCTTCTGCTTCATCTTAATGCCGGCCAAACACTCGTGTCACAGGCCAAAGAGCTATCGAGCAGTATTCGCTGACATGTCTCGCCATGATAAAATTACAGGCTGGAGTCTGCCTGTTGTCTGCGCCACGTGTCAAAACCGTCGCCTGTGATGAGATTACGCTGGAAAAAGCTTCGGAAGGTGGAAGTTGGACTGTGCCTGGGACATGTCTGATGTCTGGAGAGTTGAGGGTTCAAGTCTTTTCTTTTTTTGGTCTTCTCTGTGTGTGTGTGTGTGTGTGTGTGTGTGTGTGTGTGTGTGTGTGTGTGTGTGTGTGTGTGTGTGTGTGTAGAAACTCTCTCTCTCTCTCTCTCTCTCTCTCTGGATTTATTTGAGCTCGAGCCCATGCAAACCCATAACTTCTTGACTTCTCCGAGTTCTGCCCCTCTGCTCCCCCCCCCCCCCCCCCAAAAAAAAAAACAAAAAAAAACAACAAAACAAAACAACAACCACCATAAAGAAAGAAAGAAAAGAAAAGAAACGCAAACAAACAAACAAATCCCAAAAACCTACCCTACCCCAACCAGACTCACCACCATCACCAACCTTCATGTTTGTTTGTCAGAGCCTGAAAGAATACTTCAGTAACCTCCAGTATATCAAACATACTTACAACGACCACCATAAGCACCACGTACAGACTACCATCAGCACCATCCAACCACCATCAGACATACCATCAGCACCAACCAACCACCCACCCACCATCAGACACAGAACGAACAACGACGCTGAGAGCCTCACCTGTACACGAGCCTCACTCAGCTCCAGCTTCATGGCCAGCTCCTCTCTGTTAAACACGTCAGGGTACTGGGTCCGCTCGAACGCCCGCTCCAGCTGATGGAGCTGGTACGTCGTGAACGTCGTTCGGCTCCTTCGGATCTTCCTCGGCTTGCCTACGTCATCGTCGCCCTTGTTCGGGCACTGCTCGGAATCGCTGACGTCATGCTCGGACATCATGGAGCTGTTTCCGCCGGCTTTGTCCGTGTCCGCGATGACTGGCTGGACGTCGTTTTCTCTGTGGAAGTGGTCCTGCTCTGGGGCGTCTGCGGTTCCGTTTTCCGGCTTGTAGCTGCCGTTGGTGAGTTTCATTGGACAGTGTCTCGGGTCTACGTCCAGCTGCCTGCGTGGGTCTAGGTCAGAATCTGTGGGACTGTGAGCCGAAAGAGGGCGTTGGTGCAGGAACTCCTCCCCGCCTCTGTCGTACCGCGGGCTGAATGTCTCGGCGTTCACGTGGCTATGTCCGCCCGGCGACCTGCTGTTGTCGTCCTTGTTGTAATACTGGCAATGGCGGACGAAGTCGTCTGTCTCGATCTGGCGGTGCTGGCTGGGGCTGTTGCCATGGTAGCAATTGCTCTGACGCGGTCCGGCGGAGAAAGCGGGCGCCGAGAACTCTGGGGAGGAATCTGTGATAAGAACAGTTCCTTTCATTAACAAACTGTCACACTAAACGACATCAACAAAGGAAAACAATGACGTGTGAGTGTCGGGGGAGGGGGGGGGGTGGCGGTGGAAGGAGGGGGGGGGGGCAGATAGGTGATGGGGTGGATGTGCAGTAAACAGAAACGCCACAGCAACAGAGTACGGGTGACTGTCTAGCAAGATAAGCACCCAACAACTGAACCCAATACGCTAGGAACACTTTCTCCAGTGAGACAACGAGTGAAAATTAATTAGCCAGTAAGCCAAGCAATTAAGTAATCAGTCCGATTGAACTTGAAAAAGGCCAGGGCGAGACGAACATTTAGTTTAGATCTCAGCCTAGAATAAATTTTAATTCCTGTGCTTTTCTTTTCTTTTCTTTTAATTCTGTTTTGTCATATATATATATATACACACTATAGTAACAGAGACATTACAATACAGCACATAACTCGACAAACCAAAACAGTGGTAAGTGTGCGTTCCATGCTTAACAGTAACACAGTATAGTGACATTATAGAGACCTGAATACAGTCTAATGTACTACTAGTGATGTGTTATTTAGCACGTACAACAGAAAGTCGCATTCCTGTGCTTTTCATTATCAAGATGGTGTAGGACAGTGGAGGAATTGTTTTTTTTTTTTTTTTTTTTTTTTTTTTTTTTTTTTTTGGGGGGGGGGTGTTTTTTTTTTGTTGTTGTTGTTGTTTTGTTTTTTGTTTTTTTTTGTTTTTTTTTGGGGGGGGGGGGGAGTGGTTGAGAAGGCACAGGTTTTGCTAAAAGAAATGTATGTCAGAAAAAAAAAATGTGCAGAAAATTTCGAATGAACCTTGTGCCATAGGCAGATTAGCCGGTTGCATGAAGCGTTATGTCGTGAGGGTTGAAGGACAATTCTTTTCAAAGGCATGATGAGTTCGTTTTTCCTTTTTGTCCCCCCCCCCCCCCCCCCACTTCCTCCTGTTCCCATTTCCTCATTTCAACAGAAAGGAAACCGTGTTATCGATCACACTATTACAAAATTAGCCCTTATCACCAGAAGATTTTTTTTAACTTTCTTGTCAGTGTGTGTGTGTGTGTGTGTGTGTGTGTGTGTGTGTGTGTGTGTGTGTGTGTGTGTTTTCTTTTTGTGTTTGTTTGTTGTTGTTGTTGCTGTTGCTGTTTTAATTAAAGTATTACATAATAATTCACCGTACTAGACAAGTGTTATCTACAAATGGTCGCATTTCTAAGTGTTTCGACATCATGAAATCAGCCAGTCAAGGAAACAGTTCATTAGTTAAACTTGGAGATCACAATCGCGAATCCGAAGACGTTTAATTATATCTATAGAGTATTAGCTGTTCGTTTAAGCATTTTTATTCAGTGAAGCCGGATCACCGTCAAGCAGCAAACAGTAATACCGTGCACTGAAAGAGAGCACAACAAGTAAAAACTTACATACGTGCTCGTCTGAACCAGTTTACAAAGAGCATGGCGGAGAAATTGGCGTGGAAAAACTGGACTGAAATGTATAGACGTAAAAAAAACATAAAAGAAGAAGAAGAGAGCAGGAAGAAGACAGGAAAGAATAAAGTATTAGCTGTTTGTCGTTGGTGACAATGACGGGAAATGGGCGTGCGTTTTTGTCTAACACCGACAAAAATTGTGTGCACACGTCACAAAGTGCGACAGATACGTCAGTTTCTGAGCTGGCCGATCTAAAATGATTCGTATGTCTATTTCCGGCCAGTTTCCGAGGCCCAGAATAGCAATATGGTTCCTGAAAATTCTGTTTCTATTCTTATCATGGTTCTAAGGTGGAGGCGTCAGTTGGGCTTCATGGTATAGCTGATCCATCTGATATTAGCTCTGCATGTATGTACGCAGCATGTGAAATGTAAATTTTGATGATGTTGCCTTAATTCCAGCCGATCCATTTAATATTAGCTCTGCATGTATGTGTGCAGCATGTGAAATAAATATAAATTTTGATTATGTTGCTTTTCTTCCAGCCTAGCGATTTGAACATTGCACAATGTAATGCGTTTCCATCACTTGATGAATAGTTTTAAAATTGAAAAAAAAAAAGAAATAAAGATTCAGTCAGTACAGGTGGAATAATCAGTTTTGGCCAAAAGGGTTTTTTTTTTGGGGGGGGGGGGGGGGTATTTTGTTTTGCTTTGATTTCTCCTGTTTTTTTGTTATTTTGGGGGGTTGCTGTTGTTGTTGTTGTTGTTTTTGTTGTTGTTGTTTTTTTTTTTTGTTTTTTTTGGGGGGGGGGGGTTGTTGTTGTTGTTTCTTGTTTTCATTTTTTAAACACAGGATAAAGCAACGCAAACCTTTTCCAAACAGTACAACAATTTATTGACTGATCGGGTTGCTTCGCCATTTAAATTTCTAATCTTGTGTCCACGCGGACGGGCTGTTGCCACCACCACTCACAGTAAAGATTGATATGCTCTTTCTTCTTCCTGCTCTCATCTTCTTCTTTTTCTTTCTTTTACGTCTTTACATTTCAGTCCATTTTTTTCCCACGCCAATTTCTCCGCCATGCTTTTCGTAAACTGGTTCAGATTACCTTGTATGTAAGTTTTTACTTGTTGTGCTCTCTTTTAACGTAATACTGCGGTTTACTGCTTGACGGTGATCCGGCTCAATGAATAAATATGTTTAAACCAAAGCAACGCTACATAGTCGGCAATTCCCCCCCCCCCCCAAAAAAAAAAAAAACCCCTGACATAATAATAAAATCTCAAACGTGACAAATTTCCTATCACACGTTGTCATTCTTAAGAATCACAACTTTAGAAAGTGTATGTTCGTCAGTTTATATTTCTTAATAATCCTGGATACTATGCCTTGAAATTTTAAGGGGAGAGAGAGTCAAGTCAAAGTCAAGTCAAAGTCAAAAATACTTTATTTATCCCCGTAGGGCAATTCATGCGGGCGAGCATAAGACACATAAAGAAGTTAAGATCACTAAATTCATATAATTGTACTCTCTCTCTCTCTCTCTCTCTCTCTCTCTCTCACACACACACACACACACACACACACACACACACACACACACACACACACACACACACACACACACACACACATATCCTGCACTTGGTGACTAACCGGAGAATTATAAGCATGAGGCAAAAAAAAAAAAAAAAAAAAATCACAAGCATCACAGAAGCGGAAACAGCAGCTTATTAAAATACATCACAGTAATTATGGCACTCAGTGCTTCTCGTTGAGAAGGGATATTGCAGTTGGGATAAAAGAAAACTTTCGACGGTTAGTTTTACAGAAGTGGGCTCTGAATCACACGAGAGAGAGAGAGAGAGAGAGAGAGAGAGAGAGAGAGAGAGAGAGAGAGAGAGAGAAAATGAATGGGGGAGGGGGGGGGTGTACAAAGTGACTTAAAAATACGACACCATGACAGCAGGCAAACAAGAAGGTAAGGGTGGGGTGGGTGTTTGGGTGTTTAACGTCCTTTTCCACCACCTACGGGTGATATCAAAGACGGGACAACGATCAAAAAGCCAGCACAAATATTAATTTGGCCTCAACCGGGATGCAAACAAGAAGGTAAGAAAACCACAACTTATGTATGCTTAAAAAAAATTACTTGCAGTATGATACAAAGAAAGAACGAAGAAAGAAAGACTGAGGACAGATGAAAGAAGGAGAAAGAAAGAAAGTGCTCACCATATTCAGAAGGAGAGTATCCGCTGTCTTCAAAGTGCTGTTTGTCCTTCCCTCTAGCCTGACCGTCGCTGACAGTGGAGTTGAAGAGTTTTCTCGGTCGATCATTGTCTGTCCCTAAAATACTGTCGATGCTGTACGATTTGGGTTTCGCCTTCATCGCCGATGAGCCTTCTTTTCGGTTACAGTCCTCCATTTTAGCAGTTTAAACTCCGTGTTCTCTTCAGATGTGATATTCAATCACTCGGCTGTAGCAAGCTTTCAGGAGTTGGTTTTTTTCCTCCGTCTTGTTCGATCTCCAGTTTATATTCAGTCAGGTCTATGTCAGTTTCAGATGATGAAAACGATGACAGGAAAGTCAGTTTCGCAATTACCGCATCCGTCCAGGAGAGAACTTGAAGTAAAGCCACGAGACTGTGGTGGCCGCGTAGACTTGACAAGATTTCTTTCGTGTTCACTGTAGTGGCATCTGACGCAGTCTGTAGCAGTTACCGCGGGCAGATGGGATTAAAACCACGGCCGTCTACCCGAAAGCTGTTGTGACAAGGGGGCAAATCCGCTGAAACGACACGACTCGCTACAAACTCTACCAGAGGTGCGAAGGGGCAACGCCTCTCAACTGACGAAGTCGAACCTCAGCCGGCTTGGAAGTAAGAACTTGACTGAGAGAGCTGAACAACTGGCGACAGACAGGAGATGAGAAACTGCCTCGATTTCGAGTCGTCGCCGATGTGGTGATTTTGTCAGCTCGTTTGTGTCTTGTGTTGACGTAAAAGTCTGCTTCATGTGCGTTTATGACTGACGCACAGACCTTTGTCTAATCGCTTCATCACGCGTTTGATTGAAAGCAAATTGAAACACCCGTACTGGCTAAGTCATGATTGATTGAGAGCGCGCGCGCTGGGCTATCGAGGCGGTGATTGGCAGCGTCGGAGCCCCGCCCCTCGCGTCTAGCCCCGCCCTACCCCACGGCCGGGAATAATGGGTAATTGACTGCCCGTTGAGCAGCGTTGCCGGGCGAGGGGCGCGGCAGGGGGTGGCAGTTGTTAAACCCTGACGAGCACAAACTTTAATGCTAATCGTGTTTTTCAGTCACGACTTCTGCTTCTAACTCCCACGGTCTTTTCTGTCGCCGTCCGAATTGTTGGTTGACTGGCATCGGCTGCATTTCCTAAATCGTCGCTCTCCAGTGGAGCCGGTCTGACCCAGCTGAATCGTGTTCAGCTGGACTGTTTCCTTAGGATAGCTTTCCCCTACCATATAACCTGCCCGTTCTAATTCATGTAAATATTTGTAATCCCAACTGAATGGGGAAAATCGGTGGTGGTGGAGGTAAGGCGAACAAGGATTGGCGGAGACAATGCACTAATGCATCATGAGGGTGGGTGGGTGTTTGGGAGTTTAACGTCCTTTTCCACCACATACGGGTAATATCAGTCAAAGACGGGGCAGCGAGAAAAAGGCCAGCACAAATACTTGGCACCAGCCGGGAATCGGCGAACTCACGACCCGAGCATTGAAAGTCCAACGCTCTACCATTCGGCCACCCCGGCTCTCCGGTGCAACATGAAATCACACACAGACCAATAGTCTTCACAAAAAGTTAAGGACCAGTCAACATAATGGGTGACAGTTTCAATAAATCAGAAAAAAATAAACGAATAAGATTTTTCCCGTAAAATTCGGTAGCAAGGTTAAGGGGTAATTAGTGAACATGGCGACCACTGTGTGGATGGCACGTGCGCGTCACACAGCATGCTTGGCGCGGTTGAAAATATGCAATTTCGGCAAAACTAGACCGAGTTTCAGTGTTCAGTGAGCGATACCCGGGGCTTTCGGCACGGCAAAAATGATATGCAGGTCAAAGAATGCATCCCTGGTTGTGAACTGTGCTCATTTGTTTGCCTTCATAAGCCGACGTTTCAGCGATGTTCATAACTACACCAGCATGCCACCACGACAGAAGTTGAATGATATTTGCAAGTGGTCCTTAACTTTTGGGGAAGGCTGTATAATACTCAAACCGAACTGTCAGGGTGGCGATCTCCAATCGCACTTGTGACAGGGACGTCAGTTAAACCCTAGTTTACCTGCCTACCTACCTTGCTAAGTCCTAACTGTGAACAAAAACCTGTCCGGCTTTGCCGGTGTCTCTGATTGCCGGTGTCTCTGATTGCCGGTGTCTCTGATTGCCGGTGGCACAGTTTTGCTGAAGCCGAGAGTCAAAGACCATCGAAGTTCCTGTGTAGCAGGCTGTATTTCCTCCGAACAGATCCAGCCCCCCCCCCCCCCCCCCCATCTAGGATATCTCGTCCATTTAGGATATCTTCCCATCCTTAGACAGCCGGGGTGGCGCGGAATGGTAGAGCGTTGGACTTCTAATGCTCGGGTCGTGAGTTCGTACCCGTAATATTTGTGCTGGCTTTTTCATCATTGCCCCGTCTTTGATATCACGCATAGGGGGTTTAACGTCCTTTTCCACCACCTCGTATGTGGTGGAAAAGGACGTGAAACTCCCAAACACTCACCCACCCTCCCACCCACCCTCCCATCCCTAGGTTATTCCCTAACACCCGTCCCCATTCACAACTGTGTATTTATTTTTATTTTTATTGTTCATTTGTTTTACAGATGATGACTGGTTTGTGTTGTTTTCCCTCCACCTCGCCTATGTCACAAGACAGCTTACTCACTTACTCACTAACTCACTCAAGCCTCGCCAAGAAAAAGCCATGAAAAATGTGCGGATATGACCGTACAGTGTGCTAAAAGCATGACAGCCAGCTACCAACTTCAAGTTCGTTCCTTCCTGCGTTTATAAAGCTCTTGGCTAATTTGTATCGTAGCTGAGCAGAGGTGCTAAATACCTCAGGGAATTCAGGTGTAGTTTTGAAAACCAGCAGATATGCCAAGAGAGAGACTTGACATGACTTGACTTGTTTATTGAGTAAACTTGTGTGTCCGTTTCAAGAACTGACAATAAAAGTTGGGCGAATTAGACAGAATGCAGGGATATCATCCAGGGTAAAACTGTTCGGTGAATCAAGCTCACAAACAAACATTTGCCAAACACCATCAATTTAACCTAGATAAGGGGTTATAGAACAACTAGTTCACATTCGCGTACGGCAGTGCTTGCTTAGTCGAGTCTCTGGCACAGAAAACTTTATACAGAAAGCGAGCAATCTGCCTGATAGTGTCGTCAGAGTCATCGCTTAGTACCTTCTCAACACAATCTGTACAGTCAGGGAGTACGCCTTGTAACACCGGAGCATCTCGTCTCAATTCAGCGTATGCTTTGCAAAAAAACAAAACATGGGCCTCATCCTCTATCTCTCTGCCAAGAGAGAGAGAGAGAGAGTTGCTGAAAGTATACAACCTCGTCTATGACAGCCAGCTACAGGTGCACCACCCAGGATCCCAAACAAATCGCCATGCATTAGATGCATACCGTATTATTTATCGCGTCAAGGCACGTGTATACAAGAAAACACATGCACAGGTTGTTTATTCTGTCTGTGAAACCTGTCTACCTTCCTTTCGACTTTATGTCTTTCACGGGGAGCCGGGTTAGCCGAATGGTATAGCGTTGGACTTTCAATGCTCGGGTCGTGAGTTCGAATCTCGACTGGAGCCAAATCTCGTTGCCCCGTCTTTAATATCAGCCATATGTGGTGGAAAAGGACGTTAAACTCCAAAACACCTACGTCATCCCTCCCCCCCCCCCACACACACACACCACCCCACCCCCACCCCCATCCGAGCGGAAACTTTCCCAACAACGGCCAACGATTGTGGTCAAAAGCCGAGGTTTCAGAGCTCCAGGTATAACCACACAAGCTTTAGCGATCGAGTTAACTCGATGAGGGGTGAACAAAACCCCTATTCCTTTGTTCTCTCTATCTCATCTGGTCGTATCAGCGGGGAGCAAGGTATAGAATACTTCATTAAGACACAGGTGCGTACCACACACTGTTCTGTCCCTGACAGTTTGGTTCAGGGACCAAAGCGACCAGGTTGGGGGTCTGACCTCCCCAGCTACTGCTAATTCGATTTTCTCATTATTGTTCCTGTATGTCACCATTGCCTTTACAAACGACAAGGGGTTGTTTTCTTTGTGGGTAGTTTGTATCCTACGAACCCTGGCTCGCAGCTTGTGTACGTGCGTGCGTGCACTCGTGTGTGTGTGTGTGTGTGTGTGTGTGTGTGTGTGTGTGTGTGTGTGTGTGTGTGTGTGTGTGTGTTCTGCAAAGTGTTCGGTCAATTTCTTGTACCTAGATTCGGCCAAAGAAGTATATTCTTTTCATTTTTTATAATTTTCTTGCGTATTACTTTAAATGCCGCCCCCCCCCACCCTTCCCAATCCTTTCTACCCCCCACCCCCCACCCCCACCCCCGCTTCCCGGGCTCCCGCTCTCCTACTGGACCCTACCCTCCACCCCACCCATATTCCTCGTGGGAAAGATCGTTGCGACATTCCTGGCCGATTCCAGATATTTGCTGTTTTACAGAATCCGACATTTCATACTCAAAATATCCATGATGTAGTGTTAAGATCTGCTCTGAATGTAAGTCTGAAATCAACACATCATTTCAATACTGTCATTTCTGAGACGAGCCGAAGAGCTTTTAAAATGGTTTGTATTGTTTTGGAAATAGTTTTCTTGTGAAAATATATTTTTTAAAAATCTGTCAACATCACGCACAGATGGATAAAAATAGTCGTCACGGGTATGATTTCACAGATTAACTTTTGAGCGTTTTCAAGTGTTTCACAATTAGATATACATTTTAAAGATACATTCTGCAGGTTTTCAGTTTAGGTTCACACACCGACCTAGGCTTATAACCGCGACAAGAACATGATACCATTTAGACGTGTGCAAAATATGAACCATTTTGGGGCTGTCGTTTCTAAGATACGAACCAAAACATGTGCCTGCCGCCTACTTCACTTATAAGTGAAGTATCGCATTTGTATAAAATATAGACTGAAGCTCCGGCCAAGTGGTGGTCGTCTCAGTGCAACTCGCACGTGGCGAGTCGCTGGTGGCATTGCAAGTTTACAAATCCCTTAAATATACATTGGGAGGACCACTGATGCAATAGTGGAAGCATCTGTGCATGACACGATGGGAGTTGCTCGTGCTGCCAGGTGGCGCTTTAACCATTCACGACTTTTAACACCATTTTACATTTTGTATGAACCAGTATGCGTAGCTCAACAAACATTTGAAGAATCAGTAGCTCACGCTAGACGTCACA
The DNA here is from genome assembly GCA_018292915.2 of Batillaria attramentaria. Lineage (NCBI taxonomy): Eukaryota > Metazoa > Mollusca > Gastropoda > Batillariidae > Batillaria > Batillaria attramentaria. Next base: position 50,361 of record JACVVK020000063.1, read on the forward strand.
AAAGAGGATTGGGGGGGGGGGGGGCGGAGGGGGAGAGAGCGGAATGAAGTGTCCAGCGAGTACGACATTCTGATGAAGCAAACACGCAGCTACAGAGGGACCAGAAAAGTTCAATTTATTTCTTGCGAAACAGCCCGGCAGCCCGGTGTGGTCCGAATTCCTTCCGCTCCGCACAAAGCAGCGACAATCCTAACCCCGACTCTAACTAATAGATCGCGGAGAAGAAAGCACTCCCAGCCTGCATTACGGAAAGCTTGTTGGCTGAAATAATCAAGATCTTGGGAAAATAATACACTAGGCTGCGGCCACTTTCCCCGGCTATGTTTATTAGTGCATACAGAATTGACACGCCACTCGAATGTGGCGCTGTGCTCGCGTCTGACACCCGCACAATGGCAGTTACTAATTGACCAATTGTCCTGTTTTGCTTATGATTTTATTTACACCTGCTCTAGTGGGGGGCGGGCAATTTCACACAGCTCGCTGGGCCCACTCGGGGAGGCTGATTTCGCTTGATCAGGTGAGAAACAACGTCGTGGTGATTTCAGCGCGCACATTATGGCGGCTTTCAGCCAACGTGACTAAACAAAGAGACGCGTGGACTTCACAATCTAATGGTAAAAAGATCCAAGTGCTTATCAGACCCATGGTACTTAGACCCTTTCACCAAGTGACGGTGGCCATCTTGTACCTTTTCCCAGTGATGAGTTTCGAAAATTATTTGAGAATGTGGAGGCTGATGTCCATGCTTTAGAAAGAAGAATTCAGTCTTATCATTGACAATTCAGCAGTCTTGGTTCAGCAGTGGCACATACGGGTGATATCAAAGACGGGGCAACGATGACTTGAAAAAGCCAGCACAAATATTTGGCCCCAGCAGGGATACGAACTGGCCCCAACCGGGATTCGAACTCACGACCTGAGCATTGAAAGTCCAACGCTCTACCATTCGGCTGTCCCGGCTTATGCACACTTGTTCAACTCACAAATCTAAATAATGATAATAATAATAATACATTTAAATAAAATTAATAAATGATTAAAATAACAGTGAAAAAAGAAAGAAAGAAAGAACGAAAATGCACTGTAATCGTCATTACAAACATGGTTGGTCTCTCGCAACCTGCCAGACATGCGACTAAGGCCACGGAAAGCAGAAAGGCAGGAAAGACTATAATGGCAAGTGCTTTATCATATCAACTGTTGAATGACCCAATCGTTTATGTGGCCTCTTGAGCAGCCCCCTTCGTGTGTCAGGCCGGATTGAGTGTCCACCAACCATACATACTTGCCTGTCACTCGCACTCAAATATTGACCATTGGGTTTTTGCCCTTCACTCTCGCCCGGAACACAGTTCCCTCCCTTGACTAATACGCCACTTGGATATTGGACCAACAATGGTCGAATGCGCGAATCTCAAATGTTATTAATCAAAACACAATTAGGCCAGGTTATTCAGAGTGTGGGCAAATGCCTGTATAGAGCAAATTGCGGGGGGGTCGGGGGGGGGGGGGGGGTTAATCTGTCGGAAACGAGAGGAAATATCGCGCCTGTATGTTTGGATGTTGTGTTAAATTGTTTCCACTGGGTCATTGCGGTTACTCAGCTTAGTGTGCCCCTCCCCTTCTCCCCCTCCCCCCCCCCCCGGCAAGGTGTCACTTGGGTATTACACTGAAGTGACTGTTAATCACAGTACAGGTGTTCTAAAGCATTTGATGTGGAATGTGTGTTTTGTAAGAGTTTAATGGTGATAAGTGATGCGTGCCTATGCCGGCACAGCATGATAACTAATACAGCTTGAATTTACTGGAGCAAAACCCCTGGCCGTTTTTAAACAATACACAAGACAGTGTATAGGCGATGTGCAGTTGTCTGAAAACTGATCCGGCTTCCCTCGCCTCCACTGTATCCCCTTCCGGGGAGCCGGGGTGGCCGAATGGTAGAGCGTTGGACTCTCGATGCTCGGGTCGTGAGTTCGTATCCCGGCTGGGGCCAAATATTTGTGCTGGCTTTTTCATCGTTGCTCCGTCTTTGATATCACCCGTATGTGGTGGAAAAGGACGTTAAACCCCCAAACACCCACCCCACGCTCGCTCTCTCTCTCTCTCTCTCTCTCTCTCTCTCTCTCTCTCTCTCTCTCTCTCTCTCTGAAAACTTTTTTTAATTTAAATCAGCAGCATGAGAGGACCTCGAGGAATGGGATCCTGCGCTTACCATTACCCCGTATTGACTTATTCAAAACAAGCCTTTCTTTCGCTGGAACATTACAATGGAATTCCCTCCCTTCACACCTGAAACTAAATATATCTACTTCTACGTTTAAGCGTGCACTCAAACAGTACCTGATGGATCGCACGTAACGTACGTTACGCGGCAACCTGTTATTTTGATTTTCTATTTTGCATCACTTCAGTATTGTATCAGTGATCTGTGTTTACGAAGGTCGCACGTGTGTGTGAATGCGTTTTTGACCTGATGGACGTTTTTCTCGATGGTTTTTGTTTCTTGTAGTTTAGTGCATAATACCTTTTATATCTTGCTCCCTTTTTTTCCTTAGTAGATAGTCTCTGTAGTATTAGCAACGGCAAGTTTGCAAACTGGCGAATTTCTGTCAAAACTTTTACCGTTGATAAATAAAGTTTCATCATCATCATCATCATCATCATCATCTCTCTCTCTCTCTCCGGTACCCTGCATCAGTATTGAACAGATCTTACGTAGTGCGTGCTTCATCAGTATATCGGATATGTTCAGAACTGTGCATTTTCTGACCTCAGATTGCTGACTGATTCAAATCCAAAATCGTACGCACACCAGAATAGACCACGACACCCTTACGCCAATGGCAAGCATCACTCGCGACTCACAGTTATTTTAGGCGCTTAAAGCAGTCTTTCTCCGAAATTAATGCTAACAGGCTTTGTGCGGCGGGGCGTGACGGGGTTTCCTAGGACAGGAAATTAATAAAACAGAATAGGACAGAATTGGCATCAAAGACAAGACGGTAGTCGGCTGACAAGGCACTGTCACTATCCGTGTCTTCGCTCATGCTTCAAACAGTGCAATCTCATAATGAGCGCGCAAAGCATTCTGGGCTTACATTTGTCTGCGCGAATCTGGATCGTTTTTGCGTCATGCATTGCAAGTGACCACCAGCTCAATCACGTCTTGACGTATGAAGTTTCGCCATCGAACCGCCATCACTACAATGACGTAGAGGATTTGGCCTGGTCGTCAAGGCGTTTGGGGGGGGGGGGGGTGAATCCTTTTGTGGCGCGGCCAAGAAGTCGGTAAATATAACTTTCCTCAACCGCACCTCAACCCACGTGCTTCCCCTTTATCGTGACGTCGTTCTTTATTCTTCCTCACAAGTTTGACGTACCGACATCCGGCTGGAAGACGCGCTGTCTTCCGTTCAGGAGGAGGGTAAGCTTAAGCGTTGAATGGAATCTATGCCATCACTGGTCAAGGAAGTAGGGTTCCAAGCCGGCCCACCCCAGACGGTTTAAGTCACCAGCAGTCGGAAGTCAAAGGCAAGAATAAGCGATACAAGTGTCTGATCAACTAGTACAAAACAAAATAACCTACATTAGTGGTCAGACGCTGGTACACCCACGGCATTCCATTCCGATCTGACAGAAGAGAGTTGGATTTAAAAAAAAAAAAAAAAAAAAAACACGCTTAAAACATCTGGAACACACGAGTCAGCAGTTCCATTGCACCGAGGGACTGTTTCCTTTGGTGTAAACAGGTTTATCGCAAATACAATTTGTGCCAAGTAAACAAACAGTTACTGAGCATGAACAAGCACCGCATATAATAATGCTCAGCGGTGGAACAAGTGCATGTTAACGGTATTGCAATGGTAGTAATTATAATAAATTAGTGCTACCAGAGAGAGAGAGAGAGAGTACTCACAATACTCACAAAAAGGAAAAAAACCTCCGCTGGGCTGCGCTAGGCTCTGTCAAGGAAGTAACAAGTAACTAAAACCTAAAACTGTTTCCATTGACCGTATAACTGGACCTGTCTGTGTAACAGACCCATCACAGTCAAGGATATATCAAATCCGAGGCTCCCCAGTCTGACTGGACTGAATCGTGTCCAGCTGGACTGTTCGCCTGTACCCTTAGGATAGCTGCCCCCCTCCCCTCCCCACCCCCACCCGCCCGTTAAGGCCGTTCTTAACCGGGCGAACCACCAGTCCGGCGAACTTGTTCGGCGAACTGACTGAGTATTGTATACGAACGGGGCCAGCGCGCACACGTACGTAGTTCCAGAGGTTCGGACGAACCAGTTCTCTGTCTTAACCGACCGTTAATGATATGCATACGTCATCGCCCGAACAAGGCGGACTCGGAAGTTGAGACAATCGTAAACAACCAAAATGGCCGCCTTCGTAGATTGAGACGACCAGGCATTTGCGGTAGTTATCGTTTTGAGTGAACTCTTGGAAGCCGAGGAAGAGGAGAAAAGAGGAAAAGAGCGCAAGAGAGGGAAATGTGAAGTGAGTCGATAGCCCGAAAAAGGCTCACAAACCAACCAGTGCCTTTGCAGACTGGTCCAGGACAAGCAAACCACTCATAAAGAGATACTCAGATAGTGAGGTGGTGAATAGAGAAAGGAGAAGCAGAGGCTTGGGGGGGGGGGGGGAGGGGGGCGGATAGAGAGAGTGTTGAAGGAAAGGAAAAATAAAACCGCCATCCCAGTTCCATTGTGCGCGCCAAATTGCCGGCACAGCCTCCTGATCATCGCTAAACGAATAAGTCCGTTTAACGCGGTCCCTCTCAATTATCTGCGATTCAGCTGCAGACCTGGCTCTGGATGGGCACACAATGGCCGCTAAGAGAGGGTGACAGGGAGGTCTGTCGCAACAATTAGCAGCTCCGGCTCCCAGCGCCACGATGGCCCGCTGAGCTGGCTAATTTAGAGGCTGACACCTAAACCATGGGGTAACCGGCGGAATTATACACGACTGCTCTTGCCAAAAACATGCAGGTGACTGACTGTGCTGTGCTGCGATTCGATTTGATATGACGTACGAATATGGGGATGACTGGAAGGCTGCGAGAGGGAGTTGGGAGGGGGGAGGGGGGAGGGGGATATTTTGCTTAATTATAACTCCTGTAGTGATGTTTTCACCAGCCGGCTTAATCCTGAGTCGGAGAGGAGGGATGGGGGGGGGGGGGGGGCGTAAGGATGGCGCATGGCAGATGAGGTGATGTTCTACTTTGGGGGGGGGGGGGGTAGGGAGTTTTTTTTGGTAAGTAGAGTATCACCTCCCCCTAGGCGAGTTATAATTAAACAGGAAATATCCCCGTTTCCCTCCTTGTACCTTCCAACATCCCGATATTTGCGGATCACATCGCAGTACACCAGCCAGTCACCCGCACTGATAACGCGCCCCTTTCTCCAAATCTAGAATTTCCTACTGCACATCATCCCTGCTAACCTTGCCTTGCAACTGAAGTGACAAAACTGCGACTGCTGAGCTCTGACAGATAATAATAATACTTCTATTCCTGAACTTGTTTCATTATTTTCAAGAAAGTTGTCGTGTGTGTGTGTGTGTGTGTGTGTGTGTGTGTGTGTGTGTGTGTGTGTGTGTGTGTGTGTGTGTGTGTGTGTGTGTGTGTGTGAGAGAATCAAGATTCAAGAAAACTTTATTTTCCAACGGTAGAGGTAGTTAACGTGAAACAGTCAATTTTCATACCTGCCGTTTCTATTTCTACTAGTGTCTATCTAAACAGAAAAATACACACACACATACACATATGTAATGCAACAGGAAAAAAGCAAAATAGAAATAAAACCATAGGAAATGAAACTACACTCTAATAAGACAGGAACATTTAAGAAGCGTGATGAACAAACCAATTATGTCAATACACCATAGTGTAGGAATGGGCGAGAATAACCTGTGAGAAGATTAAACATCGTGTGACATGAGATATTTGAATAAAAGCTGTTTGAAATAGAGAGAGAGAGAGATTCTTTATTTATCAACGGTTAAAGCTTTAACACAAAGGTCAGTTTTCGAACTTGCCGTTGCTACTACGTAACTATAAAGAACAGCTACACTACACAAAGAGAAGGCGCAACTGACCCAACACACACACACACACACACACACACACACACACACGCGCGCACGCACACACGCACAGAGAGAGAGAGAGAGAGAGAGAGAGAGAGAGAGATCTGGACCTTCTTCGGATTTACCTCACGAAGTCCAGACCAAGTCTCTTCCACAGATGAGAATCTATAACCCATTGCGCCACTGTGTTTCCCTCCCGTTGCCACGGTGCTCGGACCGAGTCCCTCCGGAGCAGACTATGCATCCTACATCCTACCGCCATACTAGGCACGCATGTCCATCTGTTCCAATTAACCATCATATTGTTAGCATGTCTTTAGCAGATGGACCAACCTACGTTGACTGGTGATTGTATTAATGGAGGGCCGATTGTCCGAGCCGTTAGGCTTCACTGCTAGATAGAACGATGGTAATCGCCCCTTATTAGCACGTGATCAGCCTTCATACTTAGCGGCCGGCGAGAAAAGTATGGGGGATCTATGTATGGTTGTCTGGTCGCTGTTTAGCAGCCGGCGCTAACGATCAGTCTGGCTGGACACGAATCGGTTTGTTTGATTCCATGCTAACGGGTCTACCTGAGCTGAGAACGTCTATTACTTAAGAGTAATGTCGATGGTTACCGCCGCTAGTTTCCAAGAGTAAGAATAGGATTGTTACCGGCAATTTCATGCGTCGTGAGGAAAGTCCACGTACAGACATCGTTATCATTGCAATTAGCACCCTGTCTTTATCGACGGTCAATTAACAGCACGATGTCTGTGTCTTTATATCGGTATCCACTTAGTGATTTGATTGGATGGCAATATCGTACTTGATGGTTATCACCTACGCCATTATTGTGCTATATACTATAGTACGCGGTCGGTGGTCTAGCGGCTAAGAGACTTCGTCACCAATGCGAAAGGTTAGGTTCGAGTCCCACTCAGGGCAAGTATTTTTCCGTCTCGTATGTGACACCGTTCATTCGGGCCGATCGTCGGGGGTTCTCTCCGGGTACTCCGGCTTCCTCCCCCCTCTGCTTTGGAAATGTTCAGCCCACAAA
>JACVVK020000063.1:62500-207500 GCA_018292915.2 Batillaria attramentaria
CGCTAGCGGGAGAGTTCAGTTGCTTCCCTTGAGAGTGCGTTTTCTTTTCTGACCCAAGTTGCGACAATACATTCACAGTGAATCTTTCTAACGTGCAACGATACAATAGAAATGTTATCGCATCCTCTACAATTTCATGAAGATTCATATGTTCATCTCATCGAAAGAAGAAAACACAAATTACGTCATAGCTGGAAACCGATGTCGCAAAATAAGCTTGACCGATTTCCGCCACCGGGGGACACAAAATCATACATCAACGATGGTCTGTTATTTTTCACGAGTCTGCCTCAACCCTTTCGCCGTCTGTTTAATAATGTGCAGATGAATACATGCACTCTGCATGATTTTCATATTACTTTATGCTTGTGAAATTTAGATCTAATCTGCATTGGGTGTTTTTGGTCTGAACATTGTCACAACGACTGGTCATTTCAGATGCGGAACCCTGTAACAAGATCATTTACATCAACCTAAGCATTTCCTCTCGTGAACAGAAGCATGAGTTTTAGTGAGGTTTTGCCATTTTGAATCTATAGTCCTGTCGAGAGATCGTAAGGCTCGTTGGTTGAGGTTCGTTTAGATCTAGCATTTGCTCTCTCTCTCTCTCTCTGTCTCTCTCTCTCTCTAGCTTAGGGGAGCCGGGGATAGCCGAATGGTAGAGAGTTGGACTCTCAGTGCTCTGGTCGTAAGTTCGAATCACAGCTGGGGCCAAATATTTGTGCTGGCCTCTTTCTCGTTGCCCCGTCTTTGATATCACCCTTACGTGGTGGAAAAGGACGTTAAAGTAAACTCCCGCCCGCCCACCTACTTATCCTCTCTCTCTCTCCCCCCCCCCCCCCCCCCCCCGAGTCTCTGTGCCGTCACGGGAAAAATCATCCTACGCCAAATTTGTCGCTCTGTTTCAGGGCCCCGTCTTGGAAACTGCACCAATAATCCGGAGGAAGCACACGTACAATCTGCACTGCAAACACACAACAGTCAGGGAAAATTTAACTTCTAAGTAAACGTCAGATTAAAATCCAGTGTAACCTTGCAGGCTGACCTGTCAAAAAATGCCGTAATGGAGGAAGTAGAAGACAAAGTTCCAGAGGGCCCAAGCTCTAGCAAACCGGATTCTGCCCAGTCTGGTTTGGGAACGACATTCAAAACCTTACAGCGACTCAACGTTAACGTTGAGACACCCGATGCGGATCCTGTGTTTGAAGTGTCAGATGAACTGGAAGGGTTCGAGCGAGAGTTTACTGAGTACCAGTTTGAGGACACTGCAGACTCCAGCTCAAGCCAAGAAGATCCGGTTCAGGAAACTTCCTCTTCGAGCACAGAGCAGTGGTTCCAAGACTGGAACGGAGCGAATGAAGACGCGATCAGTCAACACACTCATCCGTGGCCGTCCTTCCACACCTCTCATCCGTTTCCTTACGAGCAAGAATTCAGCGTGGAGAGGCCCGGTCCCAGCAGGCAGCATGGCCAAAGCAAGACTTGCTACAGTGCGGAGAATGTCAGTCCAGACCCAAACGTCCCTGCCCTCGAGGCCATAGACTCGGGCTTCTTCTTTGGAACGACCGAAGGACCAAGCCCCGAAGCTGGGCGGAGTAAGAGTATGGAGGGGCAGACACTGGGCACGTACTTCATGGGGGTCGGGGAGCCCGGGCCTAGCACGATGAAAGAGAGGGTGCTGGTGATAGTAACGCCACCATCAGACCCCAAACTATACAATGAAGATGCTTCCGAGGGGTCAAGATCGCAGAAAGAGGCCAGTGATGACGTAAGCCGTGAAGACTTCGCCAAAGATTCTTCATCTCGCGATGAAAAGATCTTAGAAAAGACTTCTTGCAACGTCGGTAATGCCCTTTACAGTTACCAAGAAGATGATGGATTCGAAATGGACTTGCAAGGCAGTGAGGCAAGTGAAGACGAACGAACTTCAAACGAGGCTTTAGACAAGCTAGAAGGCCGCGGAAAAGCACAGAGGACACACAGTAAAAACAGCCCTGTCATAAACAGCGGGGGAAATAATGAAACAGAATTCAAACAGAAGCTGAAGTCGGTCGAGCATGGGCATTTCAAAGATAAGGTTGAGAACGAGACGGTTGTGGAGTTAAACAAGAGGAATGAGAACGAAACAGAGATCGAACAGGAGTTGATGTCGGACGACCATGGACACCCCAACAGCGAAGATCAGCGACAGAACAAAATGGCTGCGGATGTGACTAATAGCCCTGGCACCCAAGAGGTCACACACAAGGTTAGTGTGGACGAAAGTATCAAGGACGTGCAGGAAAATCAGCTTCAACCGGAGACGGACCTTGAAATGCAAGCGCCTCTTAAACATGAAGAACAGGGCTCCAGCAGGCGAAGGTTCAATCAGGTCCTCTTTGAGCTGAGCAAGAAAATGACCGTAGACAGTAGAAATCGTTTCCCGTCGGCTGAAAACAAAAATCAGTCCGGCCTGAGAGAGACCGGCAAAGGTAGATGGCAAAAGGTGGATGGCAGAGACTCCGCAAGCGAAACGTTATCCTTCCCATTTGCGAGTGGACAATCTCGGAAAGATTTCAAAGAATCGGCAAAATTTGCCAGCGATAGTTCTTTAACAAATTCATCCGATGCTGAACAGAAAAGCCCAGTGGTTCCCGTTCCTCGTAAACGATCCTTCATTCCACTTGTGGGCAACGCCAGTCAACAAAACAAAGGATCAATTACGAAGAAAATGGTTGCCTTGTTTTCCAACACACCCCTCGAAAGGCTTTCTACAAAGGCCGAACAAGACAACTCGCGAGTTTCAAGCTTAATAGAAAATTCTGAGGATGCGGAAACTCTTTTAAGGAACGCACGAAGTACTTCTGTTGATCTCTCCGTCTCCGGAAATTTAATTAAAAAGCAAAACTCCGAAATGATGCACGAAAAGACTGAAGACGAAATGGAATCTGCACATCATTCCACGAACCTTGGTAAAACTAAAACACTCAAAGTCGAAAAGAATAAGACTGAACCAGTGTCCGTGCGTAATGAACCAGACACAACGTGCAGAAAGGCGCCTTCCCCCAAAACATTTCGACAAACCTCTCCTGACCGTCGGTGTAAAGAGTTTGTAGATGCCACCGTTTCTCGTCAGAGAGACGTGACGAATTCCGTTGCTCACCCTCGAAACGAAGGGAGAGATTTGGCCGGTCAGTGTCATGAGGAGCCGACAGAGGTTGGAAGTTCCAAAAATCCCACGGCGCAATCTGTAGAAGCCATACTTTTGGTGCTGGAGTCCATGCAGAATGTTCTCACCAAAATGTCTGCGATGTCAGATCCCGTTCACGGGGACAGTAGCTCGGAAAACGCCGGTGGACTAAAACATCCGACTGTCAGGAAGACGAAAAAGACAGTGCATTTCAAAGGCATTGGTAGACGTAAAGAAGAAAGTCCTCCAGGAGGTCTGTACGCGTACAACATTGCCCACCAGATAGTGGGGCAGGCGGTGAGAAAGATTGGCGAACTTTACCCTGACTGCCAGCAGCGAGTCCTTCAGAGGGTCGGTAACAGTGGAACACTTACCGAGGATTCCCCATCCCTGATCCTAGCACTCACCGCCATGAGGGAAGTGCTCCATGACCTTGACGGTAATTCGTCTCTTTCCGTTGAGGTGCAGACGTCAGAATCGATAACTGCATCTGAGGCACCAACAGTGTCCTGTGAAGCAACTCTTGACACAAAAGTCTCAAAAAGTGACGATTACAAGGAAGAAGATTTGGCCAGCAAAACCTTGCAGTCCACAGAGACGCAGACGTCAGATTCACTGACTGCACTTGAGGCGCCGACAACGTGCCCTGATGTAGCTGTTAATGTTGAACACCCTCAGTGTAACCAGTGCAGGGAGCAGCATCAGCCCGAGAAGTTGCTACTGTGCACTGGAGTGCAAACGTCACCATCACTTACTGCACTGCAGGTACCGACACCCTCCAGCGAGGCAGCTCTTAACACAGTACCTTCAGAAAAGGACCAGTGCAAGGAAAGAGAGACGTCAAGCAAGACGCTACTCGGTACTGGAGTGCATGCATTAATACCACAGGCTGCTTTGGAGACACCAGCAGCGTCGCAAGAGATCTCAGCTGAAAGACAAGCGTCGATACATTACGATTCTGTTTTAAGAACGTTGAGCAAGGAAGTCGAATCCGAGATGTGTTCTGGCGCTAATGCTGAAATCGTTCCTTCTCCCGCCTCGGAGCAGAAGCACAGTTCTGCAACGTCTGTGACTAGTGAGCACCTTCAGGTCTTTACAGATGACATGCTGAAACGGCTGTCGTATGAACTCGTGGCCAGAGCCATTGACATGGCGGTGGAGGCTTTGGCGGACAAACAAGGAGCATCACGGGTAACGAGTCAAACGTCCGCCACACTGTCGGAACAGTGCCTGGAGACAGTGGACGGCGACAGGTCACCGGAAACTGCGTCAGAACGCGCCAAAGAAGTTCTAGACAACCTGCCCAGGAGACCGTCAGACTTAGGATATCCTCCGACCGAAAAGGAGTTCATGGGGACAATCTCTGACGAAGTTTACAGCGTCGTGGGGAGAATTTTCGAGCACCTGCTGGCGGAAAGACAGATCGCCGTGAACGTTACAGCCAACGCGAGGCGTGTCCCGTCCAGCAGCGTTGATGGTGCGTGCACGGTTGCAAGCTCTACAGCGATTCCCGGGTGTTCAGGAGGAAATGATCCCGATATGACCACATGCTCGACAAAACCCGAAAACACACCTGAGATCAGTCGCGCTGTTCTGAGCGCTGCTGTAGGATGCAAAGGCGAGAACGATAAAGAAAAGGACGAAAAGGAATCACCAGCAGACGTTCTTCAACGGAAACAGCGGGAACACCTCGCCGCCAAACTGTTCTCCCAAAAGAGCCCGACCGCTGACTCCTCGTCACCTCAAGCGACGGCTCCCATGACCGATGCCCAGCAAGGACCACAACAAGGCAAGAGTAAGGAACGCTCCAGTAAAACCGACGGTAACGCCACCGTAGTGTCAGAAAGAGAGAAGAAGAAGAGCGTTTGTCCAAGTCCAGATAAGTCAACAGCCCATCCTTCACCATCGTCCAGTTCACACGACGACACTGACAGCAGCATGGAGCGGCTATTCAGCAACCACCCAACCTTATTCTCCGCTTCCTTCGGCTTTTCCGAGCACAGCATGTCTCGTCACGCGATCACCGCCGAGTCGTCCAACGTGGCTACTTCTGACATGTCTCTGATGCGTGCTCACCAGCTGGACATAGACAGGCACTGGGGGAGCCCGGCCCATTCGCCCACGTACCCAGACCACGCTAACAGCCTCCGGCTGGTCGCCAACGGCGGAGTGGTCATGCATGGAGGCAACCACCCGGAACACGTTCGCCAGGTAGACCGACAGCTCCCGACTTGCAGCGGCACGCCGACGGTTCAGTCCAAACATGGCGACGAGTTCGCGGCCCCGATGAGAGAGCAGCTGACGAGTAAGAGCTTAACTACAAACGTTGCCACAAAACAGAACCAGGCTTCGGCTGTGGTGTCCACCATCCCGCAACCTCTACAGCGCATGTCGAAACCTTTAGGGAATAAGACGGCCCGGCGGTTCCACTCCTTCAGCGAACCCAGGTTGGATTTTTACAGCAGGACCGAAGAGCTGGAGTGCAGGCGTCCCAGGCAGAGGTTGCTGGACGTTCCTGAGCACAGCAGTGACTGGTCAATCACTGGCTACTATCCTCCGCAGGCTCAGCCTATTTACGTCATCACCAACTCGGACAGTAGCTCCAGTGACAACGATACTCGGAGCAGCGACTTGTATGAGGTGCTCTCTCTCTCTCTCTCTCTCTCTCTCTCTCTCTCTGTGTGTGTGTGTGTGTGTGTGTGTGTGTGTGTGTGTGTGTGTGTGTGTGTGTGTGTGCCCCGTTCTTTTCCGATAAAAGCTTCAGCCACACAATGTGACGAATCACCCCCGAAATGATAAGGTCTGACAGTACAGCGACAAGAATCATCTCTCTCTCTCTCTCTCTCTCTCTCTCTCTTTCTCTCTCTCTCTCTCTCTCTCTCTCGACGTTTCCAGGTAGAGTTTGAAGCCCGACTGCAGCAGAACGAGATAGACGTGGTGCTGGACATTGTGGCCAACTATCAGCACGTGCACCGCCGAGGGCCTCGCCCGAGAGGAGGCGGACCAGCAGGTAGAATTTGCACTGACAATCAGTCCCTCAGTTTACCATGCATGTCCCGCTGTACTGCTTACTTCAGTGGTCATGCGCCCCCACTTTCAGTCCCGTACTTTTTTTTTGCCGCAGATTCTGTGTTCCACTATATAACACAAATCAGTAAGTGTCCACACTAGAAGCGCCAGTAGATCTACGGAACTCAGCCGGAAGTCGGCTGTTATGCTTGAGGGGCGGGGAAAGTGTAAAGCTCGCCCGTCACAGCACGTGGTTGTATGTGTTCAAGGCCAGTGTCTGCGAGAATGCGTGTGATTCACGAGAACGTGCGTGTTGGATTTACCTCGCGGTTCTTTGAGCCAAATATTTGGGACAAATCGCCTGTATTAACGCGATCAGTTGTTATTATTATCTATTCTGTATTGGGGAGGGAGGGGGGGGGGGGCTGGAGCCGGACAACTCGGGAAGAAAATTCCGATAAACAGCCTGGGAGCAAAGAAGCATCGGTATCACACATCATAGTCCGACCAGGAATCGAACCCACGCTTCAGTGTGACGGCCGTTCAGTATCGCACCTGCTAAAGTCCAGCGCACTGCCTACTGAACCACTGGCCAGCCCTTACCGCCCACCGCACATGGCTGTGTCCCCAGGTTTCCTCAAACCGCCCGTGGACTCCGACTACTCCAGCGGAGCGGTGGACGAGAGCGGACCGCGGTCACCAGCCAGCAGCGACCGACGTTCGAGAAACTCGTCCACCCAGACCAGCTCCTCGGCTCGCTCCTGCACGTGCAAAACGCTCGTCACTTGCCGGTGTAAGAGCTTCTCGGAGATGCAGCCAGGGCCCGCAGCGGGGAGCGGTCAGGCGATTTGTGGCTGTTGTCCTTCCACGTCGTCCCCGTCCTCACGACCGCCGTGTACGTGCTCTGGACATGGGCCATCTGATGGATATGGTGGACAGAGGGCTGGTGGTTTCCCGCCTGCTGGAACGATCACCACGAGAAGGTCAGATTAGAAGTTGTCTGCTGTCGGCTGCCGGAGATGGTGGTGGTGGTAGTAGTATCTTCTTGCTTAACGTCCTTGCCTCCGAGGGGAGATGTTGGGGCATCTTAGAAAACTTGTATTTTAGTAATTAGAAACAAGTGTTAGTGAAGAGAGACGATTAAGAGTGTTGTGTGTGTGTGTGTGTGTGTGTGCGTGCGTGCGTGCGTGCGTGCGTGTGTGTGTGTGTGTTTAAGAGATGCCTTAAACAATGTCGCTACGCAATTTTAAGGAGTTAAAATGTTCCATTTGTTTACTGAGAAAAAAAGTTTACTTATGGTTACGCAATTAGTTGACGCTACTAGAGCAAGCGTTCTTAATTCCGGGTGCCGCAGAGTGCACCTTTATGGCGAGCGTTCTTTCAGTTTTGTCGCACCAACCATATGGAACTCTCTGCCTGCGAATTTGAGAAATGCGCCTGCACTGTCTGTTTTCAGAGCAATCTTAAAACGTTCCTATTTGCCAAAGCGTTCAAGTGATTTCCACTGTAACTAGTCGGCTTTACCAGGGTATGACTGTCCATCTTTGTAAAATGTGTATGACTGTCAGTGAGTGATCTGCGCATTGAGTTTTATTGTACAGAAATACGCCCTACACGTGCCTTTTTTTGGGAGGAGGAGAGGGGGGGACTGTTTTTCTTGCGTTTGGGAACGTTACGACCAGCTGCGAGTCTGTTTACAAGTATCTGCGCCCACCTGGTAAACGGTAACCTTTTCCAAACTTCTTGCAATAGGATGACGTTGGTGTCGTTGCTTATCCAGATCTCGCACTAGTTCCCTGGAGTGGACGGAGGAGAGGCGAGTGGAGGCCGCCCCCTGTCTCTGTCCGCACGAGGCAACCAACGAGCTGAAAGAGTGGATATGTTCAAAACCCAGCACCCACAGCGCTTCCGTGGATCCTGATGGAGGAGCTGCCTGGGTAGGAAGGATGTGTGTGTGTGTGTGCGTGTGCGTGCGTGCGTGTGTGCGTGCGTGCGTGCACGCGTGCGTTCTAAGATCGAGGGGCCGCCCCAACTCTTCACCAATGGTGTTCCTCCCAGGTCGCGGGTGAAATCCAGGGAGGGCTCGGAAGCTGAGGCGTGGCTATGGCAATATTATTTCCTACGCATAATAGGTTGAGTGTGATGGTATGATGCTGCTGTGGAGGTCCGTGTGGTTTGGGACTGGGTGACAGGGCCGCATTCCGCGTTTCCTGTCATAGATACCCAGGCGTTTACAAGGCCCGGGAACTACGGCACCTGTGGTGTTCCTTGTGAAGTGTGGTCATTATGAGGGCCCAAACCCCGACCGACTTACGGCGGGCGGGCAGTCTCCTGGTTCACGTTATAAAGGACTATTATGAGGTCTTTATTTTTGGCTTGTCTTCCTGTTTAGCAACCCTATTGTGAAGACAGCCATCACCAGTGTCACCAGGTTCCCTCCCTCAGGCAAAACTTACTGCCACTACGCGCACGTTCATTGGACAAGACCCGCTCGCATCTTTGTGACCTGCACGATGTTAGGGTGTGTGTGCTGCACTCTCTCTCTCTCTCTCTCACACACACACACACACACACACACACACCACACACACACACACACACACACACACACACACACACACACACACACACACACACACACACACACACACACACCCGGCTTTGTGAATAGGTCACGTGGTGCTGCAGTTGCTGCTCTCTCTCTCTCTCTCTCTCTCTCTGAGATTGCACCGTTACACTGACTGACTTCCTGTTACTTGATAAGGTTCTGTTTCCAGCGCTGGTCGATTCTTCGTTAGCCTAAATTCAAGCCCACAGGAAGCTTAGTGTGCGTCTATGCTTGTCTTCCTGTTTCCGGAATCACTTCGGTATCGTAGGTCACATACATTAAAGTACGCAAAAAGAGGGGGGGGGGGGGGGGGGCGGTGACTTCTAACGAGCATCGGATGTGAATTCGCCTACGATATGTTCGACTACTCGCAGAGCCGGACGGAAATCTGGACCCCCGGAGCGTGGACAGACAGAGAACTGTGGTGCGAAGCGTGCAAACACAGACGAGCAGTCAGCGACACGCCCGTTGAACTTTGTCGGCACATGTCGGAATTCCAGGTGTCTTACTTAGTTTGTAACTTTTGTCAAAGGGTCGTTCAGCCAGTGTTCTGGTTATGTAGATTTTCTTCATTCTTCTCTGTCTGTCGTGCATGTTTGTTCTGTGTCCTCATGTCTGTGGGCAGCTTTGTGTCTCACTCTTAGATAAGATTATCGAATTTAATCCCACGGATCGGTAGTTCAGGGTGGGGTGGGTGGGTGTTCAGGAGTTTAACGCCCTTTTCCATCAATTCCACCGTATTGGTGCTATCAAAGATGGGGCAACGAGGAAAAGGCCAGCACAAATATTTGGCCCCGGCCGGGCTGGGTTACAACAGACTGAGGCACCGAAAAACAAACCCAGACCAGGCATCTGAAAGCCAAGCGAAGATCCTCTGACGCTGACCAAAGCTAAGCAAATCAGCCCTCACACACCCCAAAGACACTCGCCTAGCCAAGCAGCCAAAGTCACACGCCAGGAACAACTTGTCCTTAAGGGCCAAAAGCCATAGGACGTAAAGCAAGCTAATGATGATGGCTGGGTTACAGAGGAGTAAACAAAGGGTAATGAAAATTACGGCATTTCGTTCTTAAACTCGTTCTTTCGTTGACTACTTTCCGACTTTCCGTTCCTAAAACTGTTTTCTTTTAGTGGGATTTGCAAAGCCTTTTCATCTCGCAGGTGGAAGTTGCACGAAGCGTGAAGGAAATCCGATCAGCCATGGCAGGCTTGTGTTCGCTCGTCCGTTGCGAGCACGCTCAAGGGGAGCAGACGAGGAAGAAGCTGGAGGACCTTACACGTCAGCTGACTCCCCCTCGGCTCCAAACTGGACAGCCCCGCATCGGGGACTCCTCCCGAGTGGACCCAGGGTCTTCCCTCAACCCCTCCGTGGCCTCGTCCCTGGGCCGTGAGGGCTGCTCCTTATTCCCGGCTCAGAGAGTCCAGTCTTGGTGTGTGGATGACGTCAGCATCAGCCAGGGAGCGATGGACCTGGTGCGAAGTGCGTCTGACAGTCTGTCGGGAATATCGGCTGTCTACGAGGACTCGTCTGAACCTTGCACGTCCTACAAGTACTGCAAAAGTGCCGCTCCTTGCAAGAAGTACGCGACACCCCAAAGTTCCACCACGTCTGGGAGAGACAGCCATTCAAGTCTGCCCGGCCAGAAATGTCGAGCAGCTGCTGTCACCAAAGAACCCCCGGCAGCTCCGGTGAAAAAGGACGTCGGTCGCTCTAAAAATCGCTCCGTAGCACCAACGCCTCAAAGATCCCCTCTCGATTCTAACCCCCCTGTACTCAGACCCCCTACCGGTCCAAACGCGGTGAACCTGTCTGGAAGGAACGGCGCTTTCTATTCTGTTAAGCCGGCTTCTGCACGCGACTGCCCCGCAAGCTCTGAGGCGGAAGAAGTGTCTAGTCCTCAGAGACACGTAGGTTCCAAGGAGCGATTTCTTAGTAATTCGAACCGGTCCGCGGTCCACTATGAACAGAGGGAGCCCTTTGCAGTGGGCGACTGTTCACTACCGCAAGAATCCGATGTGAGTGAACAGCGGGCTGATACTTACGAAGGAGGTGACAGCTTCGAAACCATGGCCAAACTTTTCCAGACAGAACTGGGCGTGATGGCAGGGATGGCATTCGGCGGCGCCCACGCGGTCGGTCCCGGCACACAGCAAGGTACGGCCTACTCCTGCTCCATGGATGGCAATGGAAGTGGGAAGGTCAGCCCGGGAGAAGAGAACCTCTCTTCCCCTTTGTCTTCCCCGGACTCAGCCATCGTCTCGTCGTCCGGTGACGCTGAGAAGAAGGACCGTTACGTCGTCACCGACACCACGTGCTCAGAGGCGCTGTTCCAAGCCGGTGGACAATCCCCAGAAAAATCTCCCAGGAAATGCCGTTTGCGCAAAGACCTGAACTATGTCTCGAAGTTTACCGAGTCGGATCTCCGGGACATTTTGGTTGCGGGCACCAGCAGTGGGCGTATGAACGACGTGTCCGACAGCCCGCCTTATTTTGACGCCGTTGACTATGGCTATTCGAACGAGGTTACACGCGCCTCACCTGAATATGCCGCCAAGACACCCAGCAATGCGTACATCCTAGACAATGAGAGCCTACGCTTAAACACGGAAGATACTGAAAATAATAATGTCACTGCAGTGGTCTCCCCAGACAGACACGTTCCGCGCAGCATATTCATCACTGAAGACGAGAGTTGTGAGCGGAACATGGACTTTTCTGGCAATGATCAGATATCGTCAGAGGCTGAGGCTGCCAAGAGGGTTGTCAGCTCGCTGATGGTGGAACCTCCAGGCATGGAGGACGCAAATGCCGAGGCTCTTTTCCAGTCGTCGCTGCTTATAGACGATGGCGGTAGTTCGGAGTTTAGTTCGTATCAAGTTTGTGACGTGTTAGTCCCTGATGAGAAGGAAGAGGCAGCAGTGACTGGCGTGACGTCAGACCACTCAAGGCTGTCGGTGTCGTCCTCGGATTCGTCCTTGCCCACGCTATGTCCGTCTTTCCACACTGCTCGGGTGGGTCTCTCTCTCTCTCTCTCTGTTCTTAATAGCTATTAAGCAGTTGTCCGTTTAGGTTAGGTAGTGTCTGTAGGGACAGCAAGTTAGAAGTGACCTCTGTATTAAAAGTTCAACCGCTGATAGATAAAGAATCATTGTCATTGTCATTGTCATTCTCTCTCTCTCTCTCTCTCTCTCTCTCTCTCTCTCCTTCAAACACGCCAGTGTTAGAAACCCACTACCCCATAGCTTTCTTCCTATACACACGACCCCCGTTTTGTTTCGTGTGAACATCCTTGTTTCCTAGACCTTAAATGCCGGTAACTGGATTTACTTAGACATGTTTTACACGTACTTGTCTCCACAGAATGAACTTGACGGTCGCCTGCAAACAATAGAGGAGGCCCTGGACATTCTAGAGGAGCAGCTGTCCGCCTCCCAGAGCAAACAGCTACAACGTAGCCCCACCTTCATGGAGCGCTTGAGGTCGGTGGAGCAGCTTCTTCAGAACGTGGAGAAGCAAGTGGTGATGTGCCATCAGTACATCCAGCAGGAGCAGCAGCAGCAGGAGCCCGGAGCTGAAGAGAGCTGCCTCTCGCTAGAACAGGACCTCCTCCAGAGTTTCGGCAAACGCCTGCAGAATCTGATAATGCAGCAGCAGGGCCATCAGCTCCCTTCTATCCCTGAGACGGATCAAGGCTGCTTCACAGAACAGGACGCTGTCGAAGACGAGCTGGATGGAGATGTCACCAGTACCCCGGTTCCGTCGGCGAGAAGTCTGGCAGAGAAAGAGCCAGAGGCGGGAAATTCACACGAGTCCGTCCCTGGTCGCACTCCGTCCAAGGAGCAGTCTTTGGAGGATGCAGAGAACGGCAACACAGTCAGTCAGGCACAGCAGCACGTGCACGCCGCCGCAACTCTGCGCACTTTAGAACAAGTTCTACTCACTTTGGCCGAGCAGCTGGCGTCAGCTAACATCGAACAGTTCCAGCAAGAAGAGGTGCATTCCACTGACGCTAGTTCTCCCCTGAGTGACACGAGACAACAGAGTCTGTCCAGTATAGGAGAGCGTCTTTCGCCGGCTTTTTCTAGCCAGCAGAGCTTAGTTTCTGACGTGGTCTGCAGTCAGTCGGTGGAGCAGGTGCTGCAGGGTCTGGTAGACCGCCTTGCGTCACCACGCGTCCAGCGACGTCAGCAACATGCATCTGCTGAAAGCGGCAGCAGCCTCGCGTCATCAGACCAGACTCTGTCGCAGAGTGAAAAGGGTTCTGTTGCAGCAGGGTTCGTTCAGACCGAACTGGCGTCTAGCACCGCCAGTCTAAGTTCCGGTGTATCTCTTGGTGCCAGGATTCAGCTGAGATGCGAGGCCCCTGACCCTCCGCAGGTATCTGATTCGCTGTTTCTCGTCATAACCTTCGTATGGACTCGTTTAAGTACACAGTGCACCAAGGAGTAACGCAGACATAGCCACGGTGATGCACGTTGTTTGTATTGAAGAAACCATTGCCACCAGGTACCATAACTAGACTTTATGTAGGGAGAAATGTGTTTTGGTACAATTGCGCTGATGACCGCGCCTGTCCGCCCGAAATAGTCAATCTCAGAGACTAACGTGGAAGTTTTTGTCGCGCTCCAGAAACGGCCAGTCATCATCATCTGTACAGCTCCGAATGCAACACAGTGACCTTTGATAATAATAATAATAATAATAATAATGACTATTGTATAGGCGCTTTAGCCAGTTTCATGAATCGGCTCAAGGCGCCGCGAACTGAACCCAACATGCACGCTCACGTGAACCACACGCATTCTCTCACACGTTGGACATAAACACATTACAAACACGTGGTGGGAAGGGTCAGCTCAGCTATTTACATTTCGGAATCTAGAATCGCATTTAATAATAATAATAATAATAATGAGTATTGTATAGGCGCTTTACCCGATTTCATGAATCGGCTCAAAGCGCCGCGAACTGAACCCAACACGAACACTCACGTGAATCACACGCATTCTCTCACACACTGGACGTAAACACATTACAATCACGTGGTGCGAAGGGTCAGCTCAGCTACTTAAATTTCGGAATTTAGAATTGCATTTATTTTTCAAATTTGGTGGGCTGAACATTTCCAAAGCAGAGGGTGAGGAAGCCGGAGTACCCGGAGAGAACCCCCGACGATATGCCCGAATGAACGGTGCCACATACGAGAAGAAAAAATTCTTTGCCCCGAGTGGGAGTCGAACCCATGACCTCTCGCATTGGTGACATGTCTCTTAAGCACTAGACCACCGACCGCCCCGCACTAGCGGGGAACACTCCGTACACGACGTCCGCCATGTTTGTGGATTGTCGTATACGGTATGGTATGGTATGGTAGACTTCTCCTTCGCCCACGTATCCATCTCTAATGAGATGCTCTAGGCGCCGCAAGGCTGGAGGACGAAGCAGGGAAAGCCTGCTGCCGCTAGGCGCTACTTTGTGTGCAAACCTCCACCCTGCTATTCACTCTGGTGCGCGCGACAGTATTTCTGTTTTACCACGCCACCGGCCACAGCCTACTCTTTTTCGAAAGATGAACGTGGGATTTTTAGCGTGCACACTTGATATTTGTATACGGCACCGTTACCAGCTACTGTGTTTTGGCTTCAATCAGCTGAACGGAGGCGTGTCTGTGCATGCATTTGTGTCTCAGTGGTTTTGATGCTAAACACCAGCAAGACAGCTCAGAACATTTTTTTTTAGCCCAAAAATGGTAGCAATGGTTTCTGTCATAATCAACGGTAGTAGTAGTAGTAGTGTCGTAACTCATTATTATTACAGAATCGGACGCCATCCGCTCTCACCTGCAACGTCAACACCAACACCAACCACACCACCAACAGGACAACCGCCAACAGTGCCGACTTGAGCCAGAGAGGCGCTGCCGCTGCTGCTGCCAGCAGAGATGTGGGCGTCAACACTTCTTTTGAGGTCCCCAGTAGTGAGAGAGACCCCGGCTCCTGTGACGTTCATCGCACGCTGTCCAGCGTTTCACAGGACGTTAGCCACAGAACCGAGAGGCTAGTACAGTACAGTACAGTACAGTACAGTACAGTGTCTGTAGTATAGTATCGTATCGTATCTTTGGGCATCTTGTTTGTGTTAGGACCAAGTCGCCATTAAGTCCTCCATACCCGCAGGTATTCTGTTTTGTGTCTTGTGTATAAATGAAAACTTTATGCCAAGATGAAGATTTATTGATTAATCGATTGATTGATTGACTGAATGATTGACTGATTGGATTTGGCACACAGTTCCAGTATAACGGCGCCACATCCGCTGGGAGACCGTCAGTCATCACTGATGCGTTACCAGCAGCGCGTGAGGTCACTAGAGCGTGAACTTCGAGCGGAGAAGGATCTTCACGGCATCACCCGCTCCTCACTGCAGACACTGGAGCGGGACCACATCAACTTGAGACTACAGATTGCCAGTCTCCGGCAGAAGCGCGTGAAAAGGTCGCCTCTTTGACTGTTTTGTTGTTGTTGTTTTTTATTTATTTATTTTTTTTTGTTGTGGTTGTTTTTAGCATGCCAGGATTTTGTTGTTTGTTTTTGGGGATCTGTTGTTCTTTTTCATATTGTCATATGTTGAAAACATTGACAGTTGCTGGTGTACAGACATGTTAGTGGCGACAATGCTTAAATTACTACATGTACCACAAGAATCTCTTTCTTCTCTTTCAGATTTGACATTTTGCCAGAATCACTTCTTGATCATTTCATCTCTTTTTTTTTTCTCCTCTCTTTGTTATGAGTTTATGAATTTTTATAACAGACCAAAGCTGACTGGTTTATCCCCAAACAATAGGCTACTGTATAAACATTCATATATTATTTTCTCTGCAAATGCCTCTTCGTTTATGGATAAGTTTTATTTGAAATGGACGTCCTGAAACTGCTTTTTCTGGACTGTTGCAGGGACAAGAACATACGCCTGAAGGAAATCCTGGCACGTGCCCAGGTGTGGAATGAAAAGTTTGATGAGAACAGTTGACTCCTGTGTGCTTTACATCGAATCTCTTTATTTTAAGCTATGTTGAATATTAATACAGTTGATACATGAAACATAGAATTGTCTGTTGAGACCAGGTCATTGGTAGTTTTACGGTAGATTGTTAATTAAGGTGAAGGGGCTATTAAAATGTGCAGGAAAATAACACCACAAAAGTAGCATTTACTCTTAGATGTCCCCCCTCTGGACTTACTAATGTTAAGATACGTTATATAAGACTGTTAAAACATCATATGCAGTGTGGTCATGCTACACGAGTTCATGTAACAGCCCTCGTGCCTCGTCACAATTGTTACCAGCAGTCTTTAGTTGTGGGGTTGTGCTTTCAGGCACCGTTGAATACTGTTCCATGTTGTAGCATGTTGGTGTAGACATACATGTACCATTTACACAGAATGTTTGCGCAAATGTATCGTTCATATTATTGAATATCATTTTACTAAGTTTTCATTTCAGTAGCATGTTGTACATTTGTACCGTCTTTCTTGCTAGGTCTCTATTTCTATATTTTATTTTTGTAGTGTTCTTATTAGGGATATATAGTATGTTATATGGAAATTTAGTGTATCATTATACTTTGAATGCTTGTTCAAACTGAAGGCTGCACATGAGAACTCCACTAGTTTACTCAGTACCTATCAAGTCAATAAATGTGTAACTACTTAGATCTTACACAAATAAAACACAAGTCTTCCACAATCTGTGAATATACTTTTTTATTGCAATGTGTTTGTGAGTATATATATCAGGTACAAAATTTACATTTTCTGTTATAATTTTGGATTTACCATAAGTACAGTGTACCAATATAAAGTATGTGTAATAAATTTGGGTGATACATGATTATCGTCTTTTTGCAACGTGCTAAAATTGCCGGCAATGTAGGTTTGGTAACTGTTGAATAACAACGGCAAAAGCACGATGTGACTGCTCTTACTGCAAGCCATGTAACTGACACACGTTATGTATCTGTTCCACTAAACAGAACTGGACACATCTCTAAATTACCCCTGACCTACAGTGCCATAAAACTGATTGTATTATTTGACTGAGAATGATAAGCGTAACTGAATGTATTGAGTCACAGTGTAAACTTGTATTCTGGACTAAACAGATGGATAATCATTGGATGGTGATCATTTTGGTATATTACTGTATTTTCTTGATAGAGGACCCTCAACAGACATGTGAACAGACAAACAGGATCAGGACTTAATCTTTGACAAATTGTGGGTGGAAAAATCTTTTGATTAAAGCCACAGATGTGAATACTGAAACTCAAACTCTGTGCTAGTGACAATTGTTATTGATTTTACTGCCTTTTATCTAAAATCCTATGCCCCACATACTGCTTTAAAAAAAAAAAAAGTACATATAAATATAGAGACCAACAAAACTGAACTGGCCATATAACAGAAATAAAAGTAAATGTAATGACTTTCAGAAAAATGTTACAGTCAAGGTGGGAATGCACAGAAAGCTCAGTTACCTGAAAAAAAATTATACATTAAAACACAAGACGGTTGTTAAAATAATGCTGCAACTCATTTAACTAGCTCCTACAATCAGCACAAAGTGGCTATCACAATAATGCAGATACACACACACACAGACACACAAACACAAAATACTTTAAAAAGAATGAAAATAGCAAAATGCACAACTTCAGTTCAGTAATGCTAAAATCACAGCGCAAAAAGAGGAAATACTTCTGAACGCCCCGTAAAACAATTACTGTGTAAGGGAATGCTGCATACATGTACGGTAATTATATACATCACAAGTAAAGACCATCACAGCATCACATGTATACTGCACTCAAAAACATCAACACAAACAGTCAAAAAAACCATAAGCAATGGAAACTAAGGTACAGGTATTACTAAGGCATTAGGGGCTAGTGCTACCATGTTAATGCTCACAGATCATTCTGAGCTGTTTTCGTGGTTTCTATCATCAACCACTTAGACACCTGAACAGTGACAGTGTCTGTAATGCTGGCACTGAGCCAACAGAAGTGTACTCAAAGATGCGGTGACCACACTGAGAGCTCCAGGAATGTAACCAAACTTAATTACTTACTTACTTAGGCCCGTCACCCCTACTGGGGTATAGGCCGCCTACAACACTCCGCCAGAGTCCTCTGTCCTGGGCCATTGTTTCTAGTTGTCTCATGTACTCATTCTTGTTTCTAGTTGTACATTATGTCTTTGGTGTAACAACAGTCATAGAATCTAAATGTTCAACCGCTCAGGCAAAGTGTACACAACAATGTATCACATTTAGAGCTGTACGAATCACCAAGCTGGAATTTTTAAACATCCATGCACACTCACAAGCGAAACTGTTCCAAAACATCATTTGGCTTCGCAAAGATGGAATTAGCCCGATGAACTCCTTTCGGTGTCTTGTCTGTCACATCTGTTCATCATCAAAATAATCAATGACAAATAAAAGGGACAGAAACCACTTATCTTTCACAAAGGACGGCACTTTTTGAAAGTTAAGTGGTTTCTGTCCCTTTTGTCACTTTTATTTGCTTAACTTGTAACCACTTCGCAGTCACTACCGTTTCCTTTTCTAATCAATGGCATTTAAAAGCAAAATTAGGAATGACTTGAAAGTTTGAAATGGACGGTACAATGTAGTAGAATACTGAAATATACGACAACGTTACTCAATGAAGTAAAGTACAGTAATACTTACATTTGTACTGAAAGGTAACACACGCTCTACAGTAAAAATCAAATTCCAGTAGGTATCACAGACAAAATGAGGAAAAAACATACACAAAAACTTTTAAATTAAAACCACATCACAACAATTAAAAAACTCAGATCACAGCAAGCAAAACAATACTTGATTAAGTAACTAAGTAAAATCAAAGTTGCATTTTATACAGTTACCTCATTACAGACAGAGACTGTGTAATAAAGTGTGAAATCTACAAAAAAGATAACCATCTGCCATTTGCTGAAAGGGGATTCCATGCGATATTCGTCATGGCATAATTATATATATATATCTGTTTGCTTGTAACGCTCCAACAGCCTATACAATAATACACAAATTGACTTAAACAGAAACACACATCCATTAAACAATGTGTATTTCTTTTAAGTGTACTGTGGGGGGAGGGGGGGGGGTGCGGTTTGGGAGTTTAACGCCCTTTTCCACCACATAGGGCTAATATCAAAGACGGGTCAACAAGAAAAAGGCCATTACAAATATTTGGCCCATGCTGGGATTCCAACTCACGACCCGAGCACTGACAGTGCAAACGCTCTACCATTCGGCTATCCCAGCTCCCCTGTAAATGTATGCAACCACAGAACAATTTAACAGTGAAAGCCTCCGAACGCAAAGTTTGGAAGACAAGGACATTTTTGATTTGCTCAAGTTTGGTACCCTGTCCCTTGTGAAAAGACTACCAGTGAAGTAACTAAATAAAGCTTCTGTACCTGCTTTGTAACTAATGTGTGCATCTAAACCAAAGCTATCAAAAATATGACAACGTATCATCATAATCACACCATAAAAAGAAAAACATGTTTAAAAAAAAAAAAAAAAAAAAAAAACTGACAAACAAACAAAAATATAGGACTGATTGTTTGTTTGCTTGTTTAATTTTTTGTTAGACGCACTACTGAAGACACACATGAACACTAAATTTGCTGCAAATTTCATATTGACTTCCTGGCCGAGATACTGTAAATACCAGGTTTATGCTGAATGCCAATTTGTTTTCTTTCTTTCTTGCGTAGACAGTCAACACTAGATACAAATTTATATAAACAATTTAAACGAAGGCGCTCCAATTTTCCAATTTTCATTTCTCCAAGACAAAAAAATTGAGCACTACAATTGCACCAGTGCTTTATGAGAAGGTAAAGTGAATGTTTGATAATTTTCAAGTTCAGAGATTTACTGAAAAAAAATAGTCTGATGACTGAAAACTAATGTTGATGTAAAAAAAAAAAAAAAAAAATGCTGAAGATATTTACAGTTTTACTCACACAGATACTGATATTTATTTCTTACAGCAATTCCATGCATCATGGTTAACTGATCTTTAAGACAGTCTTTAAACTTCTTCACAGATGAAGATCACTATCCCTAGAATGCTTCACTAAAACTACATGCAGTACACAAGTTTGGAGGTACACTGGTTTTAAACTGAAGGTAATATCTTTACAACCGCACAGAAGGAACTCTGTGAGTGAGTGAGTTTTTAGGGCCTAAAGCCGCGCAAGCCACAAAGACTAATTCGCGGCTGAGTGTGCCTGCACTACATGAAAAAAACAAAAATGTAACGTTGGACAAAGGATGCAAACTGGTCTACGGGGCAATATAAACCTAGGACATGCAGGAGTCGCTGCGCCTTCATGCTAATTTCTCGAACTCCCGGTTACAAAAAAAAGCGTAGAAAACAAATGACAATTACAACTAGGTAAAACAAAGATAAATACTAAGTGCATATACAGCAAATATTGCAACTTATCATCTCCTAGGCGCAATAAACCAATTCGCAGCATATGCCCAACATCACTTATTCCTAACCACTGGTAGTGCAGACAAAGTGAGGGGTTAAAAAGAAGAAATATAGATGAAAGGGCCGAACTCAGAAATCAGCTGAGAGAAGAGAGGAAGGACAGAGCAGCTAAATTCGGGAGGTTTTAAAGAACTCTATTTGAAATACATGTACATATTTTTTTTAAAAACCCTACCCAGTATCCGTTTGAGTAAATGCAGGATACTGAACTAAAACCAGCTAACCATAAACTGCACACATGAAACATGAAATAGTGATAATGTCATGGAAATTGCAGTGAGGTAATGGTGAGGTAATGGCGAGTCAAACGGTCAGTGGAAGCGGTGATGAGTTCACTTGCGAGGCGTTCCTGGAGGAATGACACCGGACAAGTTGAGGAATGAGTTGTTGTACAAACCAGTACTGGTGAAGGAAGCATCGCTGAGTGCAAGTGAAGTGTCCGGTGAAAAGTCACCGCTGGCGTTTGTGGCAGTAGAGAGGTTGAAGTCACGTGATGGGTTGATGTTTTTTAAAGTTCCGTCCAGGTACACACCGGATGCCATCATGGCTTGAGCACGTGTCTGTGAGCGTGCGATTATTTCGTTGATCTCCTCCATTCGTGTCTTTTGTTTCCTGGCAGATACAAGCACATGCATAACTTATTCCACTCTACAAACTTTAGGAACAAAATTTTACTTCGTCCATTACCTCATTTCTGGTTTGGTTTCTTTTGTTTCTGTGTGCCAACGATATATCTATTTTGAATCAGAAGGTGACGAAAATGCAAAAAATGGCCTTTTTGACTTGCCAATAATGATGCAACATACATCCCATTGGGAAAAAATATACATATATGACAGCTAAGTTGTGACCTCATAATCTGCATGCATGACAACAAATACTTGTGAAAAGTGCAAAAGTTTGGTATCAGCAACGTTTTTCCAATGCTTGCATAATATCTGTGTAGATTATGCTTATGAGAAGCAAAGTTGTTGGGTTTTTTCTGACTGCTGATATGTTTTTCTGATAACTGCCTTATATGCTTAGTTTACAATTACCCTTAGGTCATGTTTATAAATGAGACTGAACAGTTTTTCTTATGACTGTTCTAGAAGAATCCGCAGACTTACTTTTCATGAGCGTATCCTTTTCGACGCATGGAATGAATCTGCTGCCGAAGTCGGGTGCAGTCTTCCTCCAGGTTCTGTAGAGCGCTCTTCGTGATGGCGTGCAACGCCTTTTCTGCATTCAGCTGTGATTCTAAGGAATGCAACTCCCGTTTGAGCTTTTGTGATTGCTTGCTGTCCCTTTCACGGCCATCTCGTTCAGTCGCGCGCACCTCGTCCATGTGTTGCATCATCTGTCTGCTGAGTTCTTGCATGACGCGGTTCATCTCTTTCCTGAGTGAAAAAGAAAAACCAAAACAAGTCAAATGAGTGTCGGTGAAAGAATGGAATATTTATAAAGCACTGCATCAGCAGCTCTCAAAACATGCATATGACCACAAGGAGATTTTTCACTTTCTGTCAACTGACAAATTTCAGGCTCTGATCTAAGAAGGAGCTTGTACAAGTACAGTACTGCTTCATACAGTGGCTACAGCAATGTGAAGCAGAAATCTGAACATACCACATGGACTTGCCATCTCCCTCCTCTTCAGCCTTCGAGGCCAGAAAAGTTCTCAGTTTCCGCAGTTCTGTCTCTTGCTCGTGGAACCTGTACCAGTGAGAAGTAACCAACATTCTAATCATAAACTGGGATAAGTAGGTCTATGTAAAGTTAAAGAGGTCAAGTGTGCAAGATATACCTTATGTTCTAAAACTTTGAAGTTAGTTAGTTAGGGCTTAATGCCGCACACGCAACAAAGGCTGATTCACGGTTAAGCAAGGTCTGCTTCTGCCAGGTCGTTAAAAAGATAAAAAGGCTATTCCATAAAACAGGATGTAAATATATATTAAAAATCTGTTTGGTTTGAATGAGATAAACAGGTTCATCAAAGCTAAAACTTTGTATGGAACGTGTTATTATTGCAGGTCTTTAAAAGGAGAGAATATTCCATGTTTGTACATTTTAAACAAATCACTACACTAGTACAGCATCCCTTACCTCTTAAAAACCCATGCCAAAACTGCATTTTTACTAGAAATCTTCAGATCACTAGAAGTCACTTGAAGCCACTGTTACACAATCTGCAGCAGTCTCGGGCCTAGCGGGGAAGGCCCACCCCTTGTGTAATACATGTAGTGGCTTGAAGTGGCTCCTACTGGTATGCAGTAGCTTGTTCTTTTTAACAAGTTTTATGATATAGTGGTCATGCAGGCTCGGGCTTGGGCTCTTATGAGTTACCTGCTGCTGAGTTTTGTTTGCATCTCTTCTTCCTGCTTGAGGGAATCCTGGGTAGTCCGCAACCTAGCAGAGTTTTCACGAACTTGATCCTCTAGTGTCACCACCTCCTCCTGCAGCTGTTACCAAAAAAAAAAAAAAAAAGTAAAACAAGATCATGTAAAACCACTTCCGAGAAAACTCCACTGGCTACCAGTCCATTTCCACCTTCAGTATAAAATCTGTTCTGGCATTTATCACTTTGATGGCACCCTTCCACCACACATTTCGGCTTCACTCATCAACCATCGCGAACCCTCCGGTTGTCACCCGAGAGGCTTCTCAAAATTCCCGAGCACAATTTCAAATCGTTTGGCGAGCGCAATTCAGTTTTGTCGCACCAACCTTATGAAACTCTCTGCCTGCGAATCTGAGAAATACGCCCACACTGTCTGCTTTTAAGAGCGATCTTAAAACGTTCCTATTTCACAAAGCCTTCCAGTAATTTCCTGGGTAACTTGTCCATTGCACCAGTGTACGTCTGTCTATCTTTGTTAAATGTGAGTGCTGGTGAGTGGTCGGAGCATTGAGTTTTGAAGAAATGCGCCCTACAAATACCATATATTATTATTATCATTATTATATGAACTCACACAAGACGCAGTGCTTTATTTTTTTTAATGAATCACCTTCAGGTTTTCCTTGTTCTTGATGGCCAGCTGCTCTCGAGCTTGCTCCAGTTCCACAGACATCTGCTGGGCCTGGTGAGCAAGTTTCAACCGTTCTGCCTCCACTGTCTCCCTGTGCACACATACATACATAATGCTGTCTATCTTATGAAGACTTCTGATATGCTGGTCGAGAAACACCAAAAATCCACACCTGTGACAGTGCACATAATCTCACAAGAGGGTTTGAAAACTGGATGAAAGTGCTCTGAGGTGGTGTGATATATACACATACATGAAGAGGATTGAGATATTGGCAGCAGTGCAATTTCAGCACCATCTTTTCTGGTCTGAAAACCAGGAAAGATCTGGCCACCATGCTGCTTCTTGGCAAGAGGATCAATTTCTTGAAGGGTGGAATCTGACAGGCATTAGAGAGAGAGAGAGAGAGACAGATTTTGGTCATCAAATTTTTTGTAGTAATCCAGTTATTGGTGGGTTGTAGATCTTCTCAGGGTTGGAGAGAGAGAGGGGGGGGGGGGTGCATGTGAGAGAGCAAGAGAGAACACGGCTATTGACGTAGTAATCATATGCATTTAATACTTTGTATTTGTATGTATAATCATCTTGATATCATTTATGTTATATTTTGTATTCCCCTGCTGAAGGACCCGCTGAGGGCCCGAAAATTTGGGTAGCCTCCTTTGTGTAGATTGTTCACTACTAATAAGTTGATGCACTGGTTCAGAAGATTCATTTGTTATCTTTCTCACTATATATAATTATATGGCATTGTTTTTATAGATATCGGAGACCTGGATCTAAACAGTTAGGCTACTCACAGCTGATGTTTAAGGTCAAGGGTCGACTTGCGTAATCGGCCAGCCAGCTGTTGTTTCTGACTCTCTAGAACCTGTTGTAACTTGCTCACCTCCCTCTGAAATGTATCACACAAAAAGTGTAACGGCCCAGCAAGCATGTATGCATTTGTTCATGTGTGAAATGTAACGCACGCACGCGCGCACACACACACACACACACACACACACACACACACACATACACACACACACACACACACACACCCACACACACACACACAGATCTGCATAAATACATAGCTATTTTACCAAACACAACAAAAACAAAAAATAGAATTTAGTCAGCTAAGGGTTTTTGGGTTTTTTTTTCCAGCACTTAGAACTGTTATCAACCAAAGGTTAGAGCGCTATATAAGCACTGTCATTATTATTATTATTAGCTACTGTCACCTGAAACTACTACTGCGAATGTACATTTCAGCTGTTACTAGCAAGGCAAATAGGGAAACAAAACAAAAAATTCATTCAGGGTTACCTTCAACACATCTATCTGTTCATTTCTACTGCGAAGTGCAGCATCCTTGGCCTCTACAGCGCCTTCTGCCTCCTGAAGGTCACAGGCCAAGGTCTTCTTGCGGTCTCGCTCGGCTGCAAGGTCAGCCTCTAATCGTGCCACAGTTGCCTGTAGTTCAAGCATCTTTTCTTCTGAAGTGAACTGCAACCAGACAGAACTGATCAAAGTCTGTGCTCACAGCCCTGTAAGAAAACTAATTTATGTGACACACATGGCAGAAAAAGTCTACAACAGGTGAATTTGGGGCCAAAGCTTCCAGCAAAGTTGCCTGCCTGGTTCAGTTCTTTGCTGGTCTTTTTTTTTTTTTCCCCCAAACCAGCAGAACTCTCTGGATATAGTTGCAAACTCAAGTTTAGTTCCATGACACTAGTGATATGTAATAAAACTATAAACATTTCTTTACCTTACTCCTCTTCGCATCACTTATTTGTGACTTAAGCGTGGCCAGTTTCTCCTCAGCAAGTTGACGTGCTGCGCTCTCCTCCGCTACACGAGTTTGACTTTCATCCAGGTTACGTCGTATGGTGCGGTTGTCCTCTGTCAGTTGTTCGTTCTTCTCCAGCGCCACACTCAAGTCAGCTTCCGTAGACTTGAGAGTTATCTCCACCTACGCAGAAGTTGTATGTGGTTGTAACACGTGAACATACTGCGTACATAGAAGAAAGCCTGCCTCACTCAAAGGTCACTGTCAGTGTTAACTCTGATCAAAGCTGTCAGGCTACAGCAAAATGATGTCATTCTTATTGTTTTGAACACTGAGGTTGTTCACACTTGCCATATCACACACTATTTAAGGATTCTTATTATTATTTGGGAAAGACCTTGCTGTCTAAAGATAAAATTCAGTATTATGACCCTGGGCATTTTTCACGAGTAATCAATTGGATAAGGTGCAAGGTGTACATCTCAGGCTTACTTTTTCATGCACAGAATTCCAGCCACGGATCCTAACATTTCTACAGGTGACATGAACTATAGCTAGTGTATAGATTGCATGGTTACGAGAGTTAGATCAACTGACCTGTGAGAGAGCCTCCCTCAGGGATTTTTTCTCAAACTCGTGGTGCGCCTTCATGCCCTCAAGCATGTGCCGCATCTCTGTGTTCTGGTTGTCGCCTGCATCACGCACACTTCGCAGCTGATCCTGAAGGTTCATCTCGTTCATCTGACTCTTGTTCAGACTCTCCTGCAAAGCAGATACACTTACTTGCATATTTTTGGTACCTAGGTACCTATAAATTTACTAGCATAGTCACGTGAGCGGAGACAACTTCAGCCATGGTCATGTGAACCTGTCCTGTTTGTCACTAATGGCTGCTAAAATGCACCACAGATTAAGGGTGGTGGTGGGTGTTCGGGGGTTTAACGTCTTTTTCCACCACATACGGGTGATATCAAAGACAGGGCAACGATGAAAAAGCCAGCACAAATATTTGGCCCCAGCCGGGATACAAACTCACGACCCGAGCATTGTAAGTCCAACGCTCTACCATTCGGCCACCCCGGCTCCCAGCACCACCGATTTAAGTGAAACAAAATCCTAGTCCAGTGGAGCATAGTTGATACTGAGTAGTCATGTTTGTTCACAGGAACAAGCAGCTGTTCAGCATCTGTTCTACCCCTGTCCTCTCAAAAGCTTGCAAAATAATCAGGAAGTCTTGTAACTGTTTTCTGAAACCCAGATGAGTACCTGTAATTGAGCATTACTGTCCTTCAGGACCAAGACCTCATGTCTCTGTGACTCCAGCAGTAAGCGGGACTCATCTGACGAAGCCTCCAGGCGTTCAACCTTAAGCTCAAGCTCTTTCTTTTGCCTGCAGAAGACAAACAAATGCCAATTAACCATCAGAGGATGTAACACAAAACAAGAATTACAAAAATAAGAGAGAACTAGAGAGGCAGAAGCCTCCATGGCTCCCTTGTGACACTGGTCAAGGTCATTCACAAAAGTATGTTTGTAGAGCTCTTATCACTATCCAGTATCATGCTAAGTGATGTGTCTGGCACTCTGAGTTCCTGGCAATATTACAATTTTCCCCAAAACAGTTTGTACAGCCTTGACCTTTGGTCAAAGTCATTCAAAAGAGATCTCATCAATGTCTATCATCATGCCAAGTTTGATGCCTCTAGCATTTGTAGTTCCTCCGAAAACAGTAATGTTAAAATTCACAACAGACAGCTTTAATGACCTTGACCTTCAGTCAAGGTCATTCAGAAAGGTAGGTCTCATTGCTGTCTATCATCACGCCTCATTTGGTGCCTCTACTGTTTGTTGTTTTGAAGAAAATGCCAAGGTTGAAGTTTCCAACAAAAAAAAAACGCTTGCATGACCTTGACCTTGACTAAAAGTCACTGAACACAGGTATGTCTGTAAAGGTGCTGCCAATGTCAATCATCGCACATAGTTTGATGCTTCTGATTCTTCTAGATACTGATAAAATGCAAATGTAAAATTTCCGAACACTGTTTCAATGACCTTGACCTTCAGTCAAGGTCATTTAAGATGGTATGTGTGCATAGGTCTTATCACTGTCTATCAGCATGCCAGGTTTGGCACCTCTGCTGTTCATTGTTTCTGAGAAAATGCCAATGTTAAGGTTTCACAAAACTATCTTGTACGGCCTTGACCTTGACAGAAGGTCACTGACTACATGTATATCTGTAAAGTTCTTATCAATGTCTATCATCATGCAAAGTTTAAAACCTCTGGCATTTGTAGATTACGAGAAAATGCCAATGTAAAATTTTCAAACAGAGAGCTTTAGTGACCTTGACCTTGGGTCAAGGTCATTCAAAATGATATGTTTTGAAAGGTCTTGTGCTAGTCTATCAGCATGCCAAGTTTGGTGCCTCTACTGTTTGTAGATTCTGAGAAAATGACAACGTTAAAGTTTTCTGGACACACACACACACACACACACACACACACACACACACACACACACACACACACACACACACACAGACAGACAGACAGACAGACGACGGAGGGTTAATACATAGACTCCCATTGTTACACAAGGGAGCCAAAAAAATCAAAGAAAGCACTGCTGCTCTAAGCATTGCAGCTTTTCCTGAGAAAGTCTGAACTTTGCACTTGGTCATTTTACATTGGCAGATGAATATTAAAAGAAGATAATCAACAACATCATAAGACTACACTGTAACTTCATATTTAATCCTCTTTGTCTCAGAGCGCCCAGCACTCAAGCAGCTCCATAGTTAGCATACCAAGGGAAGTAACTCTGCCACTTTCAGTGGGTGACCATTTGAAAAAATTTATAAAAAATACAAAACTCATGTTTTCCAATTTGTTTTTTATTTACTGTACAAGTAGATAGAACAAACATTACTTTTCAGTAACTTGCATTTCCCAGTAAGTGTTTGCAAGGTCACCAAAAAAAAAATAAATCTGAAAATCATATTTGGGTCTATCACCCATCACAGCTCTCCAGAACTCCATCTCAAAGCACTTGACAAACAAATTTGTTTTTCTTCAAAAATTGTGTCACAACTTGCCAGCACACGTTGTTAAGGAAGCGAAGCCTTTTCAGATCACGGATATACAAGTTCTTGCGAGACTTGGTTGCCATGGAAAACATGGCAGGCAGTTGTAAACATGTGGGGGATAGCGGCCGCTACCGGGCGCTCTGACCAATACTACTGTTACATTTTAGCGGAAAAAAAATCTGCTTCTTATAACTACCTGAACACAGCTATCAACACAAACCTTGTAGTATCTTCAAGCTCTTGAAGTGTGCGGCCAAAGCTTGTCAGCTGTAGTTCTTTCTGTCTCACCTGATCTTTGGCTTCTTTTAATTCTTCCCTGGAACAAACAGAAAAGTCAATCATTCACACTGCATACAACATGATCTCGTCATTTGCAATGCAACACACTTGCAGAGCTCTGCTGGGGGGTACAAATTGTACTGACTCCTAATAAAGCCTGTTTTCCCTGGCCTGTTCGTCACTGTCCATGGTAGGCAAGGAAAAATCTGTGGCCAACCTGTCAATTTACACTGAATAGTGTAAGCTGGACTGGAAGATAAGGTAGCTGACACTCATTATTACCTATTTCTAACATGTTTGCAGAGGCTGACCCCAATCACTACAGTGACTAACCAACCAACCAGTCAACCGCAGTAGGATGTTCCCAACTGAATATAAAATCCTTTCCACATGTGTCACGATAAAAAAAGCTCACCTAGTTTTGACAAGTTCAAGGTCCATCTGACCACGCTCTTGATCCTGAGTCGCCATCAGTCGCGCCACCTCTGCTCGTGCCACTTCGATTTCACGGTCACTCTGTCTCTGCTGCTCTGTCAGGACATGGTCCTTCTCACCCAGTTGTCGGCAAACATCTTGGTAGTCTAGAAAGGTCACCATGAAACAGTGAATAACATACGTTCTTAATAAGTTGCTACACTGTACTGTCTTAACCACAGACATCTAACATCCATATATGAATGACAATGTGGACAAACAGTGACAAAAGAGGGTAGCTGGCAAAAGCCATTTCTAGGCAGTTCCAAAACTCGAATGATTCGTTTATGTTGTACGCTGGACTGGTTCCAAAGCTGTGATATTGCAGTGATTCCTCTATTGATCTGGGACCCTAACATACTCCAAGTCTACATGACCGAACTTTCTCTACAAAGTAACATACGCTATACTGCTTTAGGACAATCATTTTCTTACTTCTGTGTAACTCTGGAGTGCTGCGTTGACAAGTTAAAAACAGAATGCGTACTGTAAGAAAGGGGGCGACAACGTAAATTTACGGACTTCAGATCAAGAAATATAAAAAGCAAAAGGTGCATACCCCTGTATACCGCCTCCTTGTCTAGCTTGAGTTGCTCTATCTGCTGCCTGGTTGCCAGGAGCTGGCCATGCTGCGTCTCTATGTCAGCTGTCATGGATTTGATCTGATCCTGAAGTTTCTGCTCTGTTTCCTCGTGGTGCTGAATCTCCTCCTACAGACAAAACAATAAGAGATTAGGGGTGGGAGGGCCATAATATTGCAAGTACATTAGCACTTAAATGCCATTCTTCCAGTGTTTTAGCTTGTGTGGTAGTGTACGTGTGATGTCATTCTTACTCAGGCTTGCTTTCTATTTTACGTTCAAGTGCTTACGCAAACAGACAATGCATTTACTGAGCCTCCAGTCTTCCATACTTGGGTTTTTGTAATTGGGAGTTTGAGAAATTAGCATGAAGGTGCAGTGTCTCCTGCATGTCCTAGGTTTCTATTGCCCCGTAGACCACTTTGCATCCTTTGTCAAATCTTACATTTTTGTGTTTTTTTCAAGTAGTGCAGGCACACTCAGCCGCAAATTAGTCTTTGTGGCTTGCGCAGCTTTAAGCCCTAAAAACTCACTCACTCACTCCATTCTTGGGTTTACTTCAGCATGAGGAATAGGTTCCTACAAAACATCCTTGGTACAAACTGGCATTCATAGACATTAGAAGCAACTAAAAAGGAAAAATGACAACTGCTTATCTTACACAATACATTTCACAGTTAACACACTGACGTTTCGGCATTGTGCATTCATCAGGACTGACAAACAAAAAAACCCCCAAAAAACCAAAAAAACTGTGAAATGGATCTTGTAGGAAAAGTGGTTCTTATTTTTCTTCTCTTGTTGTTTCTATTTGCAGTCAGTTTCACTTCTATTTCTGGCATTCACAGAATTGCTTTCGGCACAGACAGGTTGATCTGTGGGCCTGGAAAAGTTGTTGTTATTTCAATAGTCGGCAAAAGAACACTCTCCTGACCTTGAGTTTCTGCACATTTTTGCGTTCAGCGCTGAGGTTGTTCAGCAGCATGGTCTGCTCATGTTTCAAGTCCTCCATCTTGTGGTTAGTGGTGGCAAGGTCTTCACGCCGCTTAGACGCATTAGTACGCTCCTCTGCCAACTAGGTACATGTACATGTATATGAAAATACAGGGAGTTACTCCACATAATCATCACGGACAAGATTTATGGCAAGGTACATGTACCTTAAATATAACTGAAGAACGTGAGTAGCTACAGCATCAAAATGTATCACATTAAAAGTAACTTCACAGCAGGAGATAAGTCACGCAGTGCAGACACACGGAAAAAAAAAAAGACAATAAGTTTGTTCACAACTCTGTTTGCACATTCCAGCAAGGGCAAACAATGCATTTATGGCACAGTATATGGCCACTTCTGTCACTGTTAATGGCTTCATTTTCTTGCTTTGCGGATCGTCTTACCTATCAGTACTTGGCCTTGTTCCAAACCTGATATAAGCCTTCTCCACCTAACAACCCCCCCCCCCTCCCCCCACACACACACCCCACCCCACCCTGCACCCCCCGAAAAACATAAACAAACAAAAACCCCACAGCAAACAAACCTGAACAAACAAGCAAGCAAACCAAATCAACAACAACAAAACAAACAAAGGCAGGCTATATACTTACAGATGCTCTTTCCATCTCTAGCCTCTTCTCCAGTGTGGTGTTGACGTTGCCAAGGTTACGGACGTCCTCGTTCAGGTGTTCAACCTTGGCCTTGAGCTGCTCATTCTCTACCTCCACCTGTCCCAAGTTCCTCTTCACCTACACCATTTTGTCTTTATTTAATTAAACATTGTACAGAGTCCATTGTAAAGGTTTTGCTGTTTCCTACTTCAGATGTGAGACCACCTCTCACTACCGTTATTTCAATATTGTGGTTACCGGTAAACAGTGGGGATGGGGGGGAGGGGGGATGGAAGATGTCAAGCCTAGTGAAAAAAAAATTAGACAAATTAATAAGCCCAAATAATACTAACTGTCCTGAAAAGGACACTTAAGTATAATTATTCTCTGGCGTCACAAGAAATTTCACAGATTACTAAAAATTATTGAAAATAATTAGTTTGTGTAAGGACTCCCATCTCCTCACTCAACGCACAGGCGGTCATGTGTAGCAGACGATCTATTTAGCAGTTAACGGTAGTTGTCTCCCCACCAGAGGGCACATGTACCCAAAAACAATGGCTGGCTGCCAAAAGTACTAGGTAAAACTGCTTGTTACCTGTCGAATCTCTGCCTCAAGTTCTGCAATCAGCGAGTCTTTCTGCTGCACAATCTGGGACGTCTCTCGCTGAGACAGCTCTGTTTTCTCCACCTGTAGCAACAATTCAACAACGTACAAGATTTGAATACTACAGGTAAGCAAGATGCAAAGTTGAACTTGAATATGACACTGGTAATGGCTTTCATTACCACTATGTTCAGAAGGTCACTAAAGCCTTTGAAGAAACTCTGTGCTTGCTATTAAGTGAACTTGGGATTACAACTAGCCTACGTCAATATCCCCCCCCCCCCAAACACACACACACACACAAATTCAACAGAAGACCTGAGATAATTTGTTCAAAATTTTTACATTTAAATGCATAGTTTTTCTCACAAGACAGTGTTATTTAAAACTTATTTGAACAGACCAGGGCCCGTATGTAAAAGTCGAGATTAATTTAACCCACGGCTATGGGATTAACCCAGACTTGGACAAAAGAAACCCAAAAGCAAAATTAAATAAAAAAGGAAGCGAAGAAAGGAAAAAAATCCTTCTATAACGGCATAGGCATCTTCCTGGAATGGACCTGCTTCTTGATTTAAAACAAAAAACAACAGAAAATTTAACCCTTGAGCTAGTTTAGCTCGAGGTTAGACTCTAGCCCGGGGCTAAAAGCCCTAACCTCAACTTTTACATACGGGCCCTGCACACTCCTCCTAGTAATACATGCATGGCTTTTCACAAGAAAATCAAACAACTGAAAAAAATGAGATTTCTTTCTCACCTTCTTGATGACTTCTGAGATCTCTGCCTTGCGCTGCTGCTTATGCGAACGTTCCTGGTCCAACTCTTGCTGCAGTTTCTGACACTCTTTCTGTGAGGATGCTTGTTCTTTTGCCAGCATCTGATTCACCTCTGCTGTGGCTGCATTTTCTTTCATCTGACGGGCCAACAGACACACTGACTATAAACAAATGACTCTCAAAATTCAAACTCTCCTCAGGGTATCGGAACTTTATCGCAGACAAAGTGTTTTGATCACCGTTGGTTTCTATGTAGTCACTGTGCAAACCGCAGGTTGTCTCCCCTCAACAGGGAGAAATATGTTTTGTCAGAACTGCCAGAAATAGTCATTTCAAAAAAATTAAAAGCAAATGCAACTGACCATTGAAAATGTACAGAATGACTGGTGGCAGTGAAAGAAGTAGGTGGCCAGTGATACCTTTAATACTAGCTCTGTAGTAAGGCGACCGACATCCTCTTTACTGCGTGCCTGAGCCATTCTTAACGTCTCCACTCTCTTCTCCATGTTTCTTGCCTGTAATTCTTGGCGGCTGAAAAAAAAAAAAGTGGAGTAATCTTACATGACTGCATCACTGTGTAAAGTGTATATACTTAATCCACCATCTTTCAAAGAAAATAACCATGGGTATATTATTTAGGCAAGTAAAGTTTCAGGGATGGGGTAACCTCTTCACAAGAGCATGTTTTCCTTTTTTTCTTTTTTTTTCTTTTTTTTCACTGCCCAAACTCTTTTGCCAACTCCAGTGGCATTCCTCCCAGGTCCTGGGTGCAATCCACGGAGGACTCCGAAGCTGGGGCAATTTTTATTGGGCATGATGAATGATGGAGATGAGGATGATGGTAAGATGATGCTATGGAGGTCCATGTGGTTTGGGACTGCGGGACAGGGCCATCCGTGAAGTAGGTGAATCTCGGCTGTGTGGCAACAGCCTCCCCATTGGGCCAATAGCACACCCGCTCTGATGGACAGGGAGGCACAGACCGAGACGTCACAGCCAGAATCGGCAAGGCAAGGGCAGCGATGGTCATGCTGAAGAACGTATGGGCATCCAAAGTTGTCAGCATAAGAACCAAACTTCGCATCTTCAACTCCAACGTGAAGTCGGTTCTGCTCTACGGATGCGAAACATGGAGGACAACGAAGACCATGCAGCAGAAGATCCAGACATTTCTCAACACCTGTCTGAGGCGCATCTTCAACATCCGATGGCCAGAGAAGATCCGGAATGAAGAGCTGTGGGAGCGAGCGGGGCAGGAACCAGTGGCCAAGCAGATCCTGCGGAGGAAGTGGGGCTGGATTGGACACACCCTCAGGAAGCCAGCATCCAGCACCACACGCCAAGCCCTGACATGGAACCCACAGGGGAAAAGGAAGAGAGGCCGGCCTCGCAACAGCTGGAGGCGGGACACTGAGGCAGAGCTATGTAAGCAGGGTACCAACTGGACTGGAGTGGCAAGACTAGCCCAGAACAGAGTGCGATGGCGAAGGGTTGTCGATGGCCTATGCTCCACGTGGAGCCAAGGGCCTAAGTAAGTAAGTCTGGGTAGGAGCCGACCTAGGTAGGAAAAATCCTGCTTGCCTCAGCTGGGACTCGAACCCGGGTCTCCCAGTTCATGGTCAGAAGTGCTAACCACTACACTAAGGGGGCCAGAAACTTCTTCACGACAGTGTATTTTCCATTGAGCATAGTGCGTACCTGATCTTATCATTCAGCATGTCCACTTCTTTGGATTTCTCTCCTGTCAGCAGTCGTAAGGAATGCAGTTCAGATAAAACCTGTAATGAAACATTCAGCAGTTTGGTGACAAACAAAGAACTGCAACTTATACTGGTACGATAGGGGTGAGAAAGGGGAGAGGAGCACGCTCTCTCTCTCTCTCTCTCTCTCTTTCTCTCTCTCTCAGATGGTAAGTTGCAATATTTGCTGTATATGCGTTTAGTAATTATCTTTGTTTTACCTAGTTGTGACCGCTATTTTGTTTTCTATGCTTTTTAAGTTGTTTCTCTATAGAGAAACAACTTTATGAGACGGGGCAGATTTTGCTACGCGCAGCAGCAAGTTTCAGTGATACAAAACAAGACTGTGACGTTTCTCCACACAATACTTACTTTCACGCACACAGTGACGTAATGAAATCTGCGTCATAGACACCTTACGTGCACACTATGCTACTGCGTTCTTTTTGGTGGGAGTTGTGAGACGTGTGTGTGTGTGTATGTGTGGACGGATGTAATGATGACTATCTCCTAAACCACCTCGCCGGACGGCTTTTTACTTTGAGGTAAAATGGGCAGTCATATTCTCCAGAGCTACCTTTCACGATTTTTAGCCTGCCGCATTTTGAGAACAGTTATCGCCGATTTGAAAAAATCGGTCACGTCACGAATTTTTTCGAAAAAAATGTTCAAATGGCTTCATTTTCTGAAATTGGGAAGATCATCCAATTATACTGCCTGTTTTCGTAGCACAGCTCTGTAGCTCTGACAGGTTTTGTGTAAGAAAAATATTTCCGAGGTAGGGGTGGTTTGCATATAAGGCCAAATATCTATGAAACGACTGCTTCAAATTACTCATCATTCCGGTATTTTTGTCACTTGTGCCAACTGCACATATGACATGAACTACTGCACTATTATGGCTTTAGTATTAAGAATAGCAGAGCTTTTTGATAAACACATTGTTCACGTTTCTGCGAGCAGCGCCGGTCAAAAAAGTTCCAATTTTGCAATTTCGTAAGTACAATCCAAGGCACTTAAGTCCACGTTTCATCAGCTCTCTAGATCTTCCAGATTTTATGTCAAAATTAATTCAGTCACGGAAGTCACAAAAGCAACAAGGAAATCACAAGATATGTAGAAGTATCATCTGTCAGACGAGCAGCGTGAGACTGACGTCAAATGTTTGGTTCACAGACAAAATCTGCAAGTATCGTCACTGCTTCCGACATTTCATCAGCCCTGTAGATCTTCCAGATTTCATGTGAAAAATAATTCAGTCGGAGAAGTCACAAAGCCAACAGGGAAATCACAAGACATGAACAAGCATCCTCAGACCATCTCAGTGCTAGAGGCTGACGTCAAAAGTTTACTTCGCGGAATTGACGTCATCTCTCTCTCTCTGTATGACGACCTGCCTGAGGCTGACGTCAAATGTTTAGTTCACGGAACTGACGTCTCTCTCTCTCTCTCTCTCTCTCTAGGGAGCCAGGGTGGCCGAATGGTAGAGCGTTGGACTTTCAATGCTTGGGCCGAGAGTTCGAATCCCGGCCGCTGGGGCCAAATATTTGTGCTGGCCTTTTTCTCGTTGCCCCGTCTTTGATATCACCCTTATGTGGGGGAAAAGGACGTTAAACTCCTAAACACC
Source organism: Batillaria attramentaria (assembly GCA_018292915.2). Lineage (NCBI taxonomy): Eukaryota > Metazoa > Mollusca > Gastropoda > Batillariidae > Batillaria > Batillaria attramentaria. Next base: position 98,460 of record JACVVK020000063.1, read on the forward strand.
CACCCACCCACCCTCTCTCTCTGCCTCTCTCTCTCTCTCCCCCTTCTTCCCCCACCCGGCCCCACCCCCAGTCACGTGGCTAATCGGTCGAGGTCGTACAGGATCTAGTGTCATTGGTAGAACTTGGAGAGGGGAGAACCGGCAACAATGACAACAAAACAGACAAAATAAAATGAAGTTTGGAGAAACAACTTTGTAGGACGGGGCCGTTTCTCCTTGTTTGTAATCGTGAGTTTGATGAATTAACATGAATGTGCAAAGTCTCCTGTATGTCCTACATTTATACAACCCGAAAGACCAGCCATTTGGCCAACGTTACGTTTTTTTTTCACGTAGTGCAGGCACACTTAGCCGTGAATTAGTCTTTGTGTCTTGTGCAGCGTTAAGCCCTAAAAACTCTCTCTCTCTCTCTCTCTCTCTCAGCAACACACTGAACCTAACTCATTAGAGAGAGAGAAAAAAAAGAAGCCTTCAAAAACATTCACCTTTGGTCCATCTTCAGGATTCATTTCGTTGTACTGAATGACAAAATCCCCATGCTGGCGTTTGGCCTCCAACTCAAACTTGTGCAGCACTTCCTGTAGCCGAGACTCCATCTTGACCAGGTGCTCGTCGGCCTGCTGACGCTCTTCCGATACACAACTGTGGTCTTGAGTCAGGATCTGTGTACGATAAAACGACATCAGAGTCTTGTGGGTGATATCAAAGTGTACTTGAATTAGAGGAGTAGTATAGCTGAATTTCTCTTTTTTGCAGAACCCTCTCTTCGGGGATAGTTTTGTAGACACAGAGCTGTGGTGCTATAGGAGAACTAATACAAATTCTAAGAGGAAAAAAAAACTGATCTTGTCGGTTCCCACTGTTCTCTGAAAACAAGAAAAAAAAAAATTTCTTTTGAGATACATATCATTTGTTTCACCATATATTTTGTCCAAGTCTCTTGTAGATAATCCAGAAAGCGAATAACATAATACATCAAGTTCTTGTTCCAACGTCGACTTGTCGGAGGTCAGCTGACAGATCTGGGCGTGAGCTGTGGCCAGTTCTTCCCTCACTCTGCTTGCCTCTTGCTGACTCGCCTCACGCTCCTCTTGTGCACTGCCCAGATCACTTGTCATAGTCTGAAGTGAGAAAATGAGAAATACATGCTGTATTTCTTTGTGTCTGGAGCTGGTTCTGTTGTCTGTTTTCTGAACAATTCTTAAGAATTCTAGTGCACGCACGCGCACACACACACACACACACACACACACCAAAAGAAAGAAAGAAAATCCTCTGCACAACTACCCCCACAAAAAAAACAAAGAATGTTGAAAAGAAAAGGATGAATTTGTTCTAGTGTGTATGACAAAAGCACTGCGTAAAGAAAGCTAAATCTGTACATCTGAAGCATAGCTATCCACTCAACACATACAGCCCACAGGACACAGTCGCAAAGCCTGCTAGTAGTTTTGTTTTGTTTTTCTTTCTTTTTTTGTGTGTGTTCTTATTTTTGTTCTGTTTGTTATATCAGTAGTCTTTTTTGTCAATGCCTTGTTTTCTTTCTTTGCTTTGCTTTGTTTGATTGTGTTTTAGTTCTGTTGCTGTAGTTTTTTCGGTTTATGTTTTTGTTTATATTTTTGTTTTGTTTTGTTTTTCTTTCTTTCTTTTTTTTTCCTTCTCTCTCTCTCTCTCTCTTCGTCTTCTTCACATGCCCCCAGAGGGTTTTGAAGAATGAATAAATAAACGAAACGAAAGCTAGTCAAGCACCCAGATCACCTGACCCCTCATCTTATCAAGAATCTTTACCTACCCTTGTAGTAACATTACCCTCACCATAAAATCTGCCCTGGTACATTCACAACACAAGTATTACTCATAACCGCTTTTTGCCAAGTTCCATCCACTCACATCTGCATGCAATACATTCTGCAGAGGCTGAACATTCCAAACTGTATTTGCAGAAAATTGGCAAATGACACAAACTTATGTTCTGCTGACAGTGAGTTAAAATGCTGGCAAAATTTGATGTTAAAACAACACACCAAACAAACCAAGACCAAAATGCACCCTTTGACAGTATAACCAGTAAATGAGACCTACCAACAATTCTCCTTTCAAGCGAGTGACTTCACTCTCCGTATCCTGTAGGCGCAGTTCTAAGACTGTCTCTGATTGGTTGCCACTGTCATTTAGCACTTCCCTGGAGTCAGATCGCCTCAACTGGTACACACGATCATCCAGAATAGACGTCCGTTCTTTTTCATGTGCCAGCTCCATCTGCAGTACCTGGATCTGAAAAGACGAGCACACTGACGATGAATTTTTAAGCTACCCCAAAAAGTCAATATTCTTGACAAAAATCATTGCTCTGAAGCAGTTTTATTTTCCATATGAACGTTCAAGAAATGCTTTTGGCAAAAACCTTTTTTTTTCAAAATGATATTCCACCGAACCACCCAATAAGGGGCGGTCGTTGGTCTAGGGGTTAAGCGACTCCGAGAGGTCAGGTTTGAGTCCCATTTACAGTAAAGAATTTTTCCTTCTCATACGCGGCTCCATTCATTTGGACTGATCGTCTGGGATTCTCTCCGGGTACTCTGGCTTCCTCCCCCTCTACTTTGGAAATGTTCAGCCCACAAAATTTGAAAACAATTGCAATTCTAAATTCAGAAATTCAAATAGCTGAGCTGACCCTTCGCACCACGTTGCTGTAATGTGTTCATGTCCAGCGTGTTAGAGAATGCGAGTGATTCACGTCAGCATGCACACAGCATTCAGTGCGCAGTGCTTTCAGCAGATTCAAGAAATTGGGTAAAGTGCCTATATGTACAACACTCAGTTATTAGTTATCAATGAAATTGTACCTGAGACTGTTTCTGGCTGAGCGCTAGAGTGGCGGCATCAAGCCGTGTCTTGACTAGTGACAACTGCTCAAGAAGATCTGACTTCTTCTCCGCTACTGTGTCCAGCATCTCGCCTCGGTCCTGCAGCTCTGCCTCAGTTTCCTCTACCTGCACTCAAAAAGTATTACAATGTACTGCGTATGTTTAGCAAATAAGCACACAGAGCCACTTTAGTCTTTGTTGCTTACGCAGCCTTAAGCCCTAAACACTAACTCACTCACTCTTGTAGCTAATAATTCAGTCAAATTCAGTCAAAAAATTCCTTGTATCTTGCCCTCCTGTTTGTGTGTTTGTATGTACATATATGAAAAATGTCGAAAAAAAAAGAATTAAAAAAAAAATTATAATGCAGTCAAGTCCTTCAAAGCCTCTGAGAAGACACTGCAAGTGTTATGCAGATCTCTTGTTCCAAATTTTCAACGAGGAGAACAAATAGCGAAAGAGTTGGGTTTGGCCGGGGTTGTTTTTTTGTTTTTTGGGTTTTTGTTGTTGTTTTTGTTTTGTTTTTTTACAATTACCTTTCCTACAATTACCTACCTTCAACATCCAGAACACCTCTCATCCTCCATCTTCTTTTTCTCTCTCTCACACACAAACACACACTTGTAAAGGAAGACTGCCACAGAAAGGTCTAAAGTACCTGAGCCTGGAGGGTTGAGGTGGTCTCTCTCTGCAGTGCCAGTTGCTGTTGTGTCGTTTCCAGCTCGGCCTCTGTCTGACGCAGCTGAGAGGTCAAGGTCAACAACTGCACATCCTTCTGCTCTAGTTCAGTCTCAAGCAATGCCATCTGAAAAGCAAACTCGAGTCAGTTCAAACTGTAGAGCCCATGTACAGATTTCGCATGCAGTAAAAAAGAGATTATTATTTTACCGTTGTACATCATGCTATGTGCAAAATATCAATGTGAGCATTGTAATTCTAAAGATAACCCTACTCAACAGCAAACACACATGGTCCCTGGGACATTATAACTCTGACGACTGAAATCTGCAACAATCACGGCATTTGTTTCGTCAGTGATTTCTTCAAGTGACTGTCAGGCATTCTCCAAGAACTATAGGCAGCATCTCAAACCGTACCTTTGACTCCTTGTTCTCCTCGCGACTAGCCTCGTGTTTGGCAGTTCGCGATTTAGCAACCTTCAGCTGCCTCTCCGCCTCTTCCAGCTCCCCCTCCAATCGCAATTTTTCTCTCTGTGCCGTCTCTGCTCGCTGTGTTGCTGTCTTCAGTTCCTCATGCATCTCCTCAAGCTAAAACAATACACAAGGAATGATATACAGCCTGTTTGCTGACTAGTGTAGATTAATTACAACAAGATAAATCATGAACCCCCTCGTCGTAACACATGGATGTGGATGTAAAGCACTCACATCAGGGCTTACAACGTATCGTTATGGTCCATATGGGGGTGTGTGGGTGCGTGCATGCGTGTGTGTTGTGTGTGGGTGTGTGTGTGTGGGTGTGTGCACTCTGAGTCGGTCCTTCAGAGACGGGCGCCTTATAAGTATGATGTATTATTATTCTTGTGATCCAGAAGGAGGAAAAGTGTAGCATTTAGTGATGAAGAGGCAAAGCCACGAGGACGCATCTACTTTGTGCTAGGGCTGTCGGCGGGCATGCTCCCACAGTTACAAAAAAACAAACAAAAAACCCACTAAACTCTGTGCTGTTTGGCAAGACTTTAAGTGCTTCAGAGGAGAAACACTTTTCTTGGAAGAAACTCTTTCAAAATTAGACTAAAATCTGTGCAATTTGGTGTATTTTGGCATGATTTTAAGTGCTTCTGAGGAGGCCAGAAGCACACTTTTCGGCGGATAAAAATTTTTAGTCAAAGGCAGAAATCTGCCAAAAGTTGGAAAACTTTAAGCCCTGTCACATACTGACTGAAAATTTGCACTAGGAAGTTTAACATTTCTGTTCCGTAAGGTCTCTGTGCCATATGTGTCCCTCTGCCAGGTTTGTTGCGTATGTGAACTAAATTGTAATTTATTTTTTATTTCATCTCTTTTCATCGTATGCATAGAAATTCCAAAATCATGATTCCACATAAAAAGTGTTTAGATCACACCTTGGTATGCCAGCAAAAAAAAACAACACAGTTTTATATTGTTAGGTAACACACGAAAATTATTTCCAAGATAGACATACTGACTGCATGTATGTGATAGTGTGTTATAGTCTTGATTTTAATTTGTAATTTTACTGGTCAAGTTTGTTTTAATCAATTTTTTATATGCATATTTGTAGTCTTATCTATGCATATGTTTGTTGCGGAAGAGGAAAGCGATTTCCCTTTTCTGGGTTAATAGAGTATCCTCTATTTTGTATATCTCTGTAACACCTGGACAATCTTACATCAGCATTCAAGTCCTCAATCTTCTGCCGCAGAACAGCAGAATCTTCCCCCTGCAACTTCTGTGCCTGTGCTGCTTTGACATCTGCATACGCCTCCTCTAGAGCAATGTCCCGTGCTGCCACTTGTGCCCGCAGTGTTTCCAGTTCCGTCTCCAACATCTTGTTTTTCCGAATAAGCTGTGATGCTCTTGATTCTAGTGTCTGAATCTCTGCTGACAATGCCTCCAGTTGACCTGCAATCAGCACATAATTTTCATAATGCAGAGCAAAACAAAACAGATTATAGTGCAGATGCAAAAAATGAAAAGAAAGAATGATCTGATGCAGTGGACGATAATAATGATAGTATTCACAGTTACAGAGTTATCCTATTACCTCCCCTTAACCATTCACTGTCATGATACTTGATCAATACTGTGCATGCCTAGTACCCATGTGCCACTGAGAACGACACATTGTAACTCATCTTTTTTAAGCGCATGCGCAGAGAGATTACAGAAGATTAAAATCTTGTCATCTCTGAGCATCATCAATTATATATCCCACAAAGGCATAATATAAGCGCCAGTTCAGTAAATGAAGCTCCTTACTGTTACTGCCAGTCATTTTGCTGTCCGAGGGTGCCGGAGATGTGGCTAGTCCCTGACGCAGAAGTTCGTTCTCCTTCCGCAATGCCTCCATCAGATCCTCCAGAGTCTTCAGACGTGCAAACGCTTCATGGCGCTCCTTCACCAGGATGGACAATTGCCTGGTTGGGAATGACAGTCGACGTGAGCATGAAAAGACAGGCACACAGAAAGGTGTCACAAATGATACAGATCGATGCATTTGATTTTTTAATACATCTTGTTTACAGTTTTACAGTTTACCCTTGCGTTTACAGTTCACAGTTTACAAGGAATTATCACTAGCTTTACTGCTTACTGTTTGTATGTGCTGTCCACGGTGACTTTTTCAGCTTGGATGTCTTCTGTTTTCTCCTCCATCTCTTTGAACTTGTTTTCGTACTCATGAATTTTCTCACGCAATAGCTGGGGGAGAAAAGGTCAAAATAAGGTTAAAAACGTTAACAGTACTTGCTTATGTTTCCTGACAATTTACCATGAATGTCTGATTTTTTTTTTTTTTGAATTTTTTTTTTTTAAAGAAGTTTGACCTTACATACAAATAGTATTTTTCATCTCTGTATGTGAAATGCCATAATTATATTTCATTCCACTTACTTTTCATTTGTGTTTGCTTTCATAGTTAATAGTTGGGACATAGGAATTAATATACTGTCTAATATGATTTACAAAGTAACATTTCAATGTAAAGTGAAACTGTCATAAAGTCACAAAACAAAACAAAAATCCACCGTACATGCAATAGTGTTTTATCAATTAGATGAAGACATGCCCCACCGATGTCCAATATTGAGAAATATAACTTCTCCATTAGGACTGATACTGGAGTGTGAGTGACAGTCCTACACAGGAAAAAGTGACATCTACCACGACCATCAAGCTCTGAATGTTTCTTTTCCAGCGCCGCATCAAGACCAAACCTTGAGTCCTTCGCTGGTGTCTTTGTCCGCCAGCTGTAGATCGGTCAGGTAGACACTCCATTCTCGCAGCTGCTGCTGCTGTTTTTGCCGCTGGTTCCACAGAGCAACAATGGCCGCAGCCTCCCCCTCCCCTACCCCCTCCTTTTCCAGCTCCTTCAGGATAACCTTGACATCCTCGACCTGGACAAGGTCAAGGGCATGCAAGGTGCAAAGGACATGCAACATGCAGTGAGCAAAAACGAATTGCAGGGTATGTGCATTATACTGATGGTAGTGTGATCAATAAATAAAGAGCACACATTCTGTGATCTTAAAATTTCATTGAGGGGTGTGTGTGTGTGTGTGTGTGTGTGTGTGTGTGTGTGTGTGTGTGTGTGTGTGTGTGTGTGTGTGTGTGTGTGTCTGTGTGTGTGCGCGCATGCGCGCGCATGTGAACAAGTGAGGAACATAAATATGGAAGTGCATGTTATTACTGCGCATGCAAAATCAGTTTTTATCGATTTACATGCTGTGTTCCATAAAGCGTACTGATTTTAGTGCATAAATAAACTTCAACATGCCATAACACATCCTCCCATAAATATTTTTTTTAAAAGGCAAAGGGATGTAGTGACAAACAAATAGGCAACATGGATTTTCTTACACGTCAGCATTCCTTGGAAGTCAACAACTTGGTAAAATAACAAAATATTCTTGGTGCACATGCACAGGCCTGGATAACTTGTGATAATGCTGAATTAAAACTATAAAAGCTGTTTTGTGAAAATTAGTGTGAAACTGCTTAAATATTATTCTGTGAGATATGTCCAATGTGTGACCGTGCAGAGGTTTTGATAGAGCTTACCCGTTTGGTTTGCTGCCTGTGAGAAAAATGTGTTGTGTTGGGAATGTCGTAAGTTTTATATGGAGAAATCGTGTCATCCTCATCAGGCAGTGCCAATCGCAGCTTCATGTTTTCCTCCCGGTACTCATGAGAACGTTGCTCCAGGTTCCGATTCTTGTCCTTCTCTCGCTGTAACTGTCGCCGCAACTCTTTCTCTGAGGCCTAAGCATGTAAAAGAAGGCTGTGTCAGACCAAGGAATATCTGTGATCAGTTTTGGGGATATTTTGACACATAAGCTGCCAAAACAATTTGAACAAACTTTTTTTCTGCAAAAAGACATGAAACAAAATGGCACCCACCTGAAGTTTAGCATTGTCTGACAGCAGCTTCTCCTCCACTTGTGACAAGTTATTGGCCCTGTCTGCCCTCTCCTGCGTCAGTCGCTCCTCTGTTACTCTTAATCGTTGCTCCAGTGACAACACCTGAACAAAATGGCAGCGTAAATTGCCACACTGCTAGTCAGAAGTATGTCATAAGGAAGGGTAACTCATTCACTGAATGTCAATAAATTAAAGGGAAAAACTGATACTTAGTCTCTACACTAGTAAATTTAGTTTGGGCTCCTTGCTTGTCGTGCATTTCCTGCTTTCCTCTGAACATTTGTAGGCAGAAGACAAATGTTGTAACAAAGCAGATCTCTAAACATAACACTGACACTTGCTAGAGAAGTGAATGAGGAGAACGTCAACATGTCAAACACAACCAAAGCGGCTCCAAATGATTGTTCTCTTGATATTTGTGCCTAGAAATGTAGACAATGGGCCTATAGAAGCCCAGCTGGCCCCTAAGGTCACCATTTACTGGCCACATCAACTGACTAATCATTAGCTGCGGCGCTATACCCGTTTTTCAGCAGTGGTTCCTGTCGAACCCCCAGCATCCAGCTGCAGCTGCAAGAGGTCACGGATCTCTGTCAGTTTGGTGACCTGCTGCGTGAGGTCGATGTTCTTCTGACACTGGACGTCCAGCTGCTGTTCACTGGCATCTAGCAGCTCCTGCAGCTTGCTGATCTCCGTCTTGGGGAAACACAGTCAACAGTTCAAAAGTCAAATCACATCACCTCCCAGTCATGAATAGTAAAACCCTTACACCACAACAACCTGTACAATGTTCATAGATATTTGTGCTGGTGATGTTTAACATACAGATATAGATATGCACAGGTTTAGACGTATGTTGAGCAGGACAAACAGATTAAAAAATTCCAGAATCTCTCCCGAGTCTTTCAGAAGCCACCCGAAGACCATATCTTTTCTGAACGTTCTGATGCAGACAGACAGACAGACAGACAGGAAGGGACAGCATACCTTCAGAGCACTGTTCTCCTCTTTCTGTGCATCAAATGCCTTAGAGCGATCTGAACTTTTCTTCACGACTTCTGTTTCTTTCACGGCTGCATCAAGTTTTTGTTGTAGATACTTGATCTGCAATGGAAAGTTTCAGATGATTGTAAGTGAATTAGTCCTTTTTTGCCTGGGCGGCTGTAAGTCCTAAAAACTCACTCACTCACCCTTCAAATGATTGTGAAATCTAGGTAAATGGTGAAACTCTCTTTGTCATTAAGTAAATCTGTCAGCTGTATTCTGAACTCTAGGTCCCTGCCAAAGATGATTTTGTCTAATGAAGACACACAAAATCAGTTTTCAAAAATAATTCGCTGAACTGAATCATATGCACCAACACACAACTATGAAATGAGTACTGTATAGTGCAGGGTCCATACAGGTTCACAGTCTCAAAAATTCATGACTTTTCCATGACTTTTCGAGGCCAACTCTCCTGTTTTCCATGACACCTTCCTTGCCCTCTTTCACACTGACACACGTGAGGGTAGAAATTATGAGCTTATCCAAGTTATCGCAGTCAGCAAGACCAATGTTCAGAGTTAGTCATTAGCCTTATGGGAGGGCAGTTTGTTGGCAATCAGTCCAGTGAGTAATCACCAAGCTGACCGTTTCACTGTTGGGCTCAAAATGGCTTCCATAAAATTCTGAAAATCCATGACTTTTCATGACTCTTGAGATAATTTCATGACTTTCCAGGCCTGGAAAAGCTATTTCCAAATTCCATGACTGTTCCAGGATTCCATGACCTGTATGGACCCTGATAGTATCAACCACTTTTAGCTTTTGTTGCTGAACTTGTTCACATGTGCAAAGAAAAATAAACATGGCGTATCACAGTTTATTCTAGAGTGTGCACACACAAACAAATCCAACAACTATGTTACTGTTTGTGTGCCTTCACCTCAGTTTGCAGTTTGTCATTTTCCCGTGTGAGTGAAGAGATCTTGTTCTGTTTCTGTTCAAGTTCCCGGTCTGTCTCTGCTCGTGCCTGGCGACTGGCTCGACTCAGTTCCGCAGCCATGTTATCCTGCGTTCCTTCAAGTTCCTCTTCCAGAGAGGCTAGACGGTTTTCAAGTTCACTAATACGAGCTGCAAAAGTTCAAAGTCCGTTACGTATGTCAGTTAAAAACTGGGACAAGTGTCTGTTCTGAGTGTACAACTGGACACATAGTCACAAAAGACTGTTTTTGCCTACTTGTAACTACTAGGCTTAAAATCTGTCAAATCTGGCAAAAAAAAAAAAAATTGTAAAAATAATAATTTATCCTGACTTCCTTGGCAGGGTCACAAATGAAACCTTGATGGCAAAGATGAAAGTCTGAGGAAGCGTTTTGTGTGTGTGTGTGTGTGGGGGGGGGGAGGAAGGGGGAGGTGGAGGGCAGGGCAGGATGATAGAGTGTCTCTGTCATGGGGGGGGGGGGGGGGGGGGGGGTGTCTGATATTTAACTGCTATCTGGCCCAAACCTGTTGCTCTGTTGTACTTGTCTTTAAGCAGCTTGTTCTCTGTATTGAGGGTGGAGTTCTCCAGCTGCACTTTCCTCATCTGGCTCTCGAGCAGCTCCTATTCACACCACACAGCCATAGAAAACCGCACATAACACATGAACACACATGTATCTTGTTAAAACCAAACCAGCAAATAAGCCTGGATATAATCACACAGCCTGCAGGTTCTATCAAAGATACCTACAAAAAAAAAAACAAAAAAAAAAACCCTCAGAATTATGGAACTACATGTACATGTACTGTCTGTGACTTGTTCTTGTATAAAGGAAAAGGGAGAGATGGTGCAACTTTAAAGGGGTTAGTTAGTACTAGCATTTTTATGCTCACAGATTGCTATGAGTTGTTTTTGTTGTGTCCATCATATCGCACCACTTATATGTACCTAAACAGTGACAGCATCTGTAATGCTGGCACTGAGCCAAAAGAAGCATACTCAATGATGCGGCAACCATAATGAGCACCCCAAAAGTGTAACAACAGTATACAATGTCTGACCGCCCGTGCAAAATGTAAGCAATATCGTATCGCATGAAGAGCTGTACTAATCATTAAGATAGAGTTTTTCGAGCATACAGGCACATGCATAAGCGAAACGGTTCCAAACCGTAAGCTGGCACGTACAGCAAAGATGGAATTATCCCATTTAAAACTTTATTTGCACAATACCTTATGCTGGTTTTACTGCCAGTTCACTTTAAATTTTAAAGAACACCATAAAAGTAGTGGGAGCCACTGAATGTAACTGTATTAATCTGTAGGTGTTGTTTACCTTTTCCACAATGAAGCTCCTGCTGTCCGCCATCACTGTCCGAGGACTGAGTGTACGTCTTTTGGCAACATCACCGGACACCTGAACATCGTAAAATTTTATCAATTGAAAAACACAGCAAGAAATGAATGGAAAAAGTTACCTCAGTAAGACAAGCTTAATGCATTGTTGCTTTTTCTCTTGTTTTTTGCTACATGTATATTTGTATGTGTGGTGGTGGGTAGGTGGGGGATGAAAAGGTTTAAAAAAACTAAAAAAATTGTAGACACACAAGGGGTAGAATATCACGTGGTTGACAAGAATACCGGTGTAGCATCCGGTCCGGTCCCCCCTCTGAAGTAGTCCCCCGGGGGACCAATTCGTGGCAAAAACTGCTCTATAATGGTCCCCCCCTTAGACATCCAGCCTCGTTTTCGACTGGTCCCCCTGGGCGATTTTGGTCCCCCCTCGCATCCAAAATAGGCCCCCTCTCGAACTGGTCCCCCTCTTTTCTAACCAATGTAGAGCTATGTCAGTATTTATTTTTAACTTTATTGTTACAAAACTTTATTGTCCCCAAAAGCACAGGGCCATAGGAACATTTTTTTTTTCTTTTTTTTTCCCGATTTATGTGCTTGTTGTTATTTTTGTGTGTGTGAGATATATTTGTTTGGTTGTTGGTTCTTGTTTCTTTCAGTTGTTTTTTTGCATTGGTTCTTTTTGTTTTGTTTTTGTTTATGAGATGGTTGTACCGAATACTAAACATTATTACTAGAATTTCAAACAATAAATAAATAAGTCAATCAATATTCTCTCTCTCTCTCTCTCTCTCTCTCCCCCCCCCCCCCCCCACTCTCTATCTCTCTCTCTCTAGCAAAACCTGAAATAGACATTTACGTTCTTTGACAAGAAAAACTTTATTTCAAAAGGTATGTCCAGTCAAACTGTGTCAAAGAAACAAGAAATGAAACAAGAAACAGTTAATGAATAGCAAAGAGTTGCAACAGAAATTGTTAACCAGAGCGCTGTGCACTTTATAACGCAACATAAATGTAAATTAATAAATTGTTAATCGCACATCTTGTCCTGAAATGAGCAAAATAATAACAATAGCAAAGTACAAAACAAACTTCTACCGTACTGTCTTTGCATGAAACGTCATCGAATGCATGAAAGTCCACATTTCCTGTCAATTTTTTTAAACTGGAAATAGCATTTAGAGAATAACATCAAAGACCAAGTATCTAATATTTTCTATACAACGCCATAGAAAAATATTTCTTCAAAATTAAGTAAGTGTCCATGACATGAAAACTAGTTGCCACCTTTGGCTTTCAGCGTACTTCAAGTAGACAGTCAAGACTGAGTACCAGTGTCTCAAATCATGACGCTTGAAACAACAAAAACAGCAGAAGACTAACAGTTCTGGTCTAAGGAGTGACACAAAAAACAGGAGCAAAGTGATGTCCAAGATTCATTATATAAATTGCTCTGTCTGTTTTCAATGGGGCCGATTGCCAAACTGGCCCGTATTTCAGCCACCTAGGTTGTCGGCCTGGAGCCTCTCTTGTGAACACATACACGGGCGTGTCCAAGAGGGTGGCTGCAGCAAATATCTCAACCTCGGTGGCCCAAGTACGGTCGTTTCTCATGTTTGATGTCGCGACGTAATTTTCACGTGCGCTCGTTCCGTAGAAGCGTTTGTCATTCTTTTCAATCCAATCGCAAATGATATTTCGGAATTCCTTATATTTCGACTCAGTCCCCAAAACAACAAAGCTCACAGACCGGAAAAAACAATTCCCATCTCCTTTTACGCTAACGCTATCGAGAGGTGTAGCCGTAATGTCAACTTCAACACTTTCCCTTGAGGGGTGCCGCCTGAAAAGTCTGGGGAAATTCAAACTGGAGGCCCGATCCTTTTGCCAGGCACCATCAACGGGGTGGAACTTCATTCTCAATGGCGGCTGGCAAGAGGGGTCAGCCTGTGGATGATAGGAGGGGTCAGCCTGTGGAGCATGGGAGGGGTCAGCCTGTGGATGATAGGAGGGGTCAGCCTGTGGATGATAGGAGGGGTCAGCCTGTGGAGCATGGGAGGGGTCAGCCTGTGGAGTATGGGAGGGGTCAGCCTGTGGATGATAGGAGGGGTCAGCCTGTGGAGCATGGGAGGGGTCAGCCTGTGGATGATAGGAGGGGTCAGCCTGTGGAGCATGGGAGGGGTCAGCCTGTGGATGATAGGAGGGGTCAGCCTGTGGAGCATGGGAGGGGTCAGCGTTGTCCTGTGTACGATCATGGAACAATTTGACGTTGCTGATATTGTAGAGATTCTTCAGTATTTTCCCACTTTTAGTGTTCTTCAGTTGAAGTCGACCCTTCGGCAACACACTTATGACCTCATATGGCCCGACGAATCTTGGTGCCATCTTGCCTCCCATTCTGTGTACTCGTGCAGCATTGATGATTAAGACTTTGTCTCCGATGCGGAACCCGTGGTCATATGCACGCCTGCTGTCATAGTACTCTTTCTGCTTCTTCTGCGCCCTTGAAATGTTTTCACCAATTTTGTTCTTGACTTCCTCGTGAATCCCCTTCATAGTGTCCATGATTTCTTCGTTCAGATCTTGCTCGTTGGCATCACCAGTGACGTCAAATGGTAGTTTTGCCTGCTCACCATACAATGCCAAAAAGGGTGAAAACTGTGTAGACTTGTGAACGGATGTTCGGTAGGCGAACAGGGCTGCTGGCAAGAGTTCATCCCAATCATCATTGTCTGTGATCTTTACCAAAGTGTCTTTGAGTGTCCTATTGTCCCTCTCCCGTTGGCCGTTCGTCTCAGGGTGGTAGGCCGAAGAAATGCGATGGTTGATATTGAAACGGTCGGTGAGAATATCAAGCGCAAAGTTAATGAACTCACGGCCTTGGTCAGTTATGAGGGAATCAAACGCGCCAAAGATGCAGATGGTTTCGTACATGAATCTGGCAACTTCCTCTGAACTCTTGCACGGGATGGCCTTGGCAACGGGAAACTTTGTAAAGTGGTCTGTGAGGGCAACAATGTACTGGTTACCTCTGTCAGTGACCTGCAAAGGTCCTATGATGTCCATTCCAACGAGGCTCCACTTCTTTTTGGGCACTGGGATGGGGTGAAGCGGTGCTGCTGGCTTCTTTCTGCAAGCGTTCATGTTCTGGCACACACAGCATGATCTGCAGTAGTCTTCAACCTCCTGTTTCATTCCATGCCAGAAGTAACGCTCCAAGACCTAGAGAGAAAAAAGAGTAATGAAATATTTATAAATACTATGTCTTAAAGATAACTGGTAGATAACAGTGTGTGTGTGTGTGGGGGGGGGGTGTGAGTGAGAGAGAGAGAGAGAGAGAGAGAGCCAGCAAAGGAAATGTCTTCAATCCGGAAAATGTCCGTTATATACCGAAGACATCGGCTATACCGGAAAATTTACGTTATATACGGAGTCATCGGATATAACGTCCACCAGGACAAAAGTGGCCGCTATATCCGATGTGTTGGTTATACCAGACATACCAGAAACACACAAAACCTCGTTCCCATTCTAAAGCCTGTTAAAACTGGGAGTACAAAAACGGGTGCTCACCTTCTTATAAGTCTTGTTCATCCCCAAATGTCCTCCGCTCACATAGTTGTCATGAAACTCTTGCAATATCTCTGGAACCTGGTTCCTCTTTGCCACGAGGATTCCGTCGTGGTAGAGCACATCCTCTCGAATTGTGTATTTTGCAGCAGTCTTTCTCAACTGTCTCTTTTTAACTTTAGTCACATCACGGTTTTCCCCTTTCGCGGTCAGAGGGTAAGTGCCATTTTTCAAATAGTTCAACACGTTGTCATACAGAGTGTCGTCCATGATGATAGTCAATGAAAAACGAAGACTGGTTGACGGAATGAATTGTCGTGTACTTATAATTATAGGCATGTTTGACACGAGTCACGTGACGTGTCAAGAAGCGTGGCGATGTTTGACACGAGTCACGTGACGTGTCAAGAAGCGTGGCGACCGTTTTCTCATCCCACAAAAAAAAAAAAAAAGAGAAAACAAATCTAAACTTTTAAAAGTGATTTAACTTCGTAGATTTGCCGTTCTATGTAGCCTATACTTTTGTTTTTTAGTGGCGACCGTTTTCTCATCCCACAAAAAAAAAGAGAAAATAAAAAACAAAAGTATAGGCTACATAGAACGGCAAATCTACGAAGTTAAATCACTTTTAAAAGTTTAGATTTGACACTGTAACCTTGACCCAGTTCAAGATCATCTTGAATAACATCTCTGTACAAAAATGAAAATAATTATACATATAACGAAAGAGGGGTGTGTGTGTGTGTGTGTGTGTGTGTGTGTGTGTGTGTGTGTGTGTGTGTGTGTGTGTGTGTGTGTGTGTGTGTGTGTGTGTTTGCGTGCGTGCGTGCGTGAGTGAGTGTGCACGCGTGCGTGAGTGCGTGCATAATGTGTGTGTGTGTGTGTGTTTGAGAGATGGGGGGAGGAGAGAAAGTGTGGGGGGCGAGAGAGAGAGAGAGAGAGAGAGAGAGAGAGAGTGAGAGAGATCCAGAGTCACGTTTTCTACTGAGTTGACACACACTATAACAATAAAGTTAAAAATAAATACTGACTACATTGGTTAGAAAAGAGGGGGACCACTTCGAGAGGGGGCCTATTTTGGATGCGAGGGGGGACCAAAATCGCCCAGGGGGACCAGTCGAAAACGAGGCTGGATGTCTAAGGGGGGACCATTATAGAGCAGTTTTTGCCACGAATTGGTCCCCCGGGGGACTACTTCAGAGGGGGGACCGGACCGGATCCTACACCGGTACAAGGGAATGTTAACAAATGAATGAGCTGAACTGTCAAATTCAAGTGTCATCCTTCAATGAACTAATCTGCCCTTGCATGCGCATGACACTACTACATGCAGTGATGTACCCTAGTAATAACTATTATTATGGTACAATGTACAATTATTATTAGGTCACCTGTAAATGTTTGCCGTCAGCGGAGGCTCCAGCAACTGGTGAGTCCCTGCCTCTGTCTTTAGCTGCCTCCATCTTGACTTCCGTCTTCTTAGCGTTCCGCTACACCAGTACTGCGGCTAACTCATCATGCAGTCCCTGGAATGTCCATGGCTTGTCTCAGTCTTCCTCCCTAACCCTGTGAAAAGACAAGAATGACTAGATCAGAGGCGACGCAGGCAAAGGTTCATCAACTGGTGTCATTCATTATTCAGCTGTCTTCAGGATCAGGGGTAAGAAGCAGCAGGCATGGCAAGCACAAGATACTGATGTACAAACTTGCAGCCAATAAAATCAACCAACTCACACTTTTTTCCTAGTGATCTATACATGTACTAGCAGTGCAATTAACTACAGCATCTTCAAAGAAAACCACCACAGAAGCCCACAACAAAGTCAATATTAATGAAATACAGTCATCTGTACAGTAAAGTTCTCTAGTTTTCCTCCACATGTTCTTTTAATTTCCTTTGTATCATGCAATACGTACAGAATAGCCAGTACAACTGTCTCATGATTCTTCTAAATCAAAATTACATGTACTGACAAGTGAAGAACACAATACACTGTACATGTACCTCTAGTCAACTTTTGTAATAATGGTGACTTTTGGTCATGTAACAGGAACACTGTCAGTGTCAGTGCTGTTTAACCTTCGGACGACGTCGTGGGTAAAAAGTTGCACACACATTGCTTTAGATGAACGTATCTCGGTCAATATTTATGTCACACCTTTGAAATTTCATGACTTTGTCAATAAATGGTTTGACTATGTTCATGCCAAAAATTGTGTTGTTTAACTTGTAATTAGCAGAGTAATTAAAGAATAAGTTGTGAATTGCCTATATAAAAACCATGGGTAATTTGTTTCCCACGATGTAGGACTAGGAATAAGCTGCAATCTGCCTATATAAAAACCATTGGTAATTTGTTTCCCACGACACGTAGGACTAGGAATAAGTTGAAAATTACCTATTTAAAAACCATGGGTAAGTTGTTTCACACGATGTAGGACTAAGAAGTTTTTTAGCGACGTAGCCGGAAGGTTAATGATACATGTACTGACTTGGTTCTACACAAATGATTTATCAGAACACCAACTTCAAGCTTACAGATCTGTGACACTCAAAGTAAGCCATGGTTTGATTTGTGAATTCACGTTATTTATGTCTCACCCTGCCAGTTTACAAGAGCTGTGTGCCCCCATAAGTGTAAACATACCCTGGACACTGATATACCATTTTACAGCTTTAACCCACCCCTTCTTTCTCTCTTGAGAACTGATATCAAGTGAGCTCCCTAAATGCATAACAAACTAAGCAAACCCATTAAGCCCACTTTACACAGAATACCCACAATAAACGCTCACGTTACAGAGAGCTTCTCAAGATCGGTTGTCTGGCCAGAGAGCCAGCCTAGAAGTATGTACACAGACAATGGTTCGTGTTTCTGGCCACAGAAGTTCAATGAACAAAGCAGACAAAACACTCTGCCTGTACTGTTACTCCATGTTATTTCAGGTGTCTGTGGCGCCAACAAGCAAAGCAACTTGGTAGATCAAACTAACGCGCTATGCTCATAGGTATGGTCAAAAGGCATGGACAGAGAGAGAGAGACAGACAGAGTGTGTGTGTGTGTGTGTGTGTGTGTGTGTGTGTGTGTGTGTGTGTGTGTGTGTGTGTGTGTGTGTGTGTGTCCCTAACAATTACTTTATTCCAAACCATGCACTGCATGTGTATGAAAAACATTTCAGAAAGAAACATAAACACTTAATTCCTGTCTTCTAATCACTGCACTGAAAATCATTTTCAAAATAAACTACATGTAGGATGTACATGAACTAGCTGTTTCTGTACAGTGCTTTTTCTGGGTCTGGACCACAAAGTACTCTTACACTTGAAGGCTAGCAACACAGGAAAGATCTCAAAAGGTCAGTGTGTGCTCTGCAGAGGTCTGCAAGAGTAGACAGCCTAGCAACTCTCGATGAGCAGAAAAACACATCCTGATCCCTCTAGCTTTTCATATTCAGCTATGCTTGCACATGGTCGAGGAATTACAACATACGATAAGTTTATACGTTTCGCTGGCTTTTATAAATTATAAAGTTTCATCATAGATTATCCTGTAGCATAATTTAGAAAAGTCCATTCCCTCTCCCACATCTCAGCATCAGGTCTCAAATTATAAATTTCTCTTTTCACACCAACATAGATTTTCTTTTTAAAGTTTTTTTTTTTATTATGAATTCTTTCAAATATGAATTATTTCTGTGAAAGAAAATGTAGCTATCTGGTATTTAGTTTTATATATTTGCCTTTCACATTATACACAGTTTGTACAAGCACACGTACATTTAATCAGACGAACTGAATTTACCTAGCAGTAATGTACTATTCTTGAAATGCATGCATAAAAATTCCAATACTTAGTAACTACATTAGAACTTGTACATGCATAACTTACCTTGCCTATTATCCACAAACGTTCGCACATAAAGTTAAAAGCAGTACCCAAAGAATCTCACATCACAACTTTGCTATGTGCGCCAGCACTTTTTATGTACACTGACTCAGTCTGTTCTGAGCAGCCTTTGCCTCCAAGCCGTGCTGCAGCTGCACTGAATCATCAAATGCCAATACCTGTGGTAGGGTACCTGGCCCAGTGGGAAAGAACACAGGCCTAAGCTGACAGCCAAGGTCTGAGCTGTCAGCACCAAGCCTTTCCTTCAGATGGGATAGGGTGGGATAGTGTTTGACCTTTCTCACCTACAGTCTGATCAATATGGGCACAAGGCTGCTCTGACAATACCCTGTACTGTAGCAGTGAAATGCAGTGACAGAAGGCTGTAGAAAAATGACTCTGACTTGTGGCAATGTGCTTGGTTACACTACTTTGCTTTCCTCATGAAATGTTTTTTTGTGTACAGTTCACTGGGAAAATGAAATGAAAAAAGAAGTGGCAAGAGCCATGCCTGATGCTGGCAAGTGAAATTTACACTTAAAATATTTGATAAAAAATTAAATATTACTGGTTACCGATTACCGAGTTAATTTTCTGTCAAGCAGCACAGGTCAAGTAGGAATGTGAAGTACTGAAAAGTCAGCAAAGACTTTTTTCATTAATGATTAGGTCCAGGTGGATTTCCTTCTGCGTATTAAAAAAATTACAAAAAAAAACCCAAAAAAATCTTGTCAGTAAAAACGCAGCCCAGCCTCTTATCATTCAACATATACCGTAGTCAAGCGATTAAAGTTACTATTGATATGATGCTTGCATTCTAGCATGAACGTATCAGCGTTTGAAAGTCTAGTGATGTGCGCATAAACATGCGTAAAACGGGCAGTGATCGAGATCCGTACTGTACGCGTGATCGACTCATACTTTCACTGAATAAATGCTCCCCCCCTCACCGGAGAATGACCAGAGACTGAGAGAAAGTGAGAGACCAGGAATGAATCCAATTTTCGACATATGGTAGGATGCTAGCGTGACTGAAACCAGACAGAGCGGACCCCTCGTGAATCATTTATGCGATTGTCTGATGATAGCTAGTGCGCACTGCCGGCAATTAAGTGCCCGCTTGCAGACGGATACGCACGTTCTTGTACGTTGGTCTGGCTGCGCAAGAACACAGAAAAAAATGCACAACGCGGAATGCTAACACAGCACCATGGATCCAAATTAAAGTTCCCATCGAAAGTCAAAAATCGCATACCCGCTGATCAGTACACCGAAGAGAAAGTCGGGAACTTGTCATCGCATGCAGTCCGCCATATTGTAAACAATCCCTCCTTAGAACCGCAAAGTGGAATTCATGTTTTGCGACATAAAATTCGGGCGCCTATTTGGAACATGAAAAGAGAAAATCCCTTGCTGCAGTGTATGAAAGCGTAGTAAAACCCTTTCCAAGCAAAGGCAAGGGAGCATACAAAAGAGAAGATCCCATTCATGAAAGTCGATCACTGTGGCGATATCTCTTGGGGGCCTCATCAAGGTTTCTTTATTTGTGAAAAATCGTCTTGTCGACTGTTTTGGACTTAGTTTTCGCCAAAGGTGCCACGCTTTTGTAAAAAGTAGTATACAATTTCAAAGTGTACAAAATAGCAAGTACCATTGTGAGAAACAAACGAACAGGCATTTTCAGTCTCCCGGCAAGTCCCTCAGAGTGACATTCCTGAGGTGGCAAAGCCGGTGTAGGATCCGGTCCGGTCCCCCCTCTGAAGTAGTCCCCCGGGGGACCAATTCGTGGCAAAAACTGCTCTATAATGGTCCCCCCTTAGACATCCAGCCTCGTTTTCGACTGGTCCCCCTGGGCGATTTTGGTCCCCCCTCGCATCCAAAATAGGCCCCCTCTCGAAGTGGTCCCCCTCTTTTCTAACCAATGTAGTCAGTATTTATTTTTAACTTTATTGTTATAGTGTGTGTCAACTCAGTAGAAAACGTGACTCTGGATCTCTCTCACTCTCTCTCTCTCTCTCTCTCTCTCTCTCTCTCGCCCCCCACACTTTCTCTCCTCCCCCCATCTCTCAAACACACACACACACACACATTATGCACGCACTCACGCACGCGTGCACACTCACTCACGCACGCACGCACGCAAACACACACACACACACACACACACACACACACACACACACACACACACACACACACACACACACACACACACACACACCCCTCTTTCGTTATATGTATAATTATTTTCATTTTTGTACAGAGATGTTATTCAAGATGATCTTGAACTGGGTCAAGGTTACAGTGTCAAATCTAAACTTTTAAAAGTGATTTAACTTCGTAGATTTGCCGTTCTATGTAGCCTATACTTTTGTTTTTTATTTTCTCTTTTTTTTTGTGGGATGAGAAAACGGTCGCCACTAAAAAACAAAAGTATAGGCTACATAGAACGGCAAATCTACGAAGTTAAATCACTTTTAAAAGTTTAGATTTGTTTTCTCTTTTTTTTTTTTTTGTGGGATGAGAAAACGGTCGCCACGCTTCTTGACACGTCACGTGACTCGTGTCAAACATCGCCACGCTTCTTGACACGTCACGTGACTCGTGTCAAACATGCCTATAATTATAAGTACACGACAATTCATTCCGTCAACCAGTCTTCGTTTTTCATTGACTATCATCATGGACGACACTCTGTATGACAACGTGTTGAACTATTTGAAAAATGGCACTTACCCTCTGACCGCGAAAGGGGAAAACCGTGATGTGACTAAAGTTAAAAAGAGACAGTTGAGAAAGACTGCTGCAAAATACACAATTCGAGAGGATGTGCTCTACCACGACGGAATCCTCGTGGCAAAGAGGAACCAGGTTCCAGAGATATTGCAAGAGTTTCATGACAACTATGTGAGCGGAGGACATTTGGGGATGAACAAGACTTATAAGAAGGTGAGCACCCGTTTTTGTACTCCCAGTTTTAACAGGCTTTAGAATGGGAACGAGGTTTTGTGTGTTTCTGGTATGTCTGGTATAACCAACACATCGGATATAGCGGCCACTTTTGTCCTGGTGGACGTTATATCCGATGACTCCGTATATAACGTAAATTTTCCGGTATAGCCGATGTCTTCGGTATATAACGGACATTTTCCGGATTGAAGACATTTCCTTTGCTGGCTCTCTCTCTCTCTCTCTCTCTCTCACTCACCCCCCCCCCCCCCCCCACACACACACACACTGTTATCTACCAGTTATCTTTAAGACATAGTATTTATAAATATTTCATTACTCTTTTTTCTCTCTAGGTCTTGGAGCGTTACTTCTGGCATGGAATGAAACAGGAGGTTGAAGACTACTGCAGATCATGCTGTGTGTGCCAGAACATGAACGCTTGCAGAAAGAAGCCAGCAGCACCGCTTCACCCCATCCCAGTGCCCAAAAAGAAGTGGAGCCTCGTTGGAATGGACATCATAGGACCTTTGCAGGTCACTGACAGAGGTAACCAGTACATTGTTGCCCTCACAGACCACTTTACAAAGTTTCCCGTTGCCAAGGCCATCCCGTGCAAGAGTTCAGAGGAAGTTGCCAGATTCATGTACGAAACCATCTGCATCTTTGGCGCGTTTGATTCCCTCATAACTGACCAAGGCCGTGAGTTCATTAACTTTGCGCTTGATATTCTCACCGACCGTTTCAATATCAACCATCGCATTTCTTCGGCCTACCACCCTGAGACGAACGGCCAACGGGAGAGGGACAATAGGACACTCAAAGACACTTTGGTAAAGATCACAGACAATGATGATTGGGATGAACTCTTGCCAGCAGCCCTGTTCGCCTACCGAACATCCGTTCACAAGTCTACACAGTTTTCACCCTTTTTGGCATTGTATGGTGAGCAGGCAAAACTACCATTTGACGTCACTGGTGATGCCAACGAGCAAGATCTGAACGAAGAAATCATGGACACTATGAAGGGGATTCACGAGGAAGTCAAGAACAAAATTGGTGAAAACATTTCAAGGGCGCAGAAGAAGCAGAAAGAGTACTATGACAGCAGGCGTGCATATGACCACGGGTTCCGCATCGGAGACAAAGTCTTAATCATCAATGCTGCACGAGTACACAGAATGGGAGGCAAGATGGCACCAAGATTCGTCGGGCCATATGAGGTCATAAGTGTGTTGCCGAAGGGTCGACTTCAACTGAAGAACACTAAAAGTGGGAAAATACTGAAGAATCTCTACAATATCAGCAACGTCAAATTGTTCCATGATCGTACACAGGACAACGCTGACCCCTCCCATGCTCCACAGGCTGACCCCTCCTATCATCCACAGGCTGACCCCTCCCATGCTCCACAGGCTGACCCCTCCTATCATCCACAGGCTGACCCCTCCCATGCTCCACAGGCTGACCCCTCCTATCATCCACAGGCTGACCCCTCCCATACTCCACAGGCTGACCCCTCCCATGCTCCACAGGCTGACCCCTCCTATCATCCACAGGCTGACCCCTCCTATCATCCACAGGCTGACCCCTCCCATGCTCCACAGGCTGACCCCTCCTATCATCCACAGGCTGACCCCTCTTGCCAGCCGCCATTGAGAATGAAGTTCCACCCCGTTGATGGTGCCTGGCAAAAGGATCGGGCCTCCAGTTTGAATTTCCCCAGACTTTTCAGGCGGCACCCCTCAAGGGAAAGTGTTGAAGTTGACATTACGGCTACACCTCTCGATAGCGTTAGCGTAAAAGGAGATGGGAATTGTTTTTTCCGGTCTGTGAGCTTTGTTGTTTTGGGGACTGAGTCGAAATATAAGGAATTCCGAAATATCATTTGCGATTGGATTGAAAAGAATGACAAACGCTTCTACGGAACGAGCGCACGTGAAAATTACGTCGCGACATCAAACATGAGAAACGACCGTACTTGGGCCACCGAGGTTGAGATATTTGCTGCAGCCACCCTCTTGGACACGCCCGTGTATGTGTTCACAAGAGAGGCTCCAGGCCGACAACCTAGGTGGCTGAAATACGGGCCAGTTTGGCAATCGGCCCCATTGAAAACAGACAGAGCAATTTATATAATGAATCTTGGACATCACTTTGCTCCTGTTTTTTGTGTCACTCCTTAGACCAGAACTGTTAGTCTTCTGCTGTTTTTGTTGTTTCAAGCGTCATGATTTGAGACACTGGTACTCAGTCTTGACTGTCTACTTGAAGTACGCTGAAAGCCAAAGGTGGCAACTAGTTTTCATGTCATGGACACTTACTTAATTTTGAAGAAATATTTTTCTATGGCGTTGTATAGAAAATATTAGATACTTGGTCTTTGATGTTATTCTCTAAATGCTATTTCCAGTTTAAAAAAATTGACAGGAAATGTGGACTTTCATGCATTCGATGACGTTTCATGCAAAGACAGTACGGTAGAAGTTTGTTTTGTACTTTGCTATTGTTATTATTTTGCTCATTTCAGGACAAGATGTGCGATTAACAATTTATTAATTTACATTTATGTTGCGTTATAAAGTGCACAGCGCTCTGGTTAACAATTTCTGTTGCAACTCTTTGCTATTCATTAACTGTTTCTTGTTTCATTTCTTGTTTCTTTGACACAGTTTGACTGGACATACCTTTTGAAATAAAGTTTTTCTTGTCAAAGAACGTAAATGTCTATTTCAGGTTTTGCTAGAGAGAGAGAGATAGAGAGTGGGGGGGGGGGGGAGAGAGAGAGAGAGAGAGAGAGAGAATATTGATTGACTTATTTATTTATTGTTTGAAATTCTAGTAATAATGTTTAGTATTCGGTACAACCATCTCATAAACAAAAACAAAAAAAAAAGAACCAATGCAAAAAAACAACTGAAAGAAACAAGAACCAACAACCAAACAAATATATCTCACACACACAAAAATAACAACAAGCACATAAATCGGGAAAAAAAAAGAAAAAAAAATGTTCCTATGGCCCTGTGCTTTTGGGGACAATAAAGTTTTGTAACAATAAAGTTAAAAATAAATACTGACATAGCTCTACATTGATTAGAAAAGAGGGGGACCAGTTCGAGAGGGGGCCTATTTTGGATGCGAGGGGGGACCAAAATCGCCCAGGGGGACCAGTCGAAAACGAGGCTGGATGTCTAAGGGGGGGACCATTATAGAGCAGTTTTTGCCACGAATTGGTCCCCCGGGGGACTACTTCAGAGGGGGGACCGGACCGGATGCTACACCGGGTCAGCAAGATCGAACAAGCTGGTCGCGCGTGATTGGCAGGCCGACAAAGGTCGGGCCAGACCCAACACATTCTTTGCTTCAATAAATCTTCCCGCCTTCCGATCAAAGGATGAGCCCCGTGTGTCAATGTGTTCGAGTGATTGTAAAACTGATCTTGATACGCACTTCAGCCAACCCGTGAGACTATTATGGAAGAACTAATTCAGTTCATCTGAGTGTACAATCATATGCCATTTCAGATCAGTAACACTGAGGCCGGTTTCAGATGCGACCTGAAATATTTATTGATCGATTTACCATACTATGAGAATGTTTGTAGTTTTGTTGTTGTTGTTGTTGTTGTTTGTTTGTTTTGTTTTTGTTTTTTGGTTGTTGTTGTTTTTTGTCACACTGAGTCAGTCAGTGTCAGTACGGTGTTTGTCGGTTTCAGGTTGTGTGTGTGACGGTCACGGTGTCTGTCAGTTTGTGTTTGCCGGTTTGCCGCTTGCTTGTTTGATTCTGTTTTGCCGGTTTTGTTTTTACATGGGGCGAGGGTATACTCTCCCTTTTTCCCCCTTATGTAATATGTAACCGTGTGGTTGTTCAACAGTCACTGAAGTTATGTCAAATATCTATGATAAAAATTTGAAGGAAAAAAAAAAACAGAATAAAAAACATGGGGCGAGGGTATACTCTCCCTTTTTTTGTAATATGTAATCGTCACCGTGTGGTTGTTCAACAGTCATGTGAAATATCTATGATAAAAATTTGAAGAACAAAAAACAGAATTAAAAAAAACCTTTTTTGGATGTTGTTCGATTACCGAACTGAGAACAAAAGGTTATCTGCAGTTTTTGCCACTCAGGTATACCTCCTTATTTGTACGGGGGGGGGGGGGGGGGGGGGAGAGAACCCTACCTGATGTTGTCCGATTCAGGGGCAATAACCCCACAACAGCAATTGGTTGTTGGCATATACACGGCTTAAACCCCTTTTCCCAGAGACAGCATGTCGGTCGCCAACATAATAAGTTATTCTTCGTAGAAACCGAGAGGGTGTTTTGGTTTTTAAAGAGTATTAAGCGGGCGAATATGGGTCGCGACTGATAATGAGTTGGACACTAATGGCACCGACGTGGTAACAACGCACCAGTCTTTACAGACTTTGCGAACTGGCCCCGGCCTCCGGCCCCCTCGCAGGGTCAGGCCGCAGGCTCAGCCCGCTCAGTCAAGTTGTGACAGTACAGTCATTTCATTAATTTTTGCAGTTGGCCATCCAGTTTTACACACACCGGCACACACACACACACACACACACACACACACACACACACACCCTGACTGACACACACACACACACACACACACACACACACACACACACACACACACACACACACACACACCGGCATGCCGGCACGCACACACTGAGACAGCCGCCGGGGCTGAGACAGACTGAGTAGTACGGTAGTAGTAGTTGTAGTTGTAGTTGTTGTAGTAGTTGTTGTAGTTGTTGTAGTAGTAGTTGTTGTAGTAGTAGTTGTTGTAGTAGTAGTTGTTGTAGTAGTAGTAGTAGTAGTTGTTGTTGTTGTAGTAGTAGTAGTAGTAGTAGTAGTAGTAGTAGTAGTAGTAGTAGTAGTAGTTGTTGTTGTCAAGTTGTTGTTGTTGTTGTTGTTGTTGTCGGTAGCGACTGAATAGCTCTGTTTCCGAACAGGACATGCTGAAACTGAGAGACATGTAATTTTTAAAAACTGAATTTTGCTTCAACGACAGTGACTTCAGTTGAAACCACCACATGTTCAATATACAGTATGGCGGGAACCAGTCACATATGAGCACGGCGGTATTCACTTATCAAATTGCAACTTGAATCTCTACACTACCGGTACCTTTGTTTGCGGTCAGCAGCTATAAATCCCACTCGATATTTGGAAGCCACGGTGCGAAAATCCGCAGCATTCAGTTACGGCCGGCTACTGTACCGGCCACTACATAACCTGAAACCCCACCGGGCGGTAAGGCAGTTGAACACTCTCTGCTTGTACAGCAAAGTAGCGGGTCCCCGGCGCCAGTACGTACAGGTGTACATAAGGTATTAAAAAGAGCACGATCTACTTTATTCAATTATGGAACATGCTTTCTTTGCCTTGAAACTGAGGAAGTCGGGATAGCTATTAAGCTGTGCTTAGGTCTCTGCACTGGAATGTGCGGCGCTGGATCGAATCAGTCAAGAAAGACAAACTGAAGAACTGAGCGGGTCTTTTGTGTGTGTGTGTGTTCCTTGTCCCTGAAATCACTCTCGCAGTAGCCGGACAGAACACCCCGTCCACGGCTCCTAGCTTCAAACTGATTGTGCTGATCGATTCAGCTCAGTGATAATTTAGTCTGTTAATCTCATAGTCTTGATTTGTCATCGAAAGTCATGAGACCAAATCTTCGTAAAGATCAGAATTTGCACAGGCTCATCTGTCTCCACCCCCCCTCCCCCTTCCATCCACCCCGAGTCTTCCAGTGCCCATAGGGACTCCCGAATCAAATCTTGACCTGAAACCGCGATAAAAGTGGACATGGTTAAACAAAACCCCATGAAATACACAAGAAACCAACTGAATAATTCAACAATTAACTAAGTGACAGACTATAGTCAGGAACATAGTCGCAAAGTTAACTGGGAAATATGATCCACCAAGAATTCGTAGCTAATATGAGGACATCGAAATGTTCGGTATTTTCAGTTTAATATCGCTGTGCTGATCACTTGATTCTCTTTATCGCCTACTGATCCTCGCTCTTGGAAGAAAATAAAAGGCCTGCTATGACAGGTACCGCGGTAGGATTAACGAGCACAATCCCATACCTGGGCAGCTTATCGTGGACCTTACTGCTAAACGCGGCTCCCAACTCATATTCTTGGACTGAGAAGGGACCCGCCGGGGCGCTGCGACAAGGCTGGAACTTTGTAACCTTTACAGAAACGATTTGCGGGTCTCTCTGGCAGCCACCCAAGGAAACGGGACTGTGACAAAATGGTTTAGTGCCGACGGCGGTTTTGGGCTGGTGTTGGCAATAGTAATACCGCATAAACACTCACTGTTAAAGTGCACGTCAGACGTGTGCCGTGAATGTGCATTTATAGTGATGCACGGGTGAGAAGTGGTTAAAAGCCTGTGTCCGTGTGAAATGTTAACCCTGGAACGATTGTGATCTATGCTGGTGGTGTGGATTGCTCTGCTTAAGTGAGGAAACTTGCTATTCGAATTTTATAGACAAAGTCACATGACTGTGGAACTTCATCAGAGTGTTTTTTATCCGAGAATTCTGTATTGCATAACTGAACTGCTGCCGTCAGTCAGTTTCTATGTAAACCATTCACAGTTGTAAAATTGACAGTACCCGGTCTAGTCCCAAGATGATCAGTCGACGTGGTAGCGGTTGCTTCTGATCATATCGTCTGTGTTTTCCAGTGCTATACGTGATACAATTTGCATACTAAGTCAGTCTTAGTAATTTGATAAATTCATGCACCTTAGCAATTACCCAACAGCCGGTACCGAAATCGTTCCATGGATACTCGCCCTAAACGCATACTAACTTAACGGTATGATCACAGCGTGAGATGTCTGCACTGAATCATTCATCACGCTGAGTAATTGCCGCGGTACCCGATATTAATTAAGCCACTTCAGGCCGGGTCCCCGAGCGACGAGACAACAGCAGCCAACGTGCTGTGTTGTTCCTTGATCACTAGGTACAGTCAATACGATACAGAAATATTGATTCGCGTGGCACGCACGCCGTGTACTCTGAGGAACTTGCCTCTGAACACACAAACCTTCAACCAGGAGAGTGACAAACTCAAGATTTCTGTCACGGACCTTTCCGGGTTGACCAAGATCTTGTGCTTTATCAGCGACCAGAAACTGTGCGACTGACTTTCATGATTTGAACGCTTGAGAGATTTTTTTCCCTCTTGTGCGTTCTATCGGCCTGAGTGCTCAGACCCGCTGTTGCTTGCTGTGAGATTACCGGTGCTAAGGTTCAGGTAAGAGATTGTGCGCCGTGTGTGTGATGTTAATGGTTGTAACACTTGTTGCTTAAAAACCTGTTTTATCGCTACAGTTAGACTTGTTGTAAGGACCGCTTCTGTAGAACAACCAGCTGTCTGTAATGATTTTCAGTATAATGAAAATGGTGGACCCAAGACGACCTTTACTTCAGAGACATAGAGAGAGAGATGCACTTCTGACTTGAACTCCTCCTTAAATAACGCTTTGCTGTCCAAATGGCCGATTTTACTCATTCATGTAATCCAAGTTTAAAGTATTATTGGGTGGTTTTAGTAGACCAGAAGGTCTGAGTAAGTCTGCATTTTAAACTGTAATTTCAAGTGTGGGAAGTGCAGAATCCGGAATTTCGAAATTTGACATTACAACTTGAAAGTAAACTTTACCGTAAAGCCAAGCGTCGTCGCTTTCCGGTGGGCAGCCGTGTCCTGTTGTTGCTACATGTACCTACCAAACGAAACAAGCTGGAGATGGCCTGGCGAGGGTTCAGTCAGTTTACGAAGTTCTAGAGCAAGTGGGAAAGGTAGACAACCGTCAGCGTGAAAGTCTATCTCCTACATCAGTTTTTTGTTTGGGTCACACATACTTCTTTCCCATTGCTGATTGCCTTGTTTCAAAACGCTTAGGGGTCATCTGGAGGCCGGTCAGTGGAGGGCTTAGAGCTGTGCTATTTTAAACTTTAAACAGCGACCTGATTCCTAGGGCAGCAAAGGATGTAAACAGCTGCAGGAGCCAGCTTCCTGTCTCTCTATGTATGTCTCTGCTTAATTTTATGAGGTAGCTAATAACCTACTAATGTGAACATGTCACTCTCGTTCAGTCATGTGGGCCGTGTTTTGATGATGTTTCGTTGAAATGGTTTCTTTGCACGGTACTTCCAGACACAACGGATAGTATACAGCTGTTTTCTGATACTTGTTTTAGGTTGATAATCATTCCAGCACACTGGACGAAGAACCAACACTACGCACGTGTCGATAATAATATACACGTTCATGCAGCCATGTTGCCAGCATGCACAGGAGTTCGGTATGCAAAGCAATAATTCATACCCTTTTTGGCAAATAAAAAGCATAACAGGAGCTTGGAGATATAGTCATTTCCAGGTTTAGATAGTGAGACAGATCGCGAGCGTCAGATCTGCTAAGCAAAAGAAATCTTTGTGACAAGTGTAAACATAATTGACAAGAGGGATTACGCTTTACGAGTACATGCGTTTTCATTTCACCTTACGCCTGACTTTTATCGACCTTTAACTGTCTTGTTCCTACAAATATCACGCCACACCCAAACTCTGTTTGACTCCTGTAAAGGCGACGTCCCAAGAACACGGTTTTCCCCCAATTTCGCTCGGCTCTGTTTGAAGAGACATCATATTGAAGACAGAAGGGACATGTAGATTAGGGATAGTTTGCACAAGACGAGCAGCCCCAACAGAAGTGTGGGAAAGGTCTTGGTTTTGTGCTAAATAGGGCTGTTAAAGCCAGCTTCAGTTAAAAAGAGGAGGCAGCTGTTTGGTGGGACACAAACCTTTGGTCAATTTTAGCTTTGAACAGTTTGTGAATGGGGTTTTCGGATGGAAGGCGTGTGCATGTATTGTTTTTGGAGCCACCTCCAGTGGAAACATTGCCACAACTGAGAGAGAGAGAGAGAGAGAGAGAGAGTTTAACGTCCTTATCCACCACAAACGGTGATATTATTGACGGAGGAACGAGAAATAGGCCAGTACAAATATTTGGCCCCCGCCACGGTTCGAACTCACGGCCCGAGCATCGAAAGTCCAACGCTCTACTGCTCGGCTATTTTGGCTCCAAGAGAGAGAGAGAGAGAGCGTAAGTTTAAGCACCTACTCAACAACACCTCGCATACAAGATTATTATGTACTTATTTCAACACTTACCGAGCTACATTCGAACCACAACTCAACCAATAAATAGCAGGCAATAAGCCTCCAAACCCTCGTTTTATTGCGCTTTTCTCAGCTCAGCTTTATCCCACACTTGAACGCCTCGTGCTGAATACAGACTGGTTTTGGGACAAAAGTCAAGCACACGAATCAGTGAATAAAAACACGTCAATCTCTGTATTGACGCTGGACTTTTACAAGCTTCGCTGGATTCAAATGGGCCGTGAATGGCTTGCTATTTGATAAATGCACTATATTACTGACACAGTCCAGATATTCGACACGCATTGAAATGATCAGTGGAACATCGAACATGCAGGTCTCTCCAGTGGTGCGAAGGGTCTCACGTGCGGGTATTCAGATCACCCGCAGGGAGGGAATGGTGAGGGGGTGGGGGGAGATAGATGAAAGGGTAAGTGTGTGTGTGTGTGTGTGTGTGTGTGTGTGTGTGTGTGTGTGTGTGTGTGTGTGTGTGTGTGTGTGTGTGTGTGTGTATGGGAGGGAGGGGGTGCATTTGAGTCGAGACTGGCAAGGAATGTTCAGATTTCAGAGGGAGAAAAACCCCGTATCCTGAATCGGTATCGAGAGCTGAAGCCGCGACCAAAGGCAGTGCTCAAATTATACCAACCCGAGGCGGGTATGAACATTGGTTGGATGAGGAGATAGCACGGGAAAGGTGGGCATGACTGGATTCGTAGACCACCTTGTTTTTTTTTTTGTTTTTTTTTTTTTTAAACTGAAAGTGTCTGCAAAAGGGTCGCAATTATTATAATTATTATTATTCACTGACCAGAGAGTGTCTTCGTTAAGAACTGCAAGCCCAAACACGCACTGCTAATAATCATGGATTCCTGACAGTGCCACAAGAACCTCGTCTATATCTGTGCACGCCTACTGTTTTGTTTTGACAAGACCCGAGTCAAGCCTGGAGTAGCATTGCTATTGTTCAAGCACCCCTTGCAGCCTTGCGGAAGTTTGAGAGCGTCAAGCAGGTCATGCGTGACTGACAGTACGATTCCATCGGGTAGATCAAAGGTCAAAGGCTGGGACGTTCTGCTAATCAGATAGGCGGTTTTGAATGGTGTGTGTCGTGGGGTAATCTGTTTCTTCAAGTTTTTGTGTTAGGCGGTGTTTATTGGAGAAGACCTATACACTCCTTACCAACTGAAGGTGTCGGTTGGGAGAGGGGGAGAGTGGGGCATTTTGGCAGTATAATGAGACATTTACATGTCACTATGCGTTTACCTATCACCGTACTGAACTGCTTGTCAGTTTGTTGCTTTTGTACAAGCACTCACAGAATGTTATGGGAGCCAGGGTAGCCGAATGGTAGAGCGTTGGACTCTCAATGCTTGGGTCGTGAGTTCGAGTCTCGGCTGGGGCCAAATATTTGTGCTGGAGTTTTTTCCCGTTTCCTTACGTGGTGGAAAAGGGCGTTTGTTACTGCGATATCGGCACAGCTGACGTTATCGGCACAGTAGTTGAAAACAAAGGTAAACTATGCCCAAATGGATGTGGAAGGAATTTTGTTAAGATGTTCTGCCAGTGATGCCAAATGTCAACACCAAAATTTGGATGTAAATGTAGAACTTTTCGTATCGTTACATTTTTTGCGTATTTTACCAAGTAATGACTTGCCCCTAGGAAATCCCCATTACCGCGCGCTTCACATTCCACGTCAGGGGAAACACTATGACGTAAGACGCGGTATATCCCAGGAAGGGTTCATTGGTGTGCCGATAACGTCAGCTGTGCCGATATCGCAGTAACAGACGTTAAATTCCCAAACACCCACCCACCCACAGAATGTCACGTAACCACAAGGATAGACTGAGCAAATGTCATGCTTACATAAGGCATGTCTCCTTTGCCGAGCAAACTTGCACAATAAACCATTGCCCAATATTGTCAGACGTAAGCCTAATACCGTTTTTCCCTCATTGTCTGCCGCCTCCAAATACCTGCCAGCAGATACCTGGATTGCTCCCAAACCATAACGAACATTTTTGTTTCAGGGAAAATATCCTAGGACACGGGCGGCAACGCTGTTTGATTTATGGATATTGGCGGATACTTTGATTGCTTAACGATACAAGAAGCTTTTTTTGTTTGTTTGCTTCACTGGAGGACATTTTGCATCAGGGGAGGAAACTCAGTTTGCATATTTACAAGTATTATATACTGGAGAATGTGTATGCAGTGCGAAAGAGATTCGTGAAAAGAAAGCCATGGGCAGTGGGCTTTGGCTCAGGAGCTAGAGATTGTAAACACGTCACTAAACCCTAACCCTGTTATTTAGAAAACTTCCCTGTCCACACCTCAACAAGAACAACACACAATTTGCCGTGAAATCTGGAAAGGCCACCCTTTTGTCTAACATGAAATATTTTTCCGTTGTTTTGAAACAGTTTAAGACATGATGTTGGTTTAACTGATGTTGGTTCTTAAAACGCACCCCCCCCCCCCCCCCCCCCCCCCCCCCCCCCCATCCCCTCCAGCTGAAAAACAGGAAGTGTTTGGGGGTTTTTTGTTTGTTTTTTTATGTTTAGAGCGGGAATACATTTTTACCTGGAAAAAAGAACACAGATAGACTGCATTGCGGGGATCTGAACTCAAGGTGCTTGCGATCATATGTCAGAGTCGACTCGTATTTGCGTACAGTAAATCATTGAGTGTGAGTCAACTGTGCCCTGGCGGGGAAATGGCTCAGCAGCCGGTAAGAAGTGGCTGCCGTTCTATGTAACGAGGAGTCATTAAGCCTGTGAAAAGTGGCCTTATTCACACAGCAAACACTCCTCCAGAAGAAATATGGGTGACCGTCAGTTCCCACGAGTACAGTCATACGAGTAGTTTCCAGACGACAGAAGGCAAAAACATTGGGTGAACATGTCCGACAAACAGAATAAAGCACAGTAAGGTGTTCTGGGGTAAGGTATGCACGTTAGTGGTAGAAAAAGAACGAGGGAGGAAACCAGTTCTGTGTTTAACAGCGAAGTAGTCCTTTTCACGAGAAATATTTCTTTCGCATCTGATAGTGTAGCCGTGAAGGGCCGAATGTCACAATGGGTTGTCTCCCTTCCTCTTCACGGAAAATGCACCCTCTCTCTCTCTCTCTCTCTCTCTACATTTTCTTTTATACTGTCCCAGTCTTCCTGACATACGTACCCGGTTTATTCCTAGAAAATATTGGAACCATGTCCAAGTAGCTTTCGACTCACTTTGGTAATGGCCTCAAGTAACTATTATACAGTTAAGAACCTGGCATTATATATTTTTCTAGCTTTAAGAAAAAGACAACAGTTGCTCAGCTGAGTTGATTTACTTTATTTTGCACTTTGGTTATTTCATGTACAAGTATTGATGTGTATAAGACTGTCTGGATGTCACTCTCAACTTTGAACGGGCCTAAGGCCTATCAATAAACAGTTCTGATTCTCTCTCTCTCTCTCTCTCTCTCTCTCTCTCTCTCTCTCTCTGTGCGCGCCCAGCTCCTAAAGCTTTCCCTTACCACGATCACCGTTCCTTCACTCTATAGACTACAACAACATCAAAGCTGCCCCCACGGTAAAATATTGATCACGTAGCCTACCTGGCCTTCGCAAAGCATTCACTCATAAGGTGAACACTATAGTTTTAGTCAGCCTTCCCAATCCACTAAGCCGTCTGATTGCCTATAAACATTTCAAGGAGGCCATTCAACGTTGCCGTTCTGAGGTGGGCAAAGGGACACGGCTGGCTGTGTAGAGCACGACACGGAGACTTCAGGGCAGCGTTAATATTTCAGTTCCTCGGCTTCTCGTAATTACTGCAGGAGGTGCTGGTTGCCGACGCTGCTTAGAAACTGCTGAGCTAGGAGTTGTGGTTTTTGTTTATTTTCCTTCCTTCTTTCTTTCTTTTTCTTTTCTGTCTGTCTTGCTTGCGTAATCTCTATAGAGGTGATGTTTTATGTTCAGTGCCATGACAATTTCCACGCAAGGCAAGATTTCGTTCAATAAAATACACTGGATATTTACTGCCTTGAGCTTGCTGAACATTTCAAAAGCGGTAATTAAAAGACCAGGAATAAAACAAATTAGAAAATCACTTGCACCTGCTTGGGTTGACGTAACAGCATTTATTCATTGGTGGCTCTGCTGCTTCACTTGTTTAAGCTGCTCTATTCTTTATTTCTGTGTTAGGACTTTTCCCTTCAAGATGTGTTTTAACTATGACGAGAAAAATACAAAGCCTTTCAGATGATGATTTCATGGCCAGCAGGGTGGGGTGAGTGGGTGTTTGGGGGTTTAACGTCCTTTTCCAACACATACGGGTGATATCAAAGACGGGGCAGCGATGAAAAAGCCAGCATAAATATTTGGCCCCAGCCGGGATACGAACTCACGACTCATGGCCAGCAGAAGGTTTAAACGATTTGAAATATTTGTCTAACACGGTGGCAAATCTTGTACAATTTGTGCTTGTCAGTGATGTCGGGGTTGAATATCGGTTGTTGTGAATTGAAACTGACTGGTGATCGGTGCGGCTTCACACACACACACACACACCACACACACACACACACACACACACACACACACACACACACACACACACACAGGGCCGATTCCAATCTTCTGGCAGACTCGGCTGGTCATCGATTATTGACGGTGTAGACGTGAGGCTTTAGGCGTCTCGCTCAACTCTCGGGACATAGTGTGTTGCGTTGTGTTGTACGTGGTGTGCGCAACTGCATTGTTGTGTCTGCGACTCCGGGACCGGTGCCATCTGTTGTCACCACTCCCTCCGAAAATTATTCGTTCAAGTCTTGGCGCAGTCTTCGAAGCGTCGTGAGATATATTAAGTGCTCTGAGTCTCATTCCAAAGGAAGCCTTTTTCTTCGAAGCTGTTTGTTGTTGTTGTTGTTGTTGTTGTTGTTGCTGTTGTTAATTCAATTTTTCTCTCAAAAACTGTAGAGACCAAAGATTCCCTTGGAAAGCGACATGTTGCGCCAACTAGTTTCCATCGGAAGTTTGGGGATTCATTCGTAACCGGAATTTATTTAATGATTTGAAGCGAATTGAAGAACTGTTGACACATGCGGAAGTATATGTGAGTATGAATTTACAGACAAGTTTCTTGACATCTGCCATGGGCAAGTTTTAGGCAATCGGAGCCATAGAAAAAGTCTGTATTCAAACCGGCTTTATTTGTTACCTTTAAAATAAGCACCAATATTTATAACCTGCTGTGTTTAGAACAAAAAATTGCATTATAATTGCATTTTGCATTTAAAATAACAGTTTCTGTTTTAGGCGGCGTAACATATTTGTAGGTCAACAGCTAAACAAGGTAGACCTCTAGTCTTGGGGGGGTCCTCCGACAAGCGACACCGGTATGCAAAGTCCGGTAAATGTACCTCGTTCTAGCACTGCTTCCGTTCAGTCGCCCGCTGGCCCAAGTCACATGGCGTTAAGAACCACAGGCAGCACAGTTCGAGATATCAGGACTCGATATCACACGTGTAATGGCGACGCGATATTAGAATGTCACTTCAAAGAGGTTCTACTGCTCCAAGAAACCGAAGCTGTCGGCGGGCATAGCTTACGACGAGCAGGCAGTTGTAAAGGACGGCTGTAAGAGGCCAGCGTTAGGCTGTGGGGGACTCAAGTATCGATAGCTTCTTTGAGGAGTCTTGTATCTTAAGGTGAGCTCAGGTCATCTGATTAAGGCCTTGATATGCGCACCGAGCATAGCGTAGAGACCTTTTCACAGCTTAGGCTTTGCGTCTTCACTTCGTTTTTGTAACAGATTGCTTTGAACTGTTGTGCTAGGTTTTAAAGCTAGAGCCATTGAAGCTTCCTGCTAGAGAGAAGTATTGCCCTTCGTTTGCTGTTTAGCTGTGAGTGTTCGCAACATGCACCTGTCGTGGTTGATACAACACCAAGCTATTTAATGTTGTTTCTTTTGCTTTTAAATAGGCTGTTCCGTATTTTTGAAAGTCTTTTTCAGTGCTTGAACCAGTGATTTCACTATGACCCCAGCGATTGAGTGAGTGAGTGAGAGAGTGAGTTTTTAGGGTTTTAAGCCGCGCAAGCAGCAAAGACTATTTCGCGGCACTATGACCCGAAAATGCAGTACTTCTTGCTAATCTTTGAATGTAAGACTTTGCACCTTAGGAAAAGGACAGAAAACCACAAGATCACACAATGAAACCTGCCCCAAAGACCACTGACTGACTTAGTAACTTCCTTACTTATTACACTTACTTATTATACTCAACGCTGTCTTAAAACCCGGCCATTTAAAACTGATAACTGATCTTGATTTTACCCTGCCCTTCCACACCGTGTCAGCCTGCATGTTGAGAGGTATTGTTTAAATGTTCCCTGTGAGTCTGTGCGTGAGTCTGTGTGTATGGAAGCTGTTTATTGTGCGGTATATGTATTTTGATGCCGTTCCTTAGGTGTAACAGTCACTCTTGTTTGTGTATATTGTTGTGCTTTATGTCATCTGTGTACTGTCAGTTTTATTTTTGTTTTGATGTACGGCGCTTAGAGCCTGTGTAATTTCCATGTACATATGCGCTTTATAAGTTATTATTATTATTGTTATTATTATTATTATTCAATAAGCACATGTGTTTAAAGAGTCACCCCACTTTGTCCATGGTCCTCTCTCTCTCTCTCTCTCTCAGCCGCGAATTAGTCTTTGTGGCTTGCGCGGCTTTAAGCCCTAAAAACTCACTCCCCCCCCCCCCCTCTCTCTCTCTCTCTCCTGTTATAAACTGGCAAGGAAGCAATTAGTCAAAGAATGATAGTGTTAATTTTGAAATCAACATTGAAACTGTTCACGACAGATTTCCCTGTAGTCAAGAGGCTGCGGTTAGTCGCAGAAGCAATGCA
Organism: Batillaria attramentaria; assembly: GCA_018292915.2. Lineage (NCBI taxonomy): Eukaryota > Metazoa > Mollusca > Gastropoda > Batillariidae > Batillaria > Batillaria attramentaria. The sequence goes on from JACVVK020000063.1 coordinate 136,291, forward strand.
TTTGAAACCCGAAGCTCAAAACTGAAAAGTGCTGACGTTGAAAATCAACACCGTCGCCCCACTAATTCTAACCCTAAGGTTCCAGCACTTTTTTGGCATTACGCTGCCGACTAGGCGGCACCGAGATTAAGGGCATTGAACACTCATTTAGTGAAATGCAGCCCTGCAGCTAAGCCAACAAACACCTGATAAAAGCCTTCTGGTATCGCAGATTATAGGTCTCTGATTAATCCGAGTCAAATGTTGTTTGCCTATTTTTCACAGTCTTTTCGTGGTCGTTCACAGCTCAAAAGTTTCTGTGCGTATGCACAGTGGTATGTCACGAAAATTAAGGTGCTGATAATTTGTAAAGACAAATCAACTTGCGTTTGGAAATTTTTACCAGCGTTTTGTGCCATGTAGATAATCACTCTGAATCAATCACCAGAATGTTGAAACGGTTTGGTGAAAAACTCCTCGTGACCGGATACAATTAATTTCGCGATTTCCCGAGATTTCCTTCCTCACCCCCCCCCCCCTCTCTCTCTCTCTCTCTCTTGTTTGTTCTTCGTAGCTATACTCATAGCTATATACTATACCTAAAGCAATACTCCGTCAAACATTTCGACATTATCAACGTCGTCTGTGTGTGTGTGTGTGTGTGTGTGTGTGTGTGTGTGTGTGTGTGTGTGTGTGTGTGTGTGTGTGTGTGTGTGTGTGTGTGTGTGTGTGTGTGTGTGTGCGTGCGGTGTGTGTGTGCGTGCGTGCGTGTGTGTGTGGTCTCTCTCTCTCTCTCTCTCTCTCTCTCTCTCTCTCTCTCTCTCTCTCTGTGCTCACAATTCTTCCTCTCATAGACCCCCTTCAACTTTACAACCTTCTAACACTCAGTTAAAAATATCACCGTTATTCTTTACACTCAGTGAGTACCCCATCAATTGATTTTTTGCCCCCCGTATAATTAATTTCCCGGACACGGCACTGACGTAAACGTTACGGGAAAAGACGTTGTTGCTATGCGGTGGTGTTGATAGTAATCAGGGAATCAACTGCCACTGATGTAGCGCCTGGCACCAAAACGGCATTGAGCAGTTTGAGAGCTGTGTGGGGAGTCGTGGGAGTCTACACAGGGGGGTAACAATGGAAAATGTTATTATGTGGAGTGGGGCAACAATGAGTTATGGAGATACGAAGTGTTTGAAGTAGGAGTGACGGTGCATGCAAGGTGTGTGGTGTGCAGTCTTAATAGGTGAGTCGTGCTTAGATGTTGTCATGTCAATAATAAGGCTAATAATCTATGCCGTCTTGATTTCAGTCTGATTTGAGTCTGGTTTCGTGTTTTGTGGGTTTGTTGTTGAATGTAGGCCTATGCATATTTGACTGTTTGGTTTAGGTACTGTTGTTGTTGTTGTTGTTGTTGTTCAGGGACGTTAAACTCCCAAACACCCACCCACCCTTGTCGTTGTTGTTCAGTGTCGATGGCGAGAGTTTTGTTTTGTTTTGTTTTCTTTTCTTCTCGCGTGTTTTTGCGGGTTTGTTGTTGTATGTACATACAGGCATATGTATATTTCATTATTTGTTTTTGGTGTTGCTGTTGCTATTGTCTTTGTTGTTGGTTGCGACAGTTTTCTTTTCTTTTCTTTCGTTTGTTTTCTTTCGTTTCGTTTTGCTTTGCTTTTTGTTCACAGTATTGCTAGGGCGAAAATCCATTCTGTCCTTTTAAGGTTTGTTTTCCTGCAGTGTTTCTTTTGTGTTATTGGTTGTGAATTTTTTTTTGTACGTGTATGTTTCGTGCTGGGCATCAGTTGGCTTTGTTCATCGTCTGCAGAAATGTATTTTCCTCTCTGTAGCAGTGCTTCATTGTATCGTCGTTCTTTCCTTTGTTGTTAGCATACTATTTCGTATTCATGTCCGTGCGAACTAAGCCAAGTTTTGAGGGCTTTTGTAAATCAAACATTCCTAACAGGTTTCACAGTTTATGTCATTTGCTACACTGCACACTCAGTGTTCATATTTCACATACAAGTCTTCTCCATCTCAGGCAAAGATATACAGCACGCGCACAGTTGTTCAGAGCCGCCAGTAGGTCGAAGTGAGTACGGCTATCGATACGAATTCCCCTACCGTGTAGATCGATTTTGAGTTGAAGTGGGGCTATCACTGACAGCGTTTAAGGCCTGTTTGGCCTAGCGCGGGCCCATGGACCATAAATTAACTCAGTTCCTGGCAAGGAAGTGTTGGGGTCGTGCACCAGTGGCGTCACTAAAAAAAAAAAATAATTGTCTGCATGGATTTGGCTCAGTGGGAGTGTTTTACTTTGATTATACTTGTGTTTTGCTGCAACGAACCGATAATTTTGCCTGACTTTGGTGGCACACAAGGCCAAAACCGAAAAAGAGTCAAAAACGTGGGATACTCTTGCGCGGTACGGAATGTGTTAAGAATCGGCCTAATGATAATGATAACGACTTACGCAAAGTACCCTGAGTGTGACCAGTGTTATCTGCCCGGGCTGGCAGTGTGCAAAAAAGAACATGTGACGGCGTGACGGTTTGCAGATTGATTGATTGATTGATTGATTGATTGATTGATTGATTGATTAAACTTTTAATGGTATTTGTCGGATCTTTGGTTTCTCCGTCGAATAATGCTTCTCATGTCGTTTTGATAGTCACTCTATATATGAAAATAAATTGGTGAGTCCGCTCTTTAGCAACATTTTGTTTCAGTGAAGCAAACCTCAAACTCACTTGGTAGGATTTGAGTTCAACATAAGACAAAAGTACACCATCTCCAAAACGTTTCAGTAGGCTGAATTACAGACTGCACCCAGACTATGTGTCTGGGGCTGGCTTTTATCTGTCTCATAGTGATATACAGACCTCTTCAGAAGTGTCAACGAAACAGTTTTGAGGGCTGCTGTTTCTCATGCCCACAGGCCAAAACACAGGATCATGTCGCAGTATGTGTCGTGTACGGCGAAGGACTTGTCAATATTGTATTTGCTTTTCACTTTGGTCTTCGGGCCACCAGTAAACCTCGAGCCCTACCGCTCTTCATGCGAGCGTGGGTTTTTACGTCATTGGACCGCAGTGAGGTGAATTAAGTCTTACTTATTCATTTCAGGTGAATCATTTATTTAGGATATGTCATTGGCCTCTCTTTTTGTCTGTCTCGTAAGTATGGAGGTGCTTTCTCTTGCGATCTCTTCACGCAAGTAAGCGGTCTGCCCTTTCAAGAATACTGTCTCTTGAACTCTACTTTATTGCTGCTGCATTTATGGCGCCAAGAAATTCCCGTCACAGCCAGGGGTCTGTCCTTCTCCGGTGGTTTCAGTTACCCCTTAGAAAATGCGCAAAACACTGGAACAAACCACTCCCCCTCCCTCCCACTTCCCTCACAAAAATGAAACAATAACAAAAAAACAATACCATTTTCTCTCTCCATAGTCTGTTCCAGTTATGGTCTGTATAAACTATTCGAGTGTCGCTTGTGTTACAGGAATCAAGATGGCTGGATTTAGAGTGAGGACCCAGTGACCAAACAACGATGTCGGAGACAGCTCGTCAGCGAAACATACAGCGGGCCCTGTCCAGGACAACGCTACAACCATCAGTACAAGACTTCAACGGCAACATCATCAGCAAAGGTGTCGGTGAGTGACTGCGAGGAATCGCCTTTCTAAGTGTAGCCTGGAAGAGCTCTGTATGTCTGAAGTGGCGCTCCTTCTCATCATGTTCGCCGCTATTCAATCTTTGTGACTTGCGCGGCGTTAAGCCCTAAAAACTCACTCACTCACCCTTCTCACCATGTAAAAGTCTGAATGATTATCTTTCCTCATAGAAAGGGATAGACACGGACACCATGGACGCTGTGATTTAGGGAATAGAATTCAGCTTGTCAGCCATATGGGCTCCTAAGTTTCGGGAGGAGGATTAGGCCACTTGCTTACAGACACGATCCCATGAGTAGTATTTTACCAACAGTGGTTAGCAGTAGTTAGCAACGACAGACATGCAAACTGGCAACGACCGTGACCATATCAACACCCCAACCGTTGTAAAACGTAGTTTCATTGACTGGTGGATGCTGTGGGTGCTGTTCAGAGCTTCACACAGTTACAACTCCTCTGCTGCAGATGAAGACTCTGTCGTGTGGCTTGTGGGCAAGAGCAGCTCCAAGATCGTCCCTTCCACGGACTACTGCTTCCCCGTCCCATCGTCCTTCAGGAAGGGCGGGGCTTTTGCGCCACTCCACTGGGAGTCAGCCAGGGCCACAAGCTTGCCCCCCTCCCTCAGCTCCACGCCCGTGCCTTCCTCGTGGGCCTCGGACATCCATCGTCGCCACGTGGCCAAAACCGCTCGTGTACGTGCGAGGTTGTCGCCCAAACAGAGGATGTCTGACAGGATCGTCCCCACGTCACCCAGCTGCTCGTTGTACGAGGAGGAGACGGCTTTCAGCCTGTCCTTGCCTGTCAATGGCGAGAACATGGATTTCGACGCAAAGCTGTGAGTATATCGTGCCCACGCTGCTCTAATCGATTTCCGCCTCTTGTTCCAATCTCCACTACAGTTTCAGAGGCTGCTGCGCGCTCGGTCAGAGGCTAAAAACGAATATCCGGTAGATTTGTGGGGTTAGCCATTCAAACGCGAATGCAATACAGCGAAATCTAGCTGTATCCGCATTAAAAACAAACAAACAAACAAACAAAACAAGTGACCTCGGGCGCTACTGTTTCAGATTAAGCTGCAGCCCACAGCGATTCGTCCGAGGTTCAATCTGTTCTCTAATCAGTCCTGGTCACATTACTACAGTAAAGGAGGACACCTGCATTGCTGTTATGGTAATTTGACATTCTGTGTTGCAGAACCACCCGTACGCGGACACCGACTCCAAAGCCACAGAATACAGCTCGGTCTCGCCCAGCAACCACTGGACGATATTTCGACTCTAGCAACGGGTTGAGGAACTCAAGGTCAAGGCCAGCCTGGAGGTCACGACCTTCAACTGCGGGTCAGTGGGCGGGCCCTGGACTGAGGATACAGAAACTAACGTTGCACCAGAAAGAATGGGAGGAATCTCTCGAGAAGAGGCCAGAGGATAGTATGGCCGTGGATGGCTTGATGATGAGGCCTAAATAAGTTAACAACGAGACGCTACATGCTGTGGCAAAAAGGAACCTTTCTCAAACTGTGTACAGGACGAAGCTTTGCAGTGAGCATAAGCCTAAAGTAGCGACAGGCTTTCACTGCTTCATCCTCCAGCCCTGCGGCGCCTTGAGCTTTTCAAAACAGCCTGCGCCACACCACATCCATATAAATCTTCAGGACCATTCATCAGGCGCCGATCTGAGTGCGTGGGGACAGTTCCTTCTGGATCTGGATCTAGCTGGAAAACAAATAGGCCACGGAGGAGGCGACAGTACGCCTCTTCTCAGGCGGCGAAGCTGTGAAATGAGTGAACTTCCGTCTGTTCTAACGTTTCTGTGGACAAGCTGGTAGTTGTGGTGGGTGCGTGTGTCCAAATGGGATCACGTTTCGAGCTTTTCGATTCTTCAGACTTCATCGCGTCTGTTTTAGGAGGTCAATTTTCGATGCCGGAGTAACACGCCAAACTTTACCTCCCTAAGAGCAGGACTCAAGGCATATTTTGCGTACGCGTGCATGACCCTTATTATTTTCTGCATACGCAGAATGAGGGCACACAAAAATTGAAGGCAAGTATTTTCGTGTTTTCCAGTGTGCATCCTCCGCGAAGTGAGAGCGACTCTTTATGAAGAGTGCCCTGGGTCGATCATGCGTACGCCAACAGGCACCAGTTCATGAACTGGGAAGTGAATACTTTTGGCGTCTTACACCGGACAGCGACTTTCTCTGGACGTTTTCGAGACGAGAGAACTGAAGTGATCCATGTGATGCCACGCGGCGATATGACTGTTTGGATGTCTGTTTGACATAAACTTTGTCAAAATTACCAGGACACATCAGCATTATACACGAATCGTAGAGGTTGGATCAACCGCCACTCCAAGACAATCTGGCCGGCCCAACACAATCCCCCATCTGACGACCAAACGCCACAGCTCCAGCGTCACCAACAGACCACCAGTCTCCGCTTACGAACTGGACACTGCAGACTTCGCGCCCACCTGTACCGCCTTGGGCTGACACATCACCAGATTGCCGATGCGAAACAGCTCCTCAGACCCCAGAGGACATTCTGCAGTCCTGTCCCCTTTTGCAAGAAGCAAGGACACAGCTCTGGTCGAATGGAGCAACGCTAACAGAGAAACTCTGGCGCACCAAAACGGAACTCCAAAACACCGCCGATTTCATCAAAACTACCAACCTAATAATCTGAGGCAGAGTCCAGTACAGGGAACGCAGAAGAAGGAGGAGATGGGAGACCCCAAGGTTCAGATGCTTAATGCTGATGTTATTTTTTCAGTATTCATTTCTCATTGCATTATAGTGCGTTTGGTAATCCAGTCGCCAACGATTTTCTGTTGGTTTTTTTTTTGTGTGAAACTGTGATTTATTGGAAATAGATTGTTGAAAAGTTGTGCCCTAACTTTTGATCAACCATGGATATGATTCTGAAACAGCTGACGACTTCGGCATAAGTGACAATTTCGGCGAAAATGCGAGCTGGGAAAAAAATAACTATACCGTATGAGAACCTCAAGTGACGTCAAGGTACTAAACAAGATCACATTTGACGTCAGATGTGATCTTGTTTAGTAACTGACGTGTACTAATAAAACCTTCATTAGACAGTTAAAAAGGTGACGTCAGTGAATGACGTCAAAGTGTTCTTTCGGCATAGTTTCATTGTTGGGTTTTCAAAACAAGCAGTGACAATTTTCGCTAGTCTCACGTATGCCGAGAAGAAACGGAAAGACAGAACACTGGACGTTATAAAATGTATTAGGTCACAGTTTCCTGAATAACATTTTCTCAACAGAAAGTCTAGAAATGTTGCTCCATAAAGTTAGTTAGTTAGTTAGGGCTTAACGACGCGCAAGCAACAAAGACTATTTCGCGGCTATGCTCCATACAAGATGATCGTCGAAAATCGTTAATGACTGAGTTACCAAATGCACTATACCGTGAAAACGTTTGCGGTGAGCAGTCAGCGCACAAATGAACTTTGTCTTTGAAGTTTCTCTCACTTTTATCTAGCATATAGTATTATGCTGTACATTTGTCTGCGTCAGAGCGAATGCCATAGAATGGCATTGAGGATGAATGATGGTTTGCTTGTTTGTTTGTTTTTAATTTTTGTTTGTTTGCGCGGTGTAAAGCCTCAAATAACTGACTAACTAACCTATTCGTTTGTTTGTCTGGTTGGTTGATTTGTGTTTGTTTACTCGTTCCTTTGTTTGTTGTCCTCAGTACTGAACAGAGTGTTTGTTGGCCGATCTCTGTACATACTAACTTCTGGTGGACGAGTTCATGCCCGAACAAAAAAAATCTGTTTATTAACTGCTTAGATTATCTGCTGTGTTATAATTGGTCATTGACAAGACCCTGCCATGTATTTTTTTTTTTCACTGTGATACTATTTGATCACTGCCTCGTTTTTAGCGTGTGATTCGAAAAGCTGTGTGACGATGTCTGCGTTCCGTCCAGGAAATCATCTGTGATATTGTTTTTAGTCTGGAAGAATACAGTCTTGTACAGGATCTCATTTAAGTCTCACAAATTTTTAATAATATATTTACATCATGTTTTAAGCTAGCCCTTTTATGTTTTAAAGGACCTGGCAGGATGGGACTGTGCTAGCCGCGAAATAGTCTTTGTTGCTTGCGCGGCGTTAAGCCCTAAATAACTAACTAACTAACTAACCGTCCAGGAAATCAAATCAATGATTGTATCGTTTCAATGCTCAAAACTACTTGTATCTGCTAAGCAGTCATTTCTGTTTGTTTGTTTGTTTGTTTGTTGTTTAGTGCTAGTAATTACGAACTGTAAGACGCCGTGATGTTATGTATACGAACGATAGTCTTGTTTACTATCATTTATTCAAATTCAAATTCAAAATACTTTATTGACTGTTTAAGAGAGACGCTAAAAACAGAGTCTCTCTTTAACAGACAATAAAGTATTTTGAGTTTGAATTTGAATTAATGATAGTAAACATTTATTCAAATTCAAAATTATCGTGTACATAATTATATATTCACGGAGACACACTGTGATAATGTAGGCAACCCGCCCTTACCATTTAGTTTTTTTGTTTTTTTTTTCTTTTCGTTCATTTGTTTATTTATTCGACCATTTATATATTTATTTTTTATTTAAAATGTCGCTGTTGAACTCATCCGTCTGCGTCGTTTGCACTTTAATGTACTTTATTACGTTTCCAGGCTTACGGCATCAACTGTTGTTATCATTGTTGTTGTCTGAGAATTTAAATGTTTACTGTTGGAAGAAAGACACATATTTATAGGTGATGTGCGAGTGATTATGGCGCCATAATGGCTTAAATAAAGTTGATCACATTATTTGTGTGGAACTGTTTCTTTATCATCTTGTTCCTCAATATGAGTTTTGAAAAAAAATGACACAATGCTCGAGTCGTGAGTTCGAATCCCACCTAGGGCCAGATATTTGTGCTGGCCTTTTTTTCTCGTTGTCCCGTCTATGATATCATCCGTGTATGGTGGAAAAGGACGTAAAACTCCCAAACACCCCCACCCCCTCCTCCTCCTCCCACCCTTGAAAAATTACATGCGCAGTCACCGGTTTTGTTGTTCTTGTTTGTTTGTGGGTTTTGGTGTCGTCGTTTGCAAGAAGGTGGTTAGCGTGTTCAGAATTACGTGCCCGCTGTCCACCGATAGCAAGACCCCAGATGAAGAGCCTGTACAAATGTTCAACCTGTGGAGATCAGAAACCCGCTACTTACTGACCTTGAATCTTCTGATCCACAAACTGGGACGTCCTGTGTTTTTCTGCAGCAATGAAAATGGTTTAAAGCCGTAAGTTGCTCGAGGAATGCGTTTGCTGATAAGAAAAGCGGGAGACTGACAGTAAAGGGGTCTTCAACACAAACGTTCGCCTGTGTAAAACATCGTCCCTCAAAAGTAAACTACAATCTGACCCCATGGGAGCCGCCGCCGCTGATGTTAAAAAATTAAGGGCACGCCAAATCCCCTTCGTCCTTGTATTTGTTGCCTGCAGCTCCGTCAGAAACATATGCGCAAAAGAAAAGAATGAAAGTCAAACATTGAGGGAGAATCTGAAGGTTAGAGGTGTCCGCAAAATAGACACATCTATCCTCTTTTTCCGTTCAGGGCCGCTGTCTTTGTTTTATCGAGTGTGCACACAAGAAGTGCTGAATTTAGAGGAACCCACACTTAACGGGTCTTACCTTCCATAACAAAGGCCAGACAAAACACGCTAGTGTCAGCAGCGAGTTTCCGCTGCGTCCCCGAGCACAATAACTGCAAAGAGTCAGGATTAGGCCTCGCCCGTTCGCCAAGGCTTTTGTCATTGTTGACTCTGGTCAGAACTACGAGGTACAGCAAAATGTTGTTATTGTAATTGTTTCTATGTGGGGATTATCTTCAGTCAGTGTAATCTCCTAGCATAACAACTACCAGTCTCTCGCAACAGAGACAGGATGTGACGTGCTCTCACAAAAGGAGGAACAAAGTCACCCACCCACTTTCGAGAAAACTGAAAAGAAAAAAAAACTGGTTGTAGGTCAAATTTAGTGACTTTGATATTTTGTTTTTCATTTTTGGGTCCTTAAACAACTATTACAACTTCTGTGAAAGTTCCTAGGCTGAATGTAGCTATAAACGTTTAAGCGTTGGACATCTAATGCTCGGGTCGTGAGTTCGTATCCCGGCTGGGGCCAAATATTTGTGCTGGCTGTTTCATCGTTGCCCCGTCTTTGATATCACCCGTATGTGGTGGAAAAGGACGTTACCACCCCCCCCCCCACACACACACACCAGCCATTTTCTCAGCATGACCGCTTTTCAAGGGCAAGTTTCAAAAACATATCTCAGGTCTACACCATGCTACAGTCATAACTATTATACCAAAAGTAAGCTCATTGTCTGCACTTTTCACTGATACAAATTACTCCATATTCCCCAACGTCCCCCTTTGTCCCCCTTTTGTGGGAACGCATGACATATCCGTCTATAGCCAGGATTAATTGACAATAAAAATAAACTCTCAGCTAACGAACAATGTAAATGAAGTTTGTATTGACAAACCGTATGAAGCGGGGATAGATTATGTGCCTTTGCATAATTAAATCTAACCTTGGATGTAAGAATCTAGGGCCCGTATGTAATAGTCGAGGTTAGGGCTTTTAGCCCTGGGTTAGAGTCTAACCTCGAACTAAACTAGCTCTAGGGTTAAAATTTCTGTTGTTTTTTGTTTTAAATCAAGAAGCGGGCCCATTCCAGCAAGGTGCCTAAGCCGTTATAGAGGGATTTTTGTCTTTCTTTCTTCACTTCCTTTATTTTTAAATTTAATTTTGTTTTGGGGTTTATTTTGTCCTAGTCTGGGTTAGGCCCGTAGCCGTGGGTTAAATTAACCTCGAGTTCTACATACTGGCCCTGTATAGTTTAGTGCCGCGGTATTCCCTGCTGAAGATCTTACTGTCAGGCTTGAAGACGTTAAATTCATTCACTCACACTTTCCAATCGACCGATCTGTGTGTGTGCACAGGTTTTGTTTGTATATTTCCCACGCGTCTTTGTTCACTGTTGCCCGTGGGTCTTGAAATACTACAGATACCACTGTCAAACGCCTTCCCATGGTCTAGTTCAAGGTTAAGTTTACCGTGAAGACAACCATTGTCCCTTATAGTGTGGCAGGCTAACGGATCTAAATGAATGATAGTGAGACCATGTCCCCCTCGGGCCGGCCTGTCCCCTCGGGCCTTTACCCCCCGGGCACTCAAGGTCACTGACAAGGCGCGAGCCCCAAATGGGGCTGGACACTGGGTCTCCCTGATGGACGGATGGTGAAGGAGACGCGCGCAAACACCCAAGGCATCCTTCGGGAAACAGTGAAGGAAACAGAAGCAAAGGCGATACCCCTCCTACTTCAGGAGTTTCAACTCTTGAGGCGTCAGAATTTTGATCGAATGGCGCTTAGCATTCTTGGCGGACTCGAGAAATATCGCGCTTTTCCGAGACGCCAAGCAGCAACGTTTGTCTTGTTGTGGCTGTGTGTGGCTGGAGACTCGGACCGTGTGTTGAGAGACTATCGAGTGTCATGACCTTGAAAATCGGGATGGAGGTGTTGGTTTGAAGTGTGTGAAAACTGCTCGGCGGCTGTTCTTTCGTTTGGTCCCAGGATTAAGAAGTATGTGGGAAAATGTTTGTGATTGTTTGTGAATTCATGAAAGTTCGAGACTGAACTTGAAATAAAAAGGGAAAATGCAAATAGTATTTAGAGAATTGAAGAAATAAGATTATTTTTTGGGTCAGCATTTCTAATCCAAGGAGAACTCTCTCTCTCTCTCTCTCTCTCTCTCTCTCTCTCTCTTGCAGAGAAGCTTGTAAGTGCTGTCTCTACGCTTTTAACTTGCGATGAACGTTTCAGTCGGCCAGTCTCTCTCTCTCTCTCCCAATGCTCGGGTCGTTAGTTCGAACCCCGGATGGGGCCAAATATTGTGCTGGCTTTTTCATCGTTGCCCCGTCTTTGATATCACCCTTATGTGGTGGAAAAGGACGTTAAACTTCCAAACACCCACCCACCCACCCTCTCTCTCTCTCTCTCTCTCTCTCGCTCTCGCCGCGAAATAGTCTTTGTTGCTTGCGCGGCGTTAAAACCTAAATAACTCTCTCTCTCTCTCTCTCTCTCTCTCTCTCTCTCTCTCTCTCTCTCGGGGAGCCGGGGTGGTCGAATGGTAGAGCGTTGGACTTCTAATGCTCGGGTCGTGATTTCGATCCCGGCTGGGGCCAAATATTTGTGCTGGCTTTTTCATCGTTGCCCCGTCTTTGTGGCAATGTGGTGGAAAAGGACGTTAAACCCCCAAACAACCCACCCCACCCACCCTCTCTCGCTCTCTCTCCTCTCTCTCTCTCTCTCTCTCTGTGTGTGTGTGTGTGTGTGTGTGTGTGTGTGTGCAGTTGCAAGTACAGAACAAATTTCCCTCTGAACCAGGGACCACAAAGACAGACTGTTTTTAGTTTTTGTTTCGTTTTTTGTTTTTTGTTTTGCGCAGATTACATACGATTTGCGCGGATTGCATACGAGAGGTTGAATGTTACAAACATCATATAAAGCAAGTGCATCTGACTGCATACGATTATCCAAATAGTTTGGCACGCCCTAGGTATTTATTTGCTTTCCTCTAGCTGTTGTTTTAGCATGAATAGGTTACCGTCAATAATATGAGACGTTTGTCTTGAATAAACCGGTCTGTACACGCTTTGGCCTTTAACAAGAACCGTAATCAGAATACAGCGTATATCATAATTATTATGTTCTGAAAAAAGCCTCTTTTTCCCTTTTGTTGTCATTTCTATGGCATGATTAGAAATAAAACAAAGTGAACAGCCATAATTGAAATATATCGCATATCATATGTGCTGAAAAAGCTTTTTTGTTCCCTTTTATTTCCATTTCTATGTCACGATTAAAAATAGAATAAAATGAACAGCCGGCATTGTTCCGAGTAACCCCAAGAATAAACTGCAACGCAAACATTATTTTGAGACTGCTATGGCACATGCCAAAGTCAACACAATATCATCGCCCCTGTATCCACTAGCACTCCTAAATACAGACACAGAATATTATTTACAGAGATAATGCACAGACCTAACATTCACACAAGAGCCTCGTCCACTGTTTTCTCCCTGCACATGTCCGTGAAAACGTGTACGCCAGAGTGCATGGAACATCATCTTGTCGGACAATGCACAATATGACGTGCTTCACGTGCTCTGACCCGATGTCCAAGAACCCGACAAAGTCCACACGATGGCGCGAAGAGCCAATCCATTCTCCAGCTACAGAGGGAACGCTCTGTTTGGCGATCGACGCACAGCGACGTCGGAGTCAACGGATGGTGTGGACGGTAGAATGGGTCCCAAACAGGCCACTGCTTTTGCTTGGTTTTTGCGCAGACGACAAACTAGCGGGCGACATGGAACCAACAAAACCCATGTAGTTCAGCAGGATTTCCAGCTTGCGCAAGACCAGGCGGCTGTCAATCCTTGTCAATCCTTGTGCTTCTCGCCTGGGTGCATTATGATGCACTTTGTGTGTAGATCAAAGACGGTGTGTTTTGACACTTGTTGCACCTGCCTGTGTGTGTTATGAAACGTCTGCAGCAGCAGGTAAAGTGCTCGGTCGTATGCACTATGGCAGAGAAATGTCACGACCCTCTAGTTTTGCGACCGCTCTCAAATGGCGACACAGTTGATGATGATGATGATGATGATGATGATGATTACTACTACTACTGCTGCTGCTAACTGTACTACTACTACTACTACAACCCCTACTACTACTACTGCCACTACTTCGGCTGCTGCTATTACCCCAACTATTGCCACTACTACTACCCCTACTACTACCCCTACCCGCACTACTACTACTACTTTACTACTACTACCTCTATTACATCACATGCTGCTACTACTATTACTACCTACTACTACCACCACCTCTACTACCCACACTACTACTACTACTTTACTACTACTACCTCTATTACATCCCATGCTGCTACTACTACTACTACCTACTACTACCACCACCTCTACTACCCACACTACTACTACTACTTTACTACTACTACCTCTATTACATCCCATGCTACTACTACTACTACTACCTACTACTACCACCACTCTACTACCCACACTACTACTACTACTGTTACTACTACTACCTCTATTACATCCCATGCTACTGCTACTAATACTACTACTACTACCACCACCTCTACTACTCACACTACTACTACTACTTTACTACTACTACCTCTATTACATCACATGCTGCTACTACTATTACTACCTACTACTACCGCCACCTCTACTACCCACACTACTACTACAGTCGAACCTGCCAAGGCGGTCACCTGTATAAGCCAAACCACTGTCTAACCTGGTCACCCCAGAGGATCCCCTGCCACACTAGCTGTTGACATGACACCCTGGATAACCCGGTCACCTGTCTAAGGTAGTCAGTTTGACCCAGTCCCTTGGGTGACCGCCTTACACAGGTTTGACTGTACTACTTTACTACTACTACCTCTATTACATCCCATGCTACTGCTACTACTACTACCGCCACCTCTACTACCCACACTACTACTACTACTACTTTACTACTACTACCTCTATTACATCCCATGCTGCTACTACTACTACTACCTACTACTACCACCACCTCTACTACCCACACTACTACTACTACTTTACTACTACTACCTCTATTACATCCCATGCTACTACTACTACTACTACCTACTACTACCACCACCTCTACTACCCACACTACTACTACTACTTTACTACTACTACCTCTATTACATCCCATGCTACTACTACTACTACTACTACCACCACCTCTACTACCCACACTACTACTACTACTTTACTACTACTACCTCTATTACATCCCATGCTACTGCTACTACTACTACTACTACCACCACCTCTACTACCCACACTTCTGCTACTACTACTACTACTACCGCCACCTCTACTACCCACACTACTACTACTACTACTTTACTACTACTACCTCTATTACATCCCATGCTGCTACTACTATTACTACCTACTACTACCACCACCTCTACTACCCACACTACTACTACTACTTTACTACTACTACCTCTATTACATCCCATGCTACTACTACTACTACTACCTACTACTACCACCTCTACTACCCACACTTCTGCTACTACTACTACTACTACCGCCACCTCTACTACCCACACTACTACTACTACTACTTTACTACTACTACCTCTATTACATCCCATGCTACTGCTACTACTACTACCTACTACTACCACCACCTCTACTACTCACACTACTACTACTTTACTACTACTACCTCTATTACATCCCATGCTACTACTACTATTACTACCTACTACTACCACCACCTCTACTACCCACACAACTACTACTACTACTTTACTACTACTACCTCTATTACATCCCATGCTACTACTACTACTACTACTACCACCTCTACTACCCACACTACTACTACTACTTTACTACTACTACCTCTATTACATCCCATGCTACTACTACTACTACTACCTACTACTACCACCACCTCTACTACCCACACTTCTGCTACTACTACTACTACTACCGCCACCTCTACTACCCACACTACTACTACTACTACTTTACTACTACTACCTCTATTACATCCCATGCTACTGCTACTACTACTACCTACTACTACCACCACCTCTACTACTCACACTACTACTACTACTTTACTACTACTACCTCTATTACATCCCATGCTACTACTACTATTACTACCTACTACTACCACCACCTCTACTACCCACACAACTACTACTACTACTTTACTACTACTACCTCTATTACATCCCATGCTACTACTACTACTACTACCTACTACTACCACCACCTCTACTACCCACACTACTACTACTACTTTACTACTACTACCTCTATTACATCCCATGCTACTACTACTACTACTACTACCACCACCTCTACTACCCACACTTCTGCTACTACTACTACTACTACCGCCACCTCTACTACCCACACTACTACTACTACTACTTTACTACTACTACCTCTATTACATCCCATGCTACTACTACTACTACTACTACTACCACCACCTCTACTACCCACACTTCTGCTACTACTACTACCTCCTCTATTACAACCCCTACTACTACATCCACTGCTACTACGACTGCCTCTATTACAACCCTTACTACCACTACAACAACTACTACTACTACTACTACTACTACTACTACCCCACTACATACGTGGTGGACAGGGACATGAAACTCCAAACACCCACTCACCCACCCACTACCCCCACTACTACTACTACACCCCTGCTGCTACTACTACCCCTACGATAACCCCTACGACAACCCCTACTACTAATACCAATACCAGTCACTAATACTACCGAAACTTACTGGCTACATACACAAAATTATAATTATACTACGTGTACACCCCCGTTGGCCCTAGAAACACTCTAAAAATAGAACACAGATTGAGACGTAGTGTTTTGGGTTGGGACGGAGAGTGTATTTGCTTCACGAAACAAAATATAGCCACCAACGTGAAGTGTTCGAAACTAGCTGCGACTAATTATTGCACAGAAGATTTGGGATTTTTTGTTTGTTTGTTTTGTTTTGTTTTCTCGCACTCACGTCTGCCCTAAACAGGTCCCCCTCTGACGCCATTATCGTCAACTGGAGAATCAACCTGGACATAACTGTGGCTCGCGTCATTCTAATCAATTAGTAAAACAGCGTGCCTAAAAATAGACAGTAACATGACGTCACTGTGATAAATTAGCGAAACAGCTGCCCTTGTTT
Source organism: Batillaria attramentaria (assembly GCA_018292915.2). Classification (NCBI taxonomy): domain Eukaryota; kingdom Metazoa; phylum Mollusca; class Gastropoda; family Batillariidae; genus Batillaria; species Batillaria attramentaria. The sequence continues at coordinate 152,830 of JACVVK020000063.1, forward strand.
TACCCCCGGCGGTGGAAAAACTGCGAAAATAATTAAACTTCCTAGGGGAAATTTTTTTCACACGCACACGCGGTGCAGACATTCAAGTGTAGACATTTCCTCTGGTCAGATTTTGTAGCCCATCCAGGCAAGCCGATTAAGCAAGTAGCTGGGGGAAAAAAATCAATCGAGTAGCAAACTCACGTTTTGAGCCCGCCCCTCGATTGTTATTGGCAAAGCTTTGATTGTCGTTAGCACATATAAACAACTGGCTCCAAGCTAGCGAGGTGAAAGGGGTAGGGTCTTTTACTGGCGTTTTCATTCTTGTGTCCCTCTTTTCCTCACTTTTAAAAAAATCTTTTTTGTGTTTTATTTTTAACATGCAGCTTCTGATCTATGCTGTTGTTTTTCTCCCACGAAGCTTTACGTTTTTTTGCTTTGTTTTGTTTTGTTTATCACGATTTTTGTTGTTGTTTGTTTGTTTGTTTGTTTTTTGTTTGTTTGTTTGTTTGTTTGTGGGTTTGTGGGTTTGTCTTTGTTGTTGTTGTTTGTTTGTTTGTTTTGTTTTTTTTGTTTAGTTTTGCTTGTTTTTTTTTTTTGTTTTTTTTTTTTTTTGGGGGGGGGGGTCTCGATTTTTCCCCTTCAACCATGTCAGCATTGCATGCATAACGCACTGACTGAGTAAATGACACATTCACTCAAGACCTGCTACAAGACTGACCGAGTGACAGACTTACTGCAATTGACTGTACGCAGCTTAATGACTGACTGATTAGGGCAAACTTATTGCCTGACAGACTACCTGATTCTCTGATTCACCACCACCACTAATACCACCACCACCACAACGACCAAAATCAGCTACTACTACCACTACAACAAATACTACTACTCCTATACTATATTCAAAGCAACAACTTTGAAAAAAAAAAGAAAGAAAACAAATACGTGTGTATCCATACAAGTATAATCCGCGACAGCTGTTTCGTATTTTTGTCTAAGTGTTCCTTTGTAAAGATGACAACCTTGTAGCTTTCTCCATTCTATTTCAGATCCCAACATTGTGTGAAGGAATGCCGATTAACAACAAAAAAGTTACCGCTTGCAGGCTATGAGTTGCATATTCTTATGAAGGCATTTTTAAACTGAAATTCCACACACAACAGAATGACGAATAGAAAGAACGAAGGAAAAAATCCTTCGTATACATATAGAAAGAGCCATGTAATATAGAGCAATTCAGCCTCCCCACTCCTTGTCTGATAAGGAAAAGAAACTGTTCACGTCACGTGTTGTGACCCAGAATCACGAAAGCAAACTTCATGTGTTGTCATAAGTTTTTGCGTCCTGCCTTGTCACACGTTGTATGTGGTCCGGTATCACAGAATCAAACGCATAATAATAACGACAAGAAAATGTAACCGTCTAGTCTCCGGTTTCAGCTGGTCCACGCCAAACAGATGACCAGCCCGTGCTCAGGTGTTTGCTGGTCAGTGTTCTAAGCCTATTAAGCCCTCTTGCTGTCAATATGATGACCAAACACAGCAACATTAACCCAACGGCAAACGCACCAGAAACCTGCACCGGGCGACCTGCGAAGTCTGAGCAGACGGACGCCGGAATTTTGCCCGCGTCCACACTGGCTCTAATATTTGATCACCAATAATGACATTGCTTCACGCATGGTAGTCGTGTCTTTCTTCGCATCGTAGTTCCCTCGCAAGATCAAGTTCAATGCCGGATGGCCAACAGAGCACGTTCCTGCTAGACAAATTCCGAAAAATGAGGTGCTGGCATTCTTCTGGGGGTAATCCTCTGCTGGAATGTTTGCAGATATGGAAGATTATTGTTTTGTGCAAGCACCTCTTCAGCGCTGTCCCCCTAGTGACGTCAAATCCCCAGAATGCTGAGGAGCAATCATGCTCATCATTCCTCAAGGAGTTGTTTGGATTTCAGAACGATTATTGTCTTGCGCGGGCATACCCTGCTCTTGCTCTTTCCAGTAATGACGGGCGCCTATGCTGGCATGGCCGTTGAGAGCCGTATGTTTCTGTTTAGACGCATCCATGTGCGAAATGTTCAATCGAGTGAAGGGAAGGGGTCAGGACGGACAAGGTCTCAAGTTTACACACACACACACAACGCCTCTGAATTAGACCGGCAAAACGCGTCGGATGTAAACTGGATCTTGTTTTCAAAACTGAATCCGGTTAGGATGTCTGGAATCTGTGACAGGCTTCGCGCTTGCGTAAGCGTTAACCTTTGAAGATCTCGTGAAAAGGTGTCAAGACGCATGGCATCGATATTCTGAGAACGCTGTCCTTTTTTTGTTTTAAAAGTGAGACAGCAAAACGTGATCGTCAGACAAGCCTCATGGAGAGATGCTGAGAATCCTGGCTGTGTTGTCTAAGAGGAGAGAGAGGGAAATGTGTGAAGTTCAAAAGAAAACAAAGTTCTTGGAAGTATTAACGTTGTATTGTGTGTTGGAGTGACCCGGGTCGTAACTCCCTGACCACACAAGGTCCATCCCATTGGTCTCCAGAAGGAGCTGACACTGAATACTTCCCTCTAAAGTTCCGGGCACCGTCTGCTTAAAAGAAGAAACAAAAAAAAATGAAGGAGCTTTCGAGCTGAATGACCTTCATATCGTACATCGCCAAAGAACGATTTCGCAAAGGAACATTCATATCATACATCGCCAATGAACGATTTCGCAAAGGAACATTCATATCATACATCGCCAATGAACGATTTCGCAAAGGAACATTCATATCATACATCGCCAATGAACGATTTCGCAAAGGAACATTCATATCATACATCGCCAAAGAACGATTTCGCAAAGGAACATTCATATCATACATCGCCAAAGAACGATTTCGCAAAGGAACATTCATATCATACATCGCCAAATGAACGATTTCGCAAAGGAACAATTTCATATCATACCATCGCCAATGACGATTTCGCAAAGGAACATTCATATCATACATCGCCAATGAACGATTTCGCAAAGGAACATTCATATCATACATCGCCAAAGAACGATTTCGCAAAGGAACATTCATATCATACATCGCCAAAGAACGATTTCGCAAAGGAACACTTCCATTCCTTCTAGTCCCTTTTGCGATGCTTCGGTGTGAGGGGGAGCCGGGACAGCCGAATGGTAGAGCTTTGGACTCTCAATGCTCGGGTCGTGAGTTCAAATCCCGGCTACGGCCAACTATTTGTACTGGTCTGTTTCTCGTTGCCCTGTCTTTAATATCACCCTTACGTGGTGGAAAAAGACGTTCAACTCCCAAACACCCACCCCACCCCTGCGTCGGTGTGAGCTTGTTGTCAGCATCCCTCAGACTTTGCTGGGAACTAAGAAAAAATAAAATGTAACCTACGAATATCACACACACACACCACACACACACACACACACACACACACACACCACACAATTTCTATCCTCCTGGGGCAGACGTTCAAGTGCCTGGAAACTCAAATGTGTCATGCCCCATCCAAACCCCCAAGGGAAGATCTGTGTTGAGGGAGGAGCAGTGTAACCCAATCCGTCCTCCTATACATTTCGGTTTCAATCGGAGTGGGTCCTGTGGGTCCTGGGCCAAATGCAACTGCAGCTGAGCCAGCTGACCCCCCCCCCCTTCCTCCTCATCCTCATACACACACCCACTAACACCCCTCCCCCATCCCGCCTTTCCCTTTGGTTATAGACAATCAACCCAGGTATTCACACATTCAATCGGAGTGGGTCCTGTGGGTCCTGGGCCAAATGCAACTGCAGCTGAGCCAGCTGACCCCCCCCCCCCTCCTCCTCATATCCTCATACACACACCCACTAACACCCCCTCCCCCCATCCCGCCTTTCCCTTTGGTTATAGACAATCAACCCAGGTATTCACACATTCCTCGCAATGTAGAATGTGGATAGAGGTAATTGGAATCTCGTGCGAACTGTTAAGCTACATTGCAGTTATGTGCCAGTTTGGTAAGCACTGCAAGTGTGATATCTAAATACTCATGTTAAGCTAGAAGAACTAAACACACACACACACACACACACACACACACACACACACACACACACACACACACACACACAAATTGGTCCCCAGTAGATAATAATCAGGCACCTTAATTTTAGTTCAGTTTCCGTAAGGTCCATTACTTATGGGTGTTTTCAACAATGTTATTCGTTGTTCACAGGAAACCACAGAATGACACGTTTTGACTTGGAAACACACACACACACACACACACACACACACACACACACACACACACACACACACACACACACATTCTATTTGCCAGCACACAACTCTGGCTACCTCAATACCTGAAGCCCACACTGATAATTTTGAATAAATTTCCGTTCCCTTCTGATTTTTTTATTTTTTTTTTACTTCAAACTGCGCAGAGACCTCACAAAGACAGAGGTCACATTTCATAAATCTCTTCCTGTTTGTGTGAATCGTTAAATCATGACACTCTCTTGTCCCATTCACGAGCAGTGCTAATCCACAATAACCCGGCCCATCTCAACAATTTTACTTCCAACATGGATGCGCCAACGCTTCCGGATCTCATGTAACACAGCCACGCCAAGAGAAGACAAGCTTGAGGCAAGGGAGAGCACACATCACAGAATGAGCGCCAAGCGCGATAATTCTCTCTAATCCTCCTTTGTAACTTCCTGTTTGGAAGCGCTGAGGAAAACCAAACACTGTCCTCTCTTCCGCGTTGGGATGTTTAGCGTCTCAATGGACAGTGCAACGTGTCTGTTTCAATTAGCACAAACAGATGTGAGACGAGTTTCTGTTTGTTTTCAGCAAATTCAATTTATGTCTTTTGAAATACTGGAGACAGAATTTTTATCTCTTCCGCGTGTTTGGATGTTTGGCAGTCCATTGAAGGGTGCATGGAGTGTGTCTGGGCGTAAAAAGTCAGAGAGGAGAGAGATCGTTCCTGTTTTCCTCTTTCTTTTATTCCAGGAAACTTTCAGTTTGGAACGACTGGTCGTGGTTTTGTTTTACAAATCTTTTCATTATCCACTTTCTCAGTTTCAGAAGTTAGAAACAGTTTCAAGTTAGTGCAAAATTAGAGATACTGAAGTTTGGCACACAAAAACTACACACATTCTCATATTCAGTGACTGAATCCAAGTGTTGGTTTTTTTGTTTTTTTGTTTTCTTCTTCTTCTTCTCCTTACCATGATTATTCACATGATCAATTTTTTTCTGTACCATATTCACATAAATAATAAGTTTTAACAAGTGTAGACTTCTTCACTGGCATGCCGATTTTGAAGGCTAGACAGAACTTAAGCTCGAGTGACAATAAAAGAAGTATGTGGATTTCTTACTATCTGATTCTTCAGTCATCCCTTGCTACACCTTACCAAAAGAAAACTTGAGAACATAAAGAAAGTCGTTAGCTTTACATCTAGAACTGTAGCTGTACAAGGTAACAACTGGTTTGTTTGTTTTGTTGTTCTTGTTGTTGATTTCGGTTTTGAATTTGGTTTTGGTTTTTGTTGTTTTTTGCTGTTTTTTGTTTGTTTCTTTTTTGCTTTTTTGGTTCTTTTTTGCTTTTGTTGTTGTTGTTGTTGTTGATGATGATTTGTGGGTTTTATTTTTTCTTTGGGTTTTGTTTTTGGTGCGCTTTTTTTTTTCTTTCTTTTTTTTTTTTCTTTTTTTTTCTTTTTTTTTTGGGGGGGGGGGGGGGGGGGGGAGCCGGGGTGGTCGAATGGTAGAGCGTTGGACTTCTAATGCTCGGTCGGTGAGTTCGATCCCGGCTGGGCCAAATATTTGTGCTGGCTTTTTCATCGTTGCCCCGTCTTTGGTATCACCCTATGTGGTGGAAAAGGACGTTAAACTCCCAAACACCCACCCACCTACCCTTTTTTTGGAGGGGGGGGGAGGAGGAGGGGGGTTGTTGGTTTCGTTTTGTTTTGTTTCTTCCTTAAAGAAGGGAGTTGAGCACGAAGGGCGGAGACCAGTGGTAAAAAAGTCTAAACTCTTTAAACACCGCTCAACGCGAGCAGCATCTAATCCAATTTCCGAAGGAATGACGGAAGGGGCCGAGTCAAACTGGCACAGTGAAAAGCACGGAACAAACCCTTGCCAAGTGGGAGCCGGCCTGGGCGTCGACAGTGCTGGGGGGAAAAAAAACAAAAAACAAAAAAACCTGCAATTTTTGTGCACGTTTTACGAGACGAGAGTCAGTGTGTACGGTTTTGGACAGTTTCCAGTGAGTGAGGATCTCGCGTTTGCCGTTTGCAGCGACTGTAGCCATTTTAAAATGAAGGAATATTCAAAACAGAATGAAATATGATGAAATGTTTAAACTGTTTTGCTTTAGGAAACAACCATCAGTTTCCATGCTAAACGCAAAACACTTACTGCTTTGCAGACGAGAATGTGCTGCCATACATGCCCGAAATAGGAGGTGCTTCGTCTGGCCAAAATTAGACGCTCAGGGTTTAGAGGGAATTATGTCAATGAGGGACACAATGCAACAACTGTTGCTGTCCTTTTAATGGAAACGCAAACATGCATTTCCGTGTTTCCTTAATACACACACACACACACACACACACACACACACACACACACACACACACACACACACACACACACACGCACGCACGCACGCACGCACGCACGCACACAGAGGAATCATGCCTTTCAATGCATGGAGTTTCTGTGTGTTGTGTCAACCGGTTCCTCACATGCCGTGTTTCCATACCTTTTTATGGAGGAACGAATGTTCTCAATTTGTGATTTGTAGCAGGATCCATGGCACTTCTCATGCCGCTGTCCTATTGTAGGAAAAATAGAAAACACAGAAAATAATAATAATAATAATGTATAGGCGCCGGCTTAATCCATTTTTTTAAATGGCTCAAAGCGCCGCGAACTGAACCCAACACGCACGCTCACGTGAATCACACGCATCCTCTCAGACACTGGACATGAACACATTACAATCACGTGGTGTGAATCAGGTCAGCTATTTAAGTTTCGGAATTAAGAATTGCATTTATTTTTTTAAAGATTTTGGCTGAATATTTCCAAAGCAGAGGGGGGGGGGGGGGGAGGGAGGAAGCCGGAGTACCCCGGAGAGAACCTCCCGACGATCGGCCCGAATGAACGGTGCCACGTACGAGAAGGCAAAATTCTTTGCCCTGAGTGGGACTCGAACCTGACTTCTCGCATTGGTGACATAGCCACTAGACCACCGATCGAAATGAAAATGACCCATGTGTGTAGGTGAAGACACCAGGGGTAATTCAAGAGAATACATCGTAACATAAGCTGTACACTAATCATGCTGGTAAGAACTGAGTCTCCGGCAAAAAACCACTGAGGCAGCGTGGCAGGAAAATTATGAAACGACAAACATACACAGTGGTCTTAGCAAGAATTCTTGAAGAAGTATTTGACTTACTTTGGTTTCCTCTTTGCTAGTACCGGCGTCTTACGGGAAGTTGCCGATGGGAACAAGCTGTTGACACATCGCACAAATTGTCTCTTCCATACAAAATAGATCATGAGAAACAGTTCTTTTTTTTTCCCCAGAAGAAAGCCTAATTAAGGGTCAGGTCGACTTCAATTGCTTGTTTTTCTTGCATCCATGAACACAACGTGTGATGTTCCCTAGCCAAGTGTGTGTGTGTCTTGTCCTCACAGACTGTCCAGAGCGCCGCGTGAAAAATATCAACATTTGGCAGCAAAGGTGTCGATGAGGCCATCCCAGTTTGAACTGACAACTGTTTTGTCCCTTCACAAGTATACGCTACCGATTTCTCTCACAGCCCATCGAGAAGACAGGGACCTACAAGCACACGCACCTTAACCTTTGGCCGGTCACCATTCTAACTTTAAAAAAAAAAAAACTACAGCATTGCATAATCGAGGTGAACAATAGGCAGTGGTTTATCATTGAACTTCTACTGCGAGATCAGACCAGAATAAATATACTGTATGTTTATGGCCTTGAAAATTAAAGTAGTTATGTCTTAATTTGCAACAGATATGTACAAATATGTTTTGTTTAAACCCAATTATGTTCTCAGTCCTATGACAGGTCGCAATGATATAGGATTTTTTTATCATTATCATGGAGAAATGTCGATGATAAAGAACAGTAGTTACTTTTTACTGAGAGGTCCTCTTATTTCGACAGTAAGATTCTCTTCCCACAGCTAATGTTTTATTTTTACAATAATTGGAGTATCAAATAATTATTATCTGATTCTTTATTCCCATCTGCCATCACCGTGTTAAACGGTTTGCGTTAGTAACATTGTGCACTTGGGATGGGGGTGGGGGGGGAGGAAGAGAGTGAGAGCTGTTTTTCTTGTTAAACAGTTTTAGAGTTTGACATTATGTATGATTACTTGTTTTAAATTGTCCTGAAGTTTTGTTTGACCTCAACGTTTAACCCTATTTTATTTTTTTTATGTTTTATACCAAGATCTTTAATGACTGTATTTTATCTTATCTGTGACAGAGCATCAAGTGAGTCCAAAGAAGATTTTCTGTTTTTAGAGTCTTTCCTAAACAGACAATAAAGTATTTTGAATTGAATTGAATTGAATTGAATTGAATACTCCATTTGGTACTCCAGCTGGTAGACCTCTCTAGCAGGGTTATCAATACGTGTGTAAAATGTATTCTGAGTGTAGCCAAAGTTCAAGACAAGGCTAAGACCGCCGGTAGGCACAATGATTTCTCTGTAGTGTAATCAGAGGTGCAGACAGCAAACTTGCACCTGATTAGCAAGCCTGACCCCTTGATGTCCGCCGGCGTTTGTCCTATGCACGAGCGACATGTCACACATACACACAAAAAAAGAGGCTGCGTTTCTAGCGTTGGGAGCGTCGCCCGGCGTCTCTGTCTGATTAACAGCCGATTAGCGGTGCTGAGAGAACGTACTGACTTGACCTTAATTGTCCAGGTTTGCTTTGAGACGCTGTTTGCTTTGAAAGGCAAAGTTTTTGTTCACAGCAGGGCGTGTGTAATTAGACTTTGACGCTGGCTAGGGGTGAGAACGGGTGAAATGATAGAGATGTGGGGGCGGGGCGGTGGGGGGGGGGGGCGTGGAGAGGGGGTTGGGTTGGGTTGGGGGAGGGGTGAGAGGCAACTGGTCTTTACACTTTGTTCAGTACACGTGTAGAAGGCGGAGTAATTATTGAGGCTTCAGGCTTAAACTTCGTTATGTTTATGAAATCTACTTTCATACGTCTCATGTTTTAACTGTTTAGTACAATGGTCATTTCTTGCCTGAGTTATCCAAAATATACACGACAATTATTGGGGCTTCAGCTCTTAATTCTCGTGCTGTGTTGTGTTTGAAATCCGGCCTTACTTTTAACTGGTCGATACAACGGTCACTACATGCCTGAGTGAGTGGGTGGGTGAGTGTTTGGGGGTTTAACGTCCTTTTCCAACACATAGGGTGATATCAAAGACGGGGCAACGATGAAAAAGCCAGCACAAATATTTGGCCCCAGCCGGGATCGAACTCAGGACCCGAGCATTAGAAGTCCAACGCTCTACCATTCGACCACCCCGGCTCCCCACATGCCTGAGTGAAGATATCCAAAATATGCAATACACACAAAATGCGGAGGGAGGGGGGCGGGCGGCGGGGGGGGGGATGGGAAGGAGCTGGGATAACCGAATGGTAAAGCGTTAGACTTTCAATGCTCGGGTCGTGAGTTCGAATCCCGGCTAGGGCCAGATATTTGTGCTGGCCTTTTTTTCTCGTTGCCCCGTCCGGCTTTCATACTACCCATACAAGGTGGTAAAGGACGTTAAACTCCCAAACACCCACAGTCCTGGCAACAGTAGCACACCGACTAGATCCTGCTCCCTTGTCTAGAACGTGTAAGCCAATATGTAAAAGGATTCCATGGATGACTCTCCGCCGGTTCTGTTCGCGCAGAAAACAGACGGGCTTTACAGCGTGGGTGTTTGGAACGTTGTTAGCCGTCTCAGCGTCGCCTACAACGTGAAGGCATACATGTTCGAAGATGCCTTTCCCTACAGTACACAACACGTGTTAAGGCCGATGTTTTTGAAGCCTGTGTAAAGGGCCATGCCGTCTAGGTCGAATGGCAAGAGTCAGGTCCTCTTGACATTGAGAACGTCCGGAGATTCCCAGTTCTCTGACCACGAGCACGTACAGGCTCGCCGTCTGCACGGAGCTGACCTGGTTGTGGACGGCGTTAAACTCGCGGAAGCTGTGACTGTGGACGCTTCTGTCTCTAATGCCCTGAGTGCAGCCCCCGAGAGAGTTCTGCCGTTCGCTGGACAAATGGCGCAAACGCCTATCAAATTCCATGTTGCTTACACTCTTCTCCCCCACATGTCTGTAGAGTTGTGAGCGAGGTGTAACAATGACGACGCTTGTTGACGGCTGCTCTTTGAGCCGTTGTCGTGAAACTCCACAGCAAGTTGCTGCAGCTGTTTTGGGGTCATCCGCTCGTGCAGCCTCGCTGGGCCTCAATCTCTGTGTGGTGGAGTACAATTCTTACCGTATTTTGTAGGATAAGCGTAAGGGGAGGTGCACAGACTCCATTCACTAAATGGCGTACACATGTGCTTGAGTCAGACAGATGAGTCTAATGTGAGTCATCACCTGGGCCTGCGTGTAAAAGTCAGGGTTAGGGAGTTTAGCCCAGGGTTAGAGTCTAACCTCGAACTAAACTAGCTCTAGGGTTAACTTTCTTTTAAAATCAGGATGCGGGTTCATTCCAGCAAGGTGCCTATGCCGTTACAGAAGGATTTTTTGTCTTTCTTTCTTCGCTTCCTTTTGTATTTAATTTTGTTTTGGGGTTTCTTTTGTCCTAGCCTGGGTTAGGCCCGTAGCCGTGGGTTAAATTAACCTCGACTTTTACATACGGGCCCTGGGCCTGCATGTAAAAGTCGGGATTAGGGAGTTTAGCCCAGGGTTAGAGTCTAACCTCGAACTAAACTAGCTCTATGGTTAACTTTTCTGATTTTGTTTTGTTTTGTTTTTTAATCAGGAAGCGGGTTCACTCCAGCAAGGTGCCTATGCCGTTACAGAAGGAGTTTTGTCTTTCTTTCTTCGCTTCCTTTTTTATTTAATTTTGTTTTGGAGTTTCCAGGTCTTCTCTGTCATTTTTGCACGTGCTTACGTGGTCACCCAGGGTAGAAGGCGCGCGCATTTTGGTTAATCGAAGAATTACATTCACCGAGCAAATCATATTTCAGTTAATCATTACATACGTTGTTGATCACGGAAAAGTACGTTTAACGTTCACGATTATTTTTAAAGAATAAATTTTTACAGGTCAAAATACCGAAGGCTCAAAGACTCGTACGAGACCATTGGAAAAATGGGGAGCCGGTGTAGCCGAAAGGTTGAGCGTTTGACTTTCAATGCTCGGGTGGTGAGTTCGAAGTCTGGCTGGGGCCAAAATTTGTGCTGGCTTTTTTCTCGTTGCACCGTCTTTGATATCACACTTACGTGGTGGAAAAGGACGTAAAACTCCAAAACACTCACACCAACCCACCCCCTCATTGAATAAATAAATTATATTTTCCAATTTTCGGCCAAACAGTCTTTTTTAAGGGGATTATGTTATATATTGTACCCCCCCCCCCCCAAAAAAAAAAAAAAAAAAAGCTACACGAAACGTTAATTTTATTCTTCAAAACGAATAAAAAATGCCATTTTTAAAAATTCGTTTTGAAAGAGAGAACTACCATTTCGTGTAGTCATGAAAGTATACATGCTGTGATACCCTTTAAAAAAAAAAGAAGAAAAAAAGTCTGTTCTCACGTGCACTGAGCGAGAAAAAAAACTCTCGGTGCGTCTGAAAGGCCGTTCGGCTGCCCAATAATCTGCTCCCACGTGCAGTGAGTGAACATGCTCCAAGTGCTTCTGCTCCAGCACCTCACAGCCCCACGGGTCGGGCTCTCCGGTGTGTGTCAGGAGCTGGCATGTCGGCTATCCTGTAACATGGACATGATAATCAGGCGTGCAGAGCGAGACGCTGCTACAGGCAGTCTGCAAAGAGTTCTCTTCTCACGTACTTTGGGGGTTCTGAACGACAGATGGCGTTGGAGTCGACTGGTACGGACAACGCTTCCGGGTCACTGCAGGAGTGGTTTTTTTTTTTGGTCAGGCATGGAGGATGTGCTGAAATCTTGGAAGGGGTCCTTCGTTTCATTATGATTAGCACCCTTTATTACAAACATTACATCGCTGTACATTACATTATCATTGCACCTTAGTGAACAGTTCAAGGTTTTGCAAAATAGATCTGCTTCAATAAAGCTTTCTTCTAAAGCACAGAGAGATCTTTCAAGCGGTGGACAACATAATACTTACTGCACAGATCATCTGATTTTCAAAGACCATCTAAAAAGCTGCTTTCCTTTCCCTTGGGGAAAACATTGTTTCTCCGTTTGTTTGTTTGTGGGGTTTTGTTTGTTTCTATTTCTATGTCCTCATGTTTTTGTTTTTAAACATGTGCGTCAGTTGGTATTTGTAATATCTTTGTGAAGCATTCGTGTCTTTTCATTTTGGCATTTGTGACTCAAGCAAAAACAAAAAATTAAAATGACGCTCGAGAAAAATACACAAACTTCTCCAGCAATCTTCCCGAAAGTCCGATAGTTCGTTTTCCTAGCTAGTTGCACAGGATTACGAACTACGTCACTGGAAGTGAAGAGTCGATATGTGTGTTAGCTCCCTTCAGCGGAACTCTCCGCGCTTTGAAGTCAATAACCGCCCCAGGGTCAGGTTGGCCGTCTGCTCGTCTTGCAGTCAAGAGAAAAGCGGTTTTGCAAACAGTGAGCGTAGTTTTCATTCAACCTCTATGGTTGTTTTGCTTTTCTGACGGTTTGTTCTTCAGCTTCTAACGTCTGTCAGGGATTAGCAAACTGTGATTACGCTGACAGTTCCGAGGGAATCCTCAGGTGGTTCAGCTACACTCGTGATCTGCTAGAAACTGTGTACGAACACAGGAGCAGTGATGTTTTTAAGCGACCAACACACCAGCGTTCTGTACTTGAGTGCATTCATGACTTAAAATATAGGCAAACAAACAAACACAGTGGAATATCAGTACTATGTAATATCAGTGCTAGTGTAGTAAACACACAGGTACAGGTTTATGCAGTTCTCTTGGTCGTACTGATCGTACACTGACTGTTCCGGCTAACCTTGTACCATGTTGATATTGTTTAAAAGCACATGTATACAGCAACAGATTTTGAAAACTGAAAACTTACTTGTTCCACGACGCCTACAATTGGCTGAGTCTGCATCCCTCTGAAAGATTTGGTATCCCTGTAACCCATAGCCTGTTTGAATGCAGCACAGCGTGGCTTTGTGTGTGTGTGTGTGTGTGTGTGTGTGTGTGTGTGTGTGTGTGTGTGTGTGTGTGTGTGCTGGTTGCCGCTGGCTTTACGTGTTCTCCATACATTCTCTATATTCGTTCTAATAGTTCATACTTAAATCATAAATGTCGCTTTGGAAAGCGCTTAGAGCCCAACATGGTGGGGAATTCGCGCATTATTATTATTATTATTATTGCATTTCTATTTCTCTATTTGTTTTTAGTTCTTACCACTGTTTTTATTTCATTTGTTTTGTTTTATCGTGTCTTCTTTGTGTTTGGTCTGTGTTTTAATCCATTTGTGCTTTGTCTCTGCTGGTCTTTTGTTGTTGTTGTTTCACCTACGTCTTCTGTTCTTAATCTTTTTTTTTTATAAGTTGTTATCCGTCCAGTGTAAGTTGAGAAAATGCGTTGTTTTATTTTTTTTTAACTATCCTAAGATTATAATGCGCATAGAGCTTGGTCCTCCGGGATATGCTCCCTTCTTCATCATCTTCTTCTTATCATTAGTAGTAGTAGTAGTAGAAGTAGTAGTAGTAGTATTTCTATGCTCCATGTAAGGGCAATGTCCGAGACCTTCCGGGGCAACAAGGAAAAGCTAGCAAATGTTTTGGCTGCTGTTCGGGAATCGAACTCACGACCCGATTATTGACAGTTCACCGCTCAACCATTCCGATTATCCTGGCTCTCTCCCTACTTAATGTGGTTTCCTCAAATAAAACATGGCGTGTGCCAAGAGGTCAATACAACACTGAGGCCACGTTGTCAGTACTCTGTGAAGCCTTTGCCAGAGTTAATGGTTGTCGGTAGATCAGAAACGGAGAGCGCCCCACATCACAAGACCACTATGTTCTCTCACCTTACCACGTGCGTGTGGCCTTTCCAAACAGGTGTTTTGACATTAGAGATCGTGAACTTGCCTTTGGCCTCTTGGTGTTACAACTCTTTTGACATCAAAGCGCAGACACGCGCTTTTGACCCCCTTTCGTGCGGTTCTATTGGCCAAAGCATGGTGACGTTTCTGTAACCTTTTCTTCAAGAGTTTTTTTTTTTTTTAACACCTAAGTGTGCACACACGTCTGTTACGTCATTTCACAGTCCTTTAGACGCCAACGCGTGGACACATGTCTTTCAGTTTCACCGTGTTCAACGTGTCGTTTGGCGCCAAAGCTGCTGCACCTACGTCTGTGGCTTTTTTAAGAGTTTGTCTGATGACAAAGGTTAGACAAGTGTCTACAGCTTCATTTGCTTTCTTGTTTCGCTTTGTTTTTTCTTCTCCTGTCGAAAGTTTTTGGGGTTTTTTTTGTGTGTTTTTTTTCAGCCCTTACTCTGACCATCCGAAAACATTCTGTTCAGCTCGAAAAGCTTGTATCATCTAAACGTGTCCTTGGTTACAAGAAAATGAAAAAAAGAATCAGCGTCCATTTACTTTGATGTGTGGGAGGGGGAGGGGGGAGAGAGAACTTTATTTTCAACGGAAAAGATTTGGCCATACATTGGTCAGTTTTCAATCAGGCGTTGCTATACAAAAAGACACTACAGAATGACAACAACAAAGACCATAAAGGCAGAAAGCATACATAGGAGAGAGAGAGAGAGAGAGAGAGAGAGAGAGAGAGCTGCTATCTGCCGAAATTTGTCCAGAAATTTGTCCATGAAATCTGTGCTGTCCTTTACTTATATCCTTGACATCATAATACACAACACCTTTTTTGTACAAACCCCGCAGCTGTGTTTGTTTGTTTCACATTTTTGAAACAGTTGCGACCGCTTCATGGACTTTAAGACAAAACAACGGAAAACCGTTAATGCGCATGCGCGCCTGTTGCACCCATGTACCGGTCACCCGGAAGGCTTGTTATCGGCACGTGTGTGTGAGTTGGCATGGCCACAGAGGACTGGATCTGGACCGAAATCGGCCTTTCATTCCTCTTCTCTCCTACACCTGTGCACCTGATCGAGGTTTGATCAGTGACGGATAAGGTTGAGTGTAGACCTGTGTGTACAGGGATTCCCTTTACGTAGGAGAAAATCCTCCGCTGTTACGTAAGCTTCAGACAATCGAACAAAACCGATACACGTGTCTGTATGAAGGATGTTTCTTTCTTTCTTTCTTTTCTTTTCTTCTTCTTTGTTTTTTTTTCTGTTTTCCTTTTTTCTTCTTTCTTTTTTCCTTTTTTTTTCTTTTTAGGTTTTGTTTTGTTTTGTTTTGTTGCGCGGCGTTAAGCCCTAACTAACTAACTAACTAACTAATTTGTTTTGTTTTTAAATTCCCATGTCTCTTTAAAGCCCATGCAAAAATCGCATTTTTACAACAAGCCACTGCACACCAGTAGGAGCCACTTCAAGCCACTATTACGCAATCTGCAGCGGTCTCGCGCCTAGCGGGAAGGCCCACGCCTTGCTTAATAATGATTTGAAGTGGCTCCTACTGGTGTGCAGTGGCTTGTTCTTTTTAACCAGTCTTATGAAATAGCGGGCAGAGGGGAGGTTCGAGCTCGAGTTCGAGATATTATTTAAGAAAACCATTTCCACAGTTCCACTTTTCCTTCCCGCTCCTTGCAGATTACAGGCAGGCGCACCTAAAACCCTAAAATATATATTAAAACCGTTAAGGTTTTTAGGGCGTCCTGTCCAAGTAAACAGTGTCACGATGACCTGTCTGAGTGACTGCCCTTTACGGCTGGGTTTATGCCCCTTGAGGCTGCTCGAGACCCGGTCCGCAAAAAAACTCCACATCGATTAATTAAGCAACCTCTCTTAATTAGACGCCGCAGTTGCTGGGAACAAATATGTTTGAAAGAGGCAAAGAGGGACAGAGGGAAGGGTTAAAGAACAGGGAGAAAAAATAGAAGTGAAATTGTTTTATAAAAAAAAAAAGGAACACCAGTCTTTCCTCGCCTATTTGAAGGCGAGTTTACAGAAAGTAATATTCAGGGAAGGGAAGACGATGTTGTGGCTGTATTTTGAAAATGTATTCAGAGCACTTCAATGTATATGTTTTAAACAGAAAACCCAGAGATTTTGTCTGATTTGGTCGTAAATTGGAAGCTGATTCATTATTTCTCCCTTTGCTTCTTACCGTCAGTTCTGTCTAAATATGTATAAATGTTAAATGTGAAAATAATGACAGTGTGTGTGTGTGTGTGTGTGTGTGTGTGTGTGTGTGTGTGTGTGTGTGTGTGTGTGTGTGTGGAGGAAGGGGGGGGGGCGGCGGTCAGTTCAGTCCAAACCCCGGCCAAAAACGCGGATGTTCAGTGCAGAGGCTTTTTTCCCCGACTTCCTCGACTCGCGAACTCTCTCCAACGAACAACAACACTCCCCCCCCCCCAAAAAAAAAAAAAAAAAAAAAAAGAGAAGAAGATAGCCATAGTCTGTGATCGGATCAAACCGCCTCCAAGTCCGTGGGCAGAGCAAATAAAGCTGACAGTTGCTCATTAGAAGAAAGAACACTCATTAGAGAAACGGAGATTCTGTTTTTGCATTGACAGCAGTGGACCTGTTTCGGTTCAATTGAAAGTGTGCAAAGGACATCCACAAAAACAGTTCAACATGTTTGCCATTGGGGCCCATCACCTTTGTTTTTCACAAGGAAGCTTTTGTAACTGCATTTCCTAGCGTGGAGGAATCCTTTGAGCTATTATTGCGTCTGTTCCTTTATTAGGGCGACCGGTCGTTTTAAGGAAATGAATGGGAGATTCCTCCTTCCGGTCTTTTTTTTTTAATGAGGACGGCGGGGTAAATGCCCTTAGATTTCTTTCTCATTGGAAGGGCTAAATTGGGATTTCTAAAAGTAGGAAGTTCCGGGGTGACTCGTACGACCCATGTGCAAGAGCAACAAATTTATCTTACAAGCGTCCTCAATTTCCGACTATTCCGAAATAGTTTCGAGCTCATCTTAATAACGAGAATGTTTTGCAGGAGATCCAAGAAACACCCAGAGCCCCTGTTTACTTACAACATAAAAAAAATTTTCTCCTTCTCCAAAGTATCTGTAAGCTTATACGGCATTAAGGAACTGGGGAAATAATAATAATATTTATAAATACCCTCTTTGTGTTATGTATTATCCTGATTAAATTAGAATGCAGTATTGTTTATGACGTGTTTACCTAGTTCACTTATGGACAAGGTAAATTGCTCAAGGAACAGCGGCGGCGTCCATGAGTGACAGTAGTATTTCCCAGCATAAGGATTAGTCCTTTGGCAGCCATGCCGTCTGCTGAATTTTTTATGGTATTAAAGCCAAGGACAATACGACCGTCTTTCCCAGCTCTTTCAGCGTGCGAGAGTTCCTGGTCCGTGTGAACCAGCCTGACTTTTCATCAAATCCCTCAGCTGCTGCATCAAGTGGATTTAGACGTTTCTCCGGATTAACGTCATCAAGGTGACAACACGACAACACTACGTAGATCTTACTACAGCCGCCATCAAAGCCTAAACGACACTGACACTGGGCAGTTGTCCCGAAGGTCAGAAGTTAACCACGAAGAGAACGTAGGAAGTCAACAGATCTGGAACGTAACTTGTGGCCTCAACGTAGAGCGAAGAATCTCTTCATTCTGGTCAGATGCACTACTGGAAGACCCTAGCGTCGATTTTGTCTGGACAGATCTTCCAGGTTCTCAGTCTGCGGACATCACAGAGTGACATCCCAGGACCGCCCACGAATCAGAAGTGCAAAGCATCTAACTCGCGGGAATCCCGAGGTCAAATTAGACACGTCGTTTCATTGTTTTGCTCTGAGTGACGTAAGCGCTGATAAGTAGTTTGAAAATCGCAGGCTATACAAGTACTATTGAAGAAGCAACTTCCAACAATGCCTTTTGCAGTCTGCACCTTTTAGTAGAATTTTTTTTAAAGTTGAGGCACTTCTATTTTACTTTGTTGATTTTCTTATAAAGAAAATAGGGTAGTGTTCTCAGTCTTCATCAGAACCGAAAACAACACACACACACACACACACACACACACACACACACACACACACACACACACACACACACACACACACACACACGCACACACACACACACACACACACACACCCCTGAAAGCAAACAAACAACAAGCAAAACAATGGCAAAAGCTGGTTGAGGTTTGGATGTAAATATTGGTATTACAACTGCTGTGCAAGAAACATGCATGAATTAGATACCATGCTCACAGTCCTGCCCTGTTCTACAAACATCCCTTTAAATACCATAACACACAGCAAAGCGAAAGCCTCTGAACAGCCTTTGACTTGACACTGTGGTCAAGGCCTTTCTTCGACTCCTTAAACTGACTCTAAATGTCTTTCTCCCAAAACCGTTGTCAAATTCTGCTGTAAAAAACCTCAACGTCTTCGCCTTGGGCAGGATCAGTGAAGTGCCTCGCTTGTGTGGTAGCTCTAAACTTGAAGCCGTTGCAGTCGAAAACGGAGCAGTTCTTCAAGAAGAACGGTCGTTCAGTATGTCACGGCAATGTGTAAGGAGTCTTCTTTCTCCTGAAGGAGGCAGCCAAGGCGGACACGACCAGCGCGTGTCACCGTGCATGTTAGAATCTTGAAGGCGCTACAGAACTCGCTTTACTCTTTGTTCATGTATCTGTGTGCTTGTTGAAACCAGTAGGTGTGGTGTCCGGGGTGTAGACTTCCTTAGCTTTGAAGGTTAAGTATCAGAACGGGAGTCATGCTGAGGATTTTAAAATTCGCTGCAACTGTCTCAGACACCCTTCACACCTCCATCCCAGCTGTAGTTGAAAAGAATAAAATGGCCAAAATACAGCAAGCCATGTTACCAAAGTTGTTTGATTGCGGTCTATTGTTTATTTCTTATTCTTTTTTTTTTCTTTTCTTTTTTTTTTTGTTGGGGGGGGGGGGGGTCTTTCTTTCTTTCTTTCGTTCTCTGTTGTAGTTTGTTTGTCTTCTGCTTTACTAATGGTTATGTCATTTTTTAAACTTATGTCCAGCCTCTCGTACATTTGGAACGAACGTGCCCAAAGCAGACATTTTCCAGAGCTATAACCTGGATTTCAGTGGAGGTTTAATTTCCTTCCCTAAAAATCCTCTCCTAAACCTGTTCACAAGTGTGATCTGCTCAGAAAGGCAAACTCCTCTTTGGAACCATCAAAGGTCTCCTCTTTAGGCACAAGCAACTAAACCATTTCTCGTTTGTCCGATAACCCTAGAATTACATAGGAAATGCTTTCCAAAATAGAACAGATCTTCCAGAGCGGCGATGGTCTGCGTGTATCGGCAAAGTGCCAGAATTCCTGGTTCTACAGGAAGTAGTCAGCTAGTACAAGGTCACCACGTGTCGCGACGCATGCTGGCATCTGTCAGGTGCACTTCAGTCCTTGCCCTCGTCAGGAGGAAGGTCACCCCACGACCCAAAAGGTCCAGTTTGGTAGGGGCTGGTCTTGTCTTGTCTTGTCTTGTCTTCCGTGTTCACCTTTGACAGCATGGCTCTAATCTGACAACAATCTAGGCGTTAATTCAGTCAGTTTTGTAGAAGATTTGAAAATTCATATTTTTCTTTCTGGTTTCGTCTTTTGTGTGGAATATTAGGGACTAGAAATAGTATAATGTCATAATTATGTACATCTCGTCTTTTCCTGTGCCTGAGATGCTAGGAAGTAGAGTGTCATACGTGGCCTCGTCTTCCTTGTGAGATGTTGGGAACTGCCGTGTCATTCGCGCAGAATATGAGCGCGTTAACGTTGTGTGTGTGTGTGTGTGTGTGTGTGTGTGTGTGTGTGTGTGTGTGTGTGCATTCTTTATTGGATTAACTTTCTTCAACACTTTAGTCAAATCCCAGAATATTCATTAGCAGAGAGTACATGTCTTTGTGGCCGGGTCTTCCCCGAAATCCCCTCGTAAAGTGTCACATGGTACCTTTCACGAACAGTCCTGAACCCTAATCCATCTTATTGCTGACCCGAACGTCCGGCATGCTGACTCTTCCAGCAGCGTATGGTACTCCCAAGGAACTGTAGGGATCCCAGCCTTGCCCGGGGGGTCGGGCCGTGTAGGAAGAGATTGGCCCCTGTCCCGGGTCCGCGGGAATGCAAACACCACTGGTGCTATCGTGGCCACAGGTATTCGGACACTGCCGCAAAGTACAGTACATCTGGACACGACTACTTCATTCTGCTTCGATAAAGAACAGAGCCATCATTTATTCAACCTGTTTCTCCTAGACATCCTGGAACGTATTCTGCTGTCTTCCACTTCCTTTGTTTGCAAATAACTTTGGTACTTTCCAAGCGTGTTTACCTCACAGCACGAAATTCCAAATAATTGAATCTACTGAATATATGTGAACATTACGGTCTAGTAAGTACAGAAAACAAAACAGAATTATCTTTATGAAAATCCATGCCTCGTTACCAGTGTGATATATGTTGATGAACAGCATAATTACCTGAGATAATGATCACTGTATGGTGCACGGCAAGGCGAGACAAGAGTAGGCTGTCGCATCTGTGGTTTACCCTTGTTCTAAGCAACCTGGCAGAAAAGGTTGTCTGGGTCTAACCAAAAGATAGACCACGAGCCATTGACCGGGTGACCTAGGAGTTACAAACACACGTCGCGGTGAAGGTTGTGTACAAACACCTCTGTGAAAAGAAGCGGAATAACGAGTGTGAATGGTGGAGAAACGCGTGACTTGGCACTGAACGGGTTTTTTATATTACAGTGTGGGATTGGCGGCATGTTAAAAGTCGTCAACATTTATGTCGGAAGATGCACGAAATGCATGATGAAAAACAGTAGCGCACACCAAAAATCTAGAACTCGATTTTTGTTTTTGTTGTAGTTGTTTTTTTGTTTTGTTTTTTTGTTGTTGTTTTTTTTGTTGTTGTTGTTTTTTTGGTTATTGTTGTTGTTGTTGTTTTCTTTATTTTCTTATATTTATTTTTTACCTCTTCTTTTCTTTTCTTTCTTTTTTTAATTTCTGTGGGAGTGAATGCAGCCAATCTGTTGCAAGGACACACACACACACACACACACACACACACACACACACACACACACACACACACACACACAAACTAGCCTCCTCTGTGTTGACTTTTCATATGAACACAAAACATTTCACGTTTATGACAGCATGTCTTCTTCACCGCCACTTGCTCTTGTCATTTCTGTATCCACCCCATTCTGTGTGCGATAAGATATTGTATTAGCTTTGCACTATGGGCATAAATCTTAGTGTCTTGCTGTCCCTGAAACGGGCTAATTTCATATTTGCCGTGTCAGTTTAAGTTTTTTTGTTCGTGAGGTGCGGCAGTACTCTTGAAATACTCTATCTTGATGGGTCGTAGTACAGCTCTAAATGCGGTACAATGTTGTTTACGCTTTGCGCCAGCGGTCGGTCGAACATTCAAATGGGGCGGTCGGTGGTCTAGTGGTCGGGGCAAAGAATTTTTCCTTCTCGTATGTCGCAAAGTTCATTCGGGCCGATCGTCGGGGGTTCTCTCCGGGTACTCAGGCTTCCTCCCCCTCTGCTTTGGAAATGTTCAGCCCACCAAATTTGAAACATAAATGCAATTCTAAATTCCGAAATTTAAATAGCTGAGCTGACCTTTCGCACCACGTGATTGTAATGTGTTTATGTCCAGTGTGTGAGAGAATGTGTGTGATTCACGTGAGTGTGCGTTTTGGGTTCAGTTCTCGGCGCTTTGAGCCGATTCATGAAATTGGGTAAAGCGCCTATACAGTACTCATTATTATTATTATTATTATTATTATTATTATTATTATATTCTACTGTTGTTGCCCTACTGAAGTGCTCAGTGTGGCCGCCGCTCCATGGAGTACGCTTCCATTGCCCTAGGGCCAGCATTACAGACGCTGTCATTGTCCAGGTGTCTAAGTGGTTGATGATAGGAACCACGAAAACAGCTCAGAATGATCTGTGAGCATAAACATGGTAGCATTAGCCCCTTTAAACTTCGCCTACAGTTCAACGTGACATTTAGCTTGTATCGCACAATCTTAGCCTTGTGGCCAAGCCTTGACACCAAGGTCCAAAATATCTAGGATCAATTTTTTAATACTTTTTTTTTTTTTTTGGTCAAATGTGGGTGGGATGGAAACGGGCGTAGAGTCCTGTTTCTTACCTATGGACGTGCAGTATACAGCCGTGCGCGACCAGCCATCTTGGCCTCTGCCCAGTGTCCAAACTGTGCCACGTATGTTGGTATAGCATTATCATCCAGCCTTGCGCCCCTGCTGTGTTTTTTTAGCTGGGAAGAAGCACAAACTTTCAATGAAACATCCTGAGCGAGACATAAACCATTCTCCTGGCAAAGAGGCTATGGCAGGTTTTACAGCACAAGAAAAGAAGATAGGCCGCAAAGTCAAGACTATCTGTCAACAAGAGAATGGAGGGCAAGGCGAGGATCTGGCGATGCCACAACATTTGTGGACATAGCTTACGGTAGCCTGGTGCCCAGTCCAGATCGCACTTTTCACACATTTCCTCACTGCTACGTTTGATACGCTAGCTGTCGGGAACCAGTCTCAACCGCAGCGAGACATGTGGCCGAGCAGTAAAGGGAAAGAACTCGGTGTGTCCACTTCCAAGGGATGCAACTCGCTACCGGCCCCATAAAAGGCCCACGCGCTCAGCTACCGTCAGAAGCGAAGTGGCAGTGGTTGCTAGAAGACGCTCTGTCAGCTGTCGTCTGCTAAACCTCACCGCTGTTGCTGCATCTTATGTTCGAAAGCCTTCGGGTGTGTGGGACAGTGCTAACGCCATCCTGTTGTGAAGATTCAACCATTCATTGTGATCTTTTGGTTGTCGTCTGCTTCAGGGCATCTGTTTTGCTATCTTCTTCTTGCACCGAGACAAGTGGCCACTGATATCTTCCGAGAGGACTTTCATTTCATCAACATCATTGCGTCTCGACAAAGTTCTTCAGTTTGCACGTATGGGCAACTGAGAGAGAAACACTCTTCTCACTTGAAAATGGCTGTATGAGAGGCTACTGCTTGTGCTACAGTGAGACTTCATAGTGACTAACGAATTATACAAGAACTCGCTTTCGGTTTCTTGAGAACACTGTTGCAGTTTGGTCTTTCGCGGAAACTGTTTCTGTGGCGTAGTCTGAGCGCTATCTATCCCCCACGTGGTGACTGTTCAAATCTTCGTTAAAGACTCTGCTAAGTCATCAAGTGTGCTGATGTGTTGCAGAAACACGTGACTTTGGTGCAGGGCCGTTGCTGAAGGTGGGAGATACGCAGTCAGAGCTCACGAGCTCTCTAGATTGTCGGTAAGCCTGACACTTTTATTCTTCGTCCGTGTAAAGTAAGACTATTCTGATTTCAACCATGTTTCGCTCAGCCCATCTCGCTCTCTTTATGTTACTGTCTCTGAGACAGTTCGACGAGTCTGTAGGTACAGACTCAAACTCTAGACGGGTAGAACCACCCTGCACGGACAGATCAGCTATACAATGGATTCGCGACCCAAACGACTGTTCCCAGTATTTCATCTGTCATTTCGGCCAACCCCTTTCCATGCCGGCTTGTCCTTATGGACAAGTCTGGGGTAACAAGGCGAGAAACTGTGTCCCAGAAAATTCACGTTGGAACGACTGCAACGTCACGACTTACTCAGTGAATGACAGGAAAGGGCAAAGCCCTATCTCCGTAACTACTCCCAAAACTGTGGTCGTCACAATCAAACCCATGCCAACAAAACCTCCGATGAGAGAAGTCACGACAATCTCAGATGCGCCAAGCTATGTATCAACCTCTACCCCACAGACAACCATTTCAAAAAGCGTGACAAAGAAGCCGAGGACACCCAAGTATTTTGTCAACAAAACCAAGAAGCCGAGAGTTACCCCAGCGCCCAAACAAGACGACCAAGGCAAAACGAAATACCCGACGGCGACAAGTCCCTACCATCCTCAGTCCCCCAGAAGGTACTACACGTACCCGAAGTACACAAAGATCACATACAAACCTAAAGCCACCACGGAGATGCCCCGTTCCAGACAGACCAAGCCGAGACCAACAAGACCACCCATGAGGCCTACAAAGCCAGAGACGAAGCCAACGAAGCCGGTCAAACCTGTCAAGCCACTAGTGAAGCCCACAAGACCACCCGTGAAGCCTACAAGACCACCCGTTAAGCCTACACGACCGCGAGTAAAGCCTACGAAACCACGAATGAAGCCTACAAAACCACCAGTGAGGCCTACAAGACCACCCGTGAAGCCTACAAGACCACGTGGGAAGCCCGTGAGACCACTTGTAAAGCCCTCGAGACCACCAGTATACCGCCCAAGACCACCAGTAAAGGCCACGCGACCACCCAGGAAAGGACCGGTCGTGCCACCCACTACGACACCAGCACCTCCACAGAGAACCACAAGAAGAACCACAACGACTACAAGAAGAACCACAACTACAACAACCACGCCGCCAACAACAACAACGACAATGGTGACAACCACTCGGCCAAGAAAGAAGTGGGTTGCTGACAGAGACATGACCTCACCATACACCACCCCAGTTCCGTCCGAGTGGGCCATCAAACCCATGCAGCTCAGGCTTCCTGAAGGTAGGGTACACCTCTCTCTCTCTCTTGACAAGTTTCATAGCTCTTCCATGATCTATCTCTCTCTCTCTCTCTCAAGACAGGTTTCATACCTCTTCCATGCTCTCTCTCTCTCTCTCTCTCTCTCTCTCTCTCTCTTAAGGCAAGTTTCATACCTCTTCCATGATCTCTCTCTCTCTCTCTCTCTCAAGACAGGTTTTATACCTCTTCCATGCTCTCTCTCTCTCTCTCTCTCTCTCTCTCTCTCTTAAGGCAAGTTTCATACCTCTTCCATGATCTCTCTCTCTCTCTCTCTCTCTCTCTCAAGACAGGTTTCATACCTCTTCCATGCTCTCTCTCTCTCTCTCTCTCTCTCTCTCTCTTAAGACAAGTTTCATACCTCTTCCATGATCTCTCTCTCTCTCTCTCTCTTTCTCTTCTTCTTCTTCTTCTTCTTCTTCTCTTTTACCTTCGCGGCTGGGGTCAAATATTTGTGCTGGCCTTTTTCTCGTTGCCTCGTCTTTGATATCACCCTTACATGGCGGAAAAGGACGTTAAACTTCCAAACACCCACCATCCCACCCTCTTCTCTTTTACCTTTTTCTTCTTCTATTTTTCTTCTTCTAGGTGATTTGCTCACGATCATCCCAATAACTATTTTGGCAACTTTTTAGGGTTTGCGCATTTGTCCCAACAATGATTTCTTCTTCTTCTTCTTTCTTTCTTTCTTTCTTTTTCTTCTATTTTTCTTCTTCTAGTTGAGTTGCTCACAATCATCCAAATGACTAAGTGGGCAACTTTGAGGCTTTACGTATTTGTTGTAACAATGAATGATATGGGAACGATGCCGTTGGGACGGGGGTATGGTTGAGCTGTTGACACTAAAGTCAAAAAGCCGCCACCACCTCGACTGGATAACCTTTCCAGTCCCTTATGGTTTTACCGGGCCAGGAATGAAGAATGTTAAGAAGTAAGAAACTATTGTATTTTGATTTCATTTGGTGCTTGGATGTAGATAACACCTACAAATTGAAAAAAAAAAAAACGCAAATTGTGCATGCATTGTACTCGTGATGCTGTTTTTCAAGGCATCTGAAGAAGTCACTTTAAAAATACACACTCTTTCACATTCTTAACATTTCTTTCTTACGACATCACCTCCGTTTGTCTGGAAGGTAGGTATCCCATGCACATATTTCAACCAACAAAAACAGAAGCAGGTTTAGAGTATGAACAGAGTCTATCTAATTCTAACCAAGCCCCCTCCCCCCCCCCCCCACAACTCTCTGTCTCTCTCTCTCTCTCTCTCTCAAACAGTAGATTTGGCAGTGAACTTGATGCGAAAAATCAATATTAGACTAAACGAGGGCGACAAAATACAGAACAGATGAGCTGTTAACATTACAAGGATGCTCAGCTCTTCATATTTTCATAATTTCAACATGTTATCGTGCCTGGGCCCATCTCCGAGTCAACATGGCGGCAGCTGAGACACACAGCGCCCCCACGTGACAGACGAAAGACAACCGGCATGATGTTTGCCTGTGTGCTGCCGGCAAACAGCCACCACTTGCTGCTTGTGGGCTGTGAGATAGCTGCAACAGCCTCGCAACAGTTGCAAGGTGGACAGCTAGGGAGATGGGGGGAGTTGGAATTCGGAGAGGGGAGGGAGAAGGGGGTAGATGGGGGGGGGGGGAGTCTTGAATGGGAGGTGGTTGGAGAGGAATTTTTAGAATATGAAATGGGATTTTGTCTGACTTAGTTTGTTGTCACGAGCAGGATTTTTGTCAGGCATGCAGGCAAACAAGATACTGGAAATATGTGATATATGACAATTTCCAGAGAAAGGTAAACAGTGGCTAGCGGGGTATTAGCGACTGGCTACAGTCAAGCATCTCTAAACTGTTTCAGGCAGCTGCACGACTTTGGATTATGTCACACAGCCTTTAGAGCAGTTATTGGGTGGAGATTAACCGGGGTGAAAAAAAAATACTCACCCCCTAAGGAAGAACATAATTTCTTTTTTCTCCTTTTTTTCATCGCCGACAGCGTTGCTAAACAAAGTTGTTCATTTGGAACTTACAAACCGGAACTGTTTCGGTTCGTTTCAGTCTGACTGTAAAAGTTCTGCGAGGCATTTTCTTTCTCTTAATTTCGAAGAAATCTGTTCCACAGCTCAAGACCCTAGTATAATATCAAAACCCGACTGAAAGACAAGCGTAGAGTAAGTTTTCCTCTCCGCAACTGCTTATGAAGGCGAAAATTCTGTTCGTCGTGGGAGCCGGGGTGGCCGAATTTGGACTTTCAATGCTCGGGTCGTGAGTTCGAATCCCGGCTGGGGGCCAAATATTTGTGCTGGCCCTTTTCTCGTTGCCCCGTCTTTGATATCACCCGTATGCGGTGGAAAAGGACGTTTAACTCCCAAACACCCACCCACCCAGCCTCTGTTCGTCGTATCAAATTCTTGTTTGACCAGTTTACACATTTACCATGTCAGCGTGTAATATTCAGATATACACGCAGCTAAACCATTTTGGCAGCTATTGTTCCGGGGAAAAAAATTAAAAGATGCCACTCCTTTTCCTGACCCATAAACTTCGATTAAGAAAGAATCTGACACTAGAGTGTGAAACATCAAATTGCTTCCCTCGTATGTGTTCTCTGCCGCAGCAGCCACGCCATGCGACCGCCATGGCAAACAGCTGAAACAATTGACTCATCCGGAGGAATTGTTGCCACAAAGCACGCGGCAAACGCCACCTGCATATTGCTGCACTTTATCGCGGACAGCGTGGCCAGCTTCTGCAACTGTCATTTACCCAAAAGCCTCAAACAAATTGTAGAGGATGTTTGTACGATTTGTGTTTGTTCCGGTGGCCCTGCTTCTGTAGGAAAGGTCAAACGATCTTCTATCACTGAGCATGATTTATCACTTCAGGAAAATGAATGTTCCTT
The DNA here is from genome assembly GCA_018292915.2 of Batillaria attramentaria. Classification (NCBI taxonomy): domain Eukaryota; kingdom Metazoa; phylum Mollusca; class Gastropoda; family Batillariidae; genus Batillaria; species Batillaria attramentaria. The sequence continues at coordinate 180,694 of JACVVK020000063.1, forward strand.
GTATTTGGTAAGCGGTTAGAACAGCTGAAGTTGTGTGTGTGTGTGTGTGTGTGTGTGTGTGTGTGTGTGTGTGTGTGTGTGTGTGTGTGTGTGCGCGTGAAAAACTGCACAAGTGGGTTCACGAACCTGGAAACACTCAATACAAGTGGGTTTACAAAAAAAAGTGGGTTCACGATCGGTAAACCCACTTTTTTCAATACTTGGAAAGAGTAGCAAATGCTCTAAAACTACCCCCCTATAAATATCTCACTGAACCCCCACTACTCAACTTTTTCCAACTTTGAGTGTTTGCGATTTCACACTCCGTGGTGTGTGTCGGTTTCTGCCTTTGGCAGGTTTCAAGGGGAAGTCACTCTGAAGAGCTATTGATTTATGTCACTTCCGGTTCGCGGTTAATACGCGCGTGCCGCTGCTTGTGGAATTTGTGGTGCTTTCGTGGATAGTTTTCTGCAACTTTCTGCATTCTTGCGTCCCAGACATGGAAAATAAAAAGGTGAGTACTGTTGTGCATTTGATCTATGCTTGAGTCTTGTCTGTATTTGACATTTCCTGACTACAACGACCTACTTCTCAGATCAAAATCAGTTTCACTTTCAGTGAAACACACCAGCATTCCAGTTGTCTGAAGGCGCTTGATTTTGTTTTCCCGACAAACAATTCATCTATTAATGTACTCTCTTTAGGCATGGGAAAGGGTGTAGAACGGCTGACTTTCATGAGAAACTGCGCGGGGAGAAACGGGTGTCCGCGTGCACCAACGATTTGCATTATTCGATCGGTCGCGTGACACACACACTTGCCTCCGTTGTCATCTGTCAATCGCACAACAATCTGTCGATCGCTCAGTGCAGTGAGTCTAATGATAAGATTGTGTTGCCTACAATGTACGAATATCGACAATATTGTGTTGTCTACAATGTTCGCTCGCGCAAAATGTGTTTCCATTTTAGTGGCCAACTTTACTATTTGCTGAAGATTCTGTGACTGTTGGTGCATGTAAGTTAGGTGTGTTTATTCCACCGGCAGACAATGGCCTTCTCTTACGAATGATGGAGACTGGATCTTTAACGAGTACACTTGATGATAATTGTTGTACTTGTATGTACTCGGAGTAAGCACCACACTCGTGTGTGCAAATGAGTTTGATTTTGAAGAAGGCAAAATCCTAGATCAAATTCTTACCCCATTTGGGATCAAATCCAAGACTCATTGCCTTTTACTTCAGCCACTGTTTTGAAAAAGATGCCGTTTTATTGAGAGGAGGGGGGGGGTGTCTTCCTGGTGTATGTGATTTTCTGCTGCTGAGTTCAGCCCAGCCATCTATGTGCGCTGCACCACCACAAGAAAGTGATTGTCACATTGCGCAGAGCAGTCATTTGATCTACACTATAAGCTCATCATCGGGTGATAAATTGTGCTGTGTGATCAACAGAATGATGTTGTGCGACCGACAAATTTAAGAGATCAATCATCTGAGAGATCAATTGTGTCGATCGCTATTGATCTCTTAAGCCCTTGGTGGATTATGTGTGTATGTGTACAGTACAAGTTGTATAAGTCTCGTATAATTTCCATTTTTTTTTTCAGACAGGATCTCTGAATGCGTCAGCTGTCTTCGAGTATTTGAAGTCTTCAGGGATAATAAATGAAAAGGGGTAAGTGCAAACTTTACACTTACACTTACTATTTACTAATTTAGTGGAAATTTTGTTGTTGTTTTTTTCTGAGCCAAACGAGGGCCCAGAATGCTTGCTTTCAATAATACTTTGCATCTGGTAGCCCGGAAAAAATGGTCGGCCCGAAAACTAGAGATAAAAGCTGAGTTAAGTTTTTGTTTTCAGTGACATGCATTCCGCTGAGACAGACTGAGAAAGAAAACACACACACACACATACGTCATTCATCCCATATGAAAAAGTCTTATGCTTTGTTAATACACATAAGCCATATGGGCTTTGACATTCTGGCTGTTGTTGACTTTTGTTTGTCCAAATCTCGCAGTGCAGCAAGTCAGCCTGACGTTGATCAGGAAGTCCTTGCGGCGGAGAGCAGTGCAGCTGAAGAGGAGGTACCGGACTTTGCGCCTGGTTCTCCTGACCTCTCAGATTCTGCTTCGCTTTCTTCGGTTATCACTGAGTCGGCCAAATCCGACAGTGGGAGTGACATTGTTCTTATTTTGCGTGACGCTTTACGAAGTGGGGAGAGGAGCAGTATGGGGAATTCTAGCTAACATTTGGCTGATTTGCTGATGATCGTGATCGCACGTGAAGACTATGCTGTGGGATATGGCCTTCTGTGAAATTTTAACTGTGTGGTTTCTTTGCATTTGAACACCATTTTTGTTGTTGTTGTTTCCTATATGTTGTGTAGTTCATGTCATGTAGATTTTTCACAGTCTTTTAAATCAATGTTTATATGCAACTTTCAAATGCTTTCTGAGTGTACAGTTCTGTGCTTGTTTAGCTGTTTTCACTGCTAGCACACTGACTTTCTGCGGCGGTTTATTTAAAGTCCATGATTTTTAAAAAAAAATTATTTATTTATTTATTTATTGTTATTGATTCATTGAATTAATGAAGGTGCTTATTGTACAACTTTGTATAAGGGAGGTGATGATTGACTCAAGTATGTACATGAAAAGTGAGTCTTATAGTATGTAATGACCCTCCGGCGCCCGATTGTCCGTCCTTCCGCCCGTCCATCACAAACTTAAACATGGACAATATTCTCGGAAACTATTTACCCTACAGTTATGAAACGTGGCCAGTAGGTAGTACGTGACAAGACCTTTCAAGAAATACAAGTGAAGATGGCCTTGACCCAAGGTCAAGGTCACAAGATCAGTGGAAAATTTTGAAAAAAAAAGAACTTTAAGCATTTTCCCCTTGACTGTGGCTACTATAACAATGAAACTTGGTGTACGGGTAGTTTAGGGAAAGGGCCTTTTTTTTTGGGGGGGGGGGGGGGGCTGCCCCAACTCTTTTTGCCAGCTCCAGTGGTCTTCCTCCCAGGTCATGGGTGGAATCCACGGAGGGCTGGAAAGCTGGGGTAAGTTTTATTATGCATGATGATAGAGATGAGGATGATTGTAAGATGATGCTATGGAGGTCTGTGTGGTTTGGGACTGCGGGACAGGGCCGCATTCCTCGCTTCCTGCCATAAATATCCCGGCGTTCACCAAGGCCAGGGAACTACGGCACCTGCGATGCCGGCCGTGTAATCATCCACATCATAAAGACGTGTCATACCAAAGGAAGCACCCCCAAAGTCGCACCGGTGAAGTGGGTGAATCTCGGCTGTGTGGCAACAGCCTCCCCACTGGGACCACAGCACACCCGCTCTGGGTAGGAGCCGACCTAGGTAGGAAAAATCCCTCTTGCCTCGGCTGGGATTCGAACCCGGGTCTCCAGGTCCATGATCCGAAGTGCTCACCACTACACTACGGGGGCCGGTGCGGAAAGGGCTTCCTTAATGTATAAGTTTGGATGACCTTGGGTCAAGGTCAGGGTCACAGGAATTGATGGAAATCGTGAAAAACTGCAACATTTTCAATTTCTTGGAAACTATTAGCACTACACTAATGAAACTTGGCCAGAATGTAGTTTGTGACAAGACCTTTCTAACCATGTAAGTGAGGATGACCTTGACCTAGGGACAAGGTCACAAGATCAGTGTCATTGGAACACGTGAGTCACATGGGCTTTGTCCTTCTACTTTCAGGAAATGTTGAATGTTTTGATCATGTGGTGTCTTGAAAATTAATGCCCATAACTTGTTCTTTCATGTGTTATAACTGGCACTGCATGCATTCATTTTAGTGTCCAACATTATTTTTCTTCATTTACTTGCACTTCTTGCTTCTATTTTCCCAGTTTCATGTTTCTAAGAAATCCGTCTAATAATATTTCTGTGGGTTCTTTGGCTTCCTGTCTGTGTTTTATTTGCCTTTTTTGGAGGTATTCTGCAGACCAGCCCTCTTTTGCAGTGCAAATTCACAATGTGGTATAAGAAAATAGAAAGGCGGTCTCTTTGTTTGTTTAATTCTTTGCAGGATTTTTGTTTCTCACTACAAATTGAGAACACCAGCGGTGGCCCGGTGGTTAGGGTGCCCACCTCGGTATGCGGAAGACCTGAGTTCCGAGGTGACCCAGTGTCAGTATACTTTAACTGGGGTGAAACATGAAGCCTGTGCTGTAACTTCTGGTTCATGTGTGGCACATTAAAAAGTCAAAGCAGCACCACCCTAAAAGAACCAGTGTAGTTTGCTGGGCATTAAAGCAGCTATTTAGTTTACTCTTGAAATTGTAACAATTTTTTGGAATCCAGTACATTTGTTTTGACGTCGATCGATGAAGATTCCATTGCAGTTGACGGAGCGGTTTTGTCGTTATTGTTGTTGTCAAGTTGATAGGAAACCGCCCCTCCCTTCCTCCCCCATTTATGTAACTGCTCATTCCCATGCTTTCGACCAATCAGCTATGGCCAGTCCATTTAGGCTGATAGTATACAAGAGTCTGTACATGCATGCTTCAGTGAAAGTGGATCAGTTGGCTAAGACATCATAGAGTTGTGCTAAATTTATTAACAGTGTCAGTAACTCTCCTGAGGAAAAAAAAAACTTTTTCCCCCGAATTTTCTCCTAGTTTTTGTTAATGCCAAAAGTCATGGGATGACACACTATTTTTTCCCAGTAGGAAAATTCAATATACTGTAGCTCCATTAAGCATTAAGCTCCATTAATAATCAACATACTTCAAATGGATTTTTGACAAAAATTAGTCTCAATCCTAAATTGTATGTGTCACATGTAAATGGTATGTAAACCATTTTTGAGTATGACAAATTCTTTGAAATCAGAAACACAACTTGTATACAAGTTTGACAACATTTAGTGTTGATTTGGACCCTGTAGATGATCGCATTTTGCGTCATTGGACCTTCTGTTCCTGTTAATGTTACTTTGATTTGAATAAAAACAAAGTAAAGAGTAATCTGTGTCAGTTCATTTTCAGATTTAGTTCTGTCTGTCTGTCTCTCTGTGTGTGAGTGTGTGGAGCAAGAGGATACATGAAGTTTAAAAACAAAAACAATGAATGTTTTTGTTTATTCTTATCAGCTGAAGTATCTTGATTTCGGGTTGCACCAAACTGGGAACTAACACACAAACCCACATTATGATTAAGCATTCACAACCTCATGAATGAGGGGAGTCAGGTTACCTCATGGGTTAGAGCATTGGACATGGAGGTTGCGGGTTCAAAACTCGGGAGAAAATTTTGTTCTTCTTTTTTCCTTGTTTCCCCCATATTTAGAATAGTCGTCGTGGTGAATAAAGACATAAAACAATGAAAACACCCACCTGCTCGACCACCCACATCAATGAACCCAGTTTTCCGGTTTGGTGAACCCAATTTTATACACTCGGCACTCTAAAAATAGCATGAACCCACTTGTATAAAATGAACCCACTTTTTCCTACGTCTGTCGTGAGGTGGCAAAAATCATTTTTGTAAATCTGTGGTAACGGTTGTTATTAGCAAGTCACAATGAAAGAGTGTGTGAAGCGTTGGAGCCCTAGGAGGTACAGAACTGGTGGAACCCATTTGTGCGTATTATGGCAGGTTACCCACTTGTGCGGTTTTGAACGTATGTGTGTGTGTGTGTGTGTGTTTTAATTCCATCTTATGTCTCTAAACCTCATAAAACTAGCTGTATCTGCTAAGAAAAAGTCTTGACATTTCGGACGGAGTAGCTGTAGCAGCAGAAATCAGGGAATGGGGAAGCTATGCTTTTTGTTGTTGTTGTTGTTTGTTACTTTTTTGGTTGTTGTTTTATATTTGATTGTTTCTTTGGAGGATAGGTGTGTTTGATTTGGTTGTTGTTGTTGTTGTTGTTTGCCTGTTGTTTTGTGTTTGAATTTGTGTTTTTAAAAAAAAAGTGGGGTTGAGTTTGAGTGGGGAAGAGTGAAAGTCGGAATATGTGGCCTGGTTTTCAAAAAGCAGAACTTCTAAAACTAGTATATTGATATTCGGGAGCACCTAATGTTTCATAATTATCTGACATTCTAATCTTGATCTATCACTATACGCGTACACACTTAGACACTGTGAACAAACATCAAACCACAGAAATAACAACCGAAAATCCTTTTTAAAACCCCAATGTATCTCTAACTACATGTGCAGAAGGATTTTGAAGGGCGGCGAAGCGTTTTGCCCATCATGAAGGAATTCTGTCAGGAAAGGCTAGTTTTTTATTTGCATCGATCAGGAAAGGTGGGCTGGGATGGTCAGAAGCACCTGCTGCTATCCTTTGGGGTCCCTGAAAATCCCCAGACAAACTCCCAACCCTTTCCCAGACTGTGCCAAGGTCGCGCGATTATATGCTGCTCTGTTTCAACAGCTTTATGACAGGGATTAAGGTCTAGGTGATGCTTCGGCTCCCCTCTTTCTCCCCGGCCTCCCTTCTTGGTCTTTGTGTGTCGTTGACTTCTGCGTCTTTCTTCTTCTTTATATTCTGCAGCTCAGCCAAAGCCAACGTGGCGGTCCGACTCCCTTCTTAGTCTGTCTGTGTGTGTCTTTCTCTCTGCCATCTCAAATTCCTGTATGGTCTGTGGCCTAGCCAGAGTTTTTACCCGCCCCCCCCCCCCACACACACACACACACCCCGCCCCTCTCCTCTCTATCTCTTTGAATCTGTCCTCCTCCTTTTCAAGGGCGGTGGCTTGCTAGTCTGGTGGGAAACCCCGCTGTAGGATACTGGACATTTTTGCAAGATCCTCTCTGGGTTTATACCGCATGGGCACAGGTGAATGGGCGTTCACCACCTGTCTCTGAAAATGGACGCCTCAAAACTGTGTCATAACACGCCCTTGGAGCTGGTTCTGAGCTGTGTGTTTTTTCTTTGGAAGGTTATTGCTTTTGGTTGCCCATTCCTGGCTAGTACCTCTTGTGCAAGGCGTGTCTTCCACACGTCCTCAAACTGTTTTTGTTTGGAACGAGCCCAGAAAGTTTTTGAAGTTCACCCATGGCTAATAAGTGTTAAGACGCTGCGTTAAATCTTTTAAGTTTTATCCCCGCTTGGCTCTGGCTGACCAAGAGAGTTTGCGTTTGTCCACTTTTGGCTGCGTTCATCTAACAGGCTGTAAAAACACACGCCCACTGTCAGTTCTGCAAAACAGTTACGTCTAGCCTGTTACTTTGTCTGTCTGTGTTTTGGCAGGTCTTACCCGATTAAACACATGACTGTGATGTTTACGTTATACGTGCTTGCTCCTTTGCCCTCTTTAGAACATACTTTGGTTTGCTTGAAAGTGTAGAAGAAGAAGAACAAGAAGAAGAAATCACATTTCTAAAGCGCAATTCTTGGCAGACAACTCATTGCGCATTCACAGATCATTCACGCGCACATAAAACACATCCTTACACAGCAGGTACTACGGCAATCAGTAAAATGCCAGTTGGAACAGGTAGGTTTTTTAAAGATTTGAAAGAAGCCAAAGTAGGTTGCTGTCTCGCATTAGCGGGCAGTGAGTTCCAGATCATAGCGGAAGTAAAACGGAAAGAGTGTCGGCCAAATAATAATGATAATAATAACAATATGGCCCTGTAATCTATTAATAAATAACAGTGTAAAATAAAATTCCATTTGAAAAGGAAGAAATATATACAAAAATATACAGAGCCATAAGTTCAGGCCTAGGCACAACGACACACACACACACACACACACACACACACACACACACACACACACACACACACACACACACACACACACACACACACACACACATGACGCAAGCAGCTAAATAGTGTTCAGGGCTGAAAACAGATTGGGTTTAAGATTTTTCTTGAAAGTTTCAAGGAAGGATGACTGGCGGAGAGAATGAGGGAGAGAATTCCAGACTAAAGGACCAGTGTAGGAGAATTCTCGAGTGCCAACGGTAGAAAGTCTAGTGCGGTGAGCTGAGGGTAAGACTTTCAGCTGAAGACCGAACGCACCCAGCGTGGTTTTGTGTAACTGTAACTGTTACAGAAAGCAATCAAACTTACACGTAATTTATCCATTTACAATTTAAACTCTGGTGTCTAGGCTCTTGTGTCTTTCTGGGCCCGCATGTAAAAGTCGGGGTTAGGGAGTTTAGCCCTGGGTTAGAGTCTAACCTCGAACTAAAATAGCTCTAGGGTTAAATTTTCTGTTGCTTTTTGTTTGAAATCAGGAATGGGGTCCATTCCAGCAAGGTGCCTATGCCGTTATAGGAGGAATTTTGTCTTTCTTTCTTAGCTTCCTTTTTCACTTAATTTTGTTTTGGAGTTTCTTTTGTCCTAGTCTGAGGTAGGCCCGTAGCCGTGGGTTAAATTAACGTCGACTTCTACATACGGGCCCTGGTGTCACTAAGGCCTTGTGCTGAAGAGTAAGGAGCGATTAACTCATACTGCGACGGCGCTGTCTTATCTTTAAAAAAAAAAAATACTTTTTATATTTTTTTTTTTATATATATGTGGGTTTTTTTTAAAGATAAGACAGCGCCGTATATATAAAAATATATATATTCTTACCTTTATTATGCTAAGTGGGTGTCACATGACAGGAACGTGATTCCTCAGACCGCTCGGTACCCCGCGCTATGGCAGATCAGAAGACGCACTTTCTTGCTCATACCTTAGCAACAACAGCTCATAGAATGGTGCAACTTAACAACCCATCGTTAACAACACAGGTCGATTAGAGAGCTTGGAAAAAAGTTAACTCATTAAAGCATCTATGTTCTTAACGCCGCTGAGATGGAAAACTGCCGAGTTCGAAGCTCTAAGGCTATTTGCCAGATGGAAGGGTGTTTCTTTTGGCCATTGCGACCGTTTTTGTAACTTTGTGTGTTAGGGAAGTACCTACTGTCCATTCCTGAACAGACTGGGACTCGAAAAATCTTCTAGAAATAGCATCAAATCAGCGCCATCTAGCTGGTCCTCAGTCCACAACCAAACAACGTCGTCTGCTCAGTGCGCTGTACACTTCTAGGACAACTTATACGCCGAGCAGAGGCACCACAATGGTATTAGATGCTACATTGTGACCCACGTGACTGATTCGGACTCGATGAAAGGTTTTCCACTCGCTATTGTATGCATGTCATACGCATTGAGACTCTCAGGCAGCCGGTAAAACCTCACATAAGACCGCTAGTTAATTCCTGTCAGCTACTCGACTGGTAGGGCATTGGTTGTTTTTTTGTTTTGTTTTTTTTAATTTTTACTACTTTATTGTCCCTTACGGGAAATTCGGGCTGCTTCCCCCGGGGGATACCTATCCTTCCTTTTTTTAAGAAAACAATTTTGCAGTTTTGCTGAGGGAGGAAAGCCGGATAACTCGGAGAGAAACCCCCGATGAGCAGCCCGGCAGCCAGGAAAAACCGGTATCACATATCACAAGCTCGACCTGGGATCGAACCCACGCTTCATCGCCGTGACATTGGTGACGGCCGTTCAGTAGCGCAGCGGCTAAAACCGACGCGCTGCCTATTAGACCACCGCTCACCCCTAGCCGAATGGTACAGCGTTGGGCTTTTAATGCTCGGGTCGTGAGTTTCAGTTCCTGAGTGCAGTCAAATATTTGTGCTGTCCCCATTCCTCTTTGCTTTTTGATATCACCCGAATATGGTGGAAAAGGACGGTAGGCCCTTAATCACCAACCCTCCTTATCAACTACAACAGTTAACACCCACTTTCTGCAACTACATGCTAAATTTAAGCAACCCTTTAGCCTTACAATCCGCACACGCAGGAAAGATTCTTGAGACACGTGAACCATAACGATCTACAGACTAGTACAGTGAAATAACCACAACGTACGCCGTTACGGCTGCTTGCATTTATGTTGTGTGCATTAAGAGTTTCATAAGGATTCAGAAATGCACCAGAATCGAACGAATTCATGTTAACTGCATTTAACTTGATGAGATTGCGAACCAAAACCTTTCAGCATATCGGCTCTTAACTTGCTAGTGTATGCCAACCAAAGATGAGGACCAGCATTCGGTATCATTAGCTGTTTACTTGCTAGTTTCTGCCAACCATACACTTACGCGAATTAGTGCGCGATGAGGACTCATGTTCCCAATAGTTCTGCACTCAGCTCAACATTAACTGTTTGCCTGTATTCACGGCGACGCGACAAGGGACACAATCAACGTGAAACAGAAAGGACAATATCATGGCGCAGATCACTCTGTCATTTGTTAGCAAAGTGTTAACTATCGGGAAAGTGTGAGGGAACGTGTGTCAATTTACCGCGTCCATGGAAAGCTGGGAACAATTACTCTCTCGGGATAAAGTATCCAAGTGGGTTCTTGTTTGTACCGTAAACAGTTCTATCGTGCTGCGAGAAAGATATGCTTTTTGTTATTGGTAGCTGCTTACAGTAATTCGGCATAAGGGTGGTTGGGTGTTTTTAGGACGTTTTCCACCACGTACGGGTGATATCAAAGACGGGGCAACGAGAAAACAAGGCCAGGGCCCGTATGTAAAACTCGAGGTTAATTTAACCCACGGCTACGAGCCTAACCCAGACTAGGACAAAAGAAACACTGAAACAAAATTAAATAAAAATGGAAGCGAAAAAAGAAAGAAAAAAATCCTTCTACAACGGCATAGGCACCTTGCTGGAATGGACCCGCTTCCTGATTTAAAACAAAAAGCAACAGAAAATTTAACCCTAGAGCTAGTTTAGCTCGAGGTTAGACTCTAACCCGGGGCTAAACTCCTTAACCCCGACTTTTACACGCGGGCCCAGGGCCCGTATGTAAAAGTCAAGGTTAATTTAACCCACGGCTACGGGCCTAACCCACACTAGGACAAAAGGAACCCAAAAGCAAAACTAAATACAAAAGGAAGCGAAGAAAGGAAGAAAAAAATCCTTCTATAACGGCTTAGGCACCTTGCTGGAATGGGCCCGCTTCTTGATTTAAAACAAAAAACAACAGAAAATTTAACCATAGAGCTAGTTTAGTTCGAGGTTAGACTCTAGCCCGGGGCTAAAAGCCCTAACCTCGACTTTTACATACGGGCCCAGGACAAATATTTGGCCCCAGCCGGGATTCCAACTCACGACCCGAGGACTGAAAGTCTAACTCGGCATAAATATGCGTAGGAATACGTAGGAATTACCGGCCGGTGTCTCTTCTTGTCTTTCTCTGTAGTTTTGCTGGTGCTTTCTGATGTCGTTGTTGTTGTTTGGGGGTTTTCTAGTCGCTTGCTTTCTTTTAACGATTATTGTCATCGAGCCGGTCAGATGAATAAAATTTACTTGTGCAGTAAAAAGCAAAACAAACCGCAGAATACCCCCACAAACGCCTCTCTCTCTCTCTCTCTCTCACACACACACACACACACACACACAGCACGTGCACCTTGCTTTGATTTGAATCCAAGCCTTGCGGAACTGAAGTCAGGGTAGATTCTTTATAATTTTTGTAGTGTGTGTGTGTGTGTGTTTTGTTGTTGTTGTCAACGCAGGCTCACCATTTTATTGCAGCTTTATGTCAAACTGCATGTAGTACCCTTGGAATTCTCTGTGACCTTTCACACACGCACGCCAAAAGCGTGAACGCTGCCACGGAAGTCGCACGCTTTAAAGCTCGGAAAGTTCGTGATTTTGCTGTTTTTATGAGTGCTCAGTATTTTCTCGTAGAAAGCATGTGTCACTACCATTCACCGGTACAGGACAGCCATTGAGTTTTTCACCAACTGAAGATGGTTGGGTTCACCGACAGAAACTTCGCACGTTTGCAAACTCATACAGCCATCGTCTTGCAACAGAAGGTTTGTGGCATCGTTGGCAAACATTGCCGCTGACTGGAGGACTGGGTTTGAAAATATTTCCCTGTGGGGTTCACGCGAGAAAGTGCGCACCGAAGTGAAGATAAGTTTCACGAATGCATTATTTTCTGTATTTACTTTTTTCCCATTTTCGTTATAACTCTCTCTCTCTCTCTCTCTCTCTCTCTCTCTCTCCCCCCCCTCCCCCGGTACTCATGAAAATATTTTTTGTACGCAAAGAACTTTTCCAAAGATCTGTTAAAGCCGTTTCTGATGCTAGTTATTAATTTATTCGTTTCTGCTTAGCGATCTCTTGGAGCAACTTCGTGAAGTGTTTGCCCGGGACTGAGGTCGTAAGTATCATGGACCTGGGCTAAATGTTCTATGCCAAGAACAGTCGGTCTACTTGTTGAAGTGGAACAGAAATTGGCTACGTCTTGCGGCTCCTCCTCGCATTGCAAAATTATCCCGGCAGGGGCCAAATATTTCTGGCCTTTTTCTCGTTGCCCCGTCTTTGATATCACTCATACGTGGTGGAAAAGGACGTTAAGCTCCCAAACACCCGCACGCATTGCAAAATTACGCGTAGGGGGAGTGTGTGTAGCCTTTGCTATGAACTCGCTCAGCGAGGCGACACATTTAACCACCGCTTGGACGTCGTCCATTTAATTTTTTTGGTGGGTCCCACTGTCTAGTCATTTTTCATACCCGTCATGCTTTGTCAGTACTACAATCATACAACCTCCGAAGCAGTGCCTGCATGGCTGTTTCTGAATGTCTTGAGGCTTTTGACAGTTGGTGTCTGTATAATTCCAATACGCTATAACTGGGAATATTATTGTGAGTACACCATCTGTTGGTCAAAGGACCCATTCGCCTGTCTCTTTACTTTTTAAACCTCCCGAACTTAGCCTAAGTCTTTGTGGCTTGTGCAGCGTTAAGCCCTGAAACCTCCCTCACTCCCCGAACTTAGCTGCTCTGTCCTTCCTCTCACCGCTCATCTGATTTCTAAATCCGGCCCTTTCATCAATATTTCGTCTGTTTTAACCCCTCACTTATGTCTGCTCTATCAGTGGTTGGGAATAAGTAACGCGGGGCACTGGGTTATTGTGCCTAGGAGATGATAAGTTTCAATATTAGCTATATATGCACGTACTGTTTGTTTTTACCTAATTTGAATTGATTATTTTTTTTTTTTTTTTTTTTTTTTTTTGGGGGGGGGGGGGTATTGGGAGTTTGATAAATTAGCATGTCCGAGGTTTATACTGACCCGTAGATCGGTTTGCATCTTTTGTTTAATATTACACTTTTGTTTTTTTCACGTAATGCAGACACACTGAGCCGCGGAGTAGTCTTTGCTGTTTGCGTGGCTTTAAGTCCTAACACTCACAGGAGCACATTTTTATGGGGCCCGCAACAGAGCCTTTGTTTCCAAACGTTCACTCATTTATCAAGGTTCTTCATAAAGTTCCCAGTAAAATCATTTGGAAAAACGTCAGCAATTTGCACACAGTAAACTTCTTAGCGTTTCTTCCCCCCCCCCCCCCCCCCAATCCCAAAAAAAAAAAAAAAAAAAAACATTTTTAAGTGTCTATCAGGGTACCGCAAACTACTCTGGACCCTAGATCATGTGTTCAGAATATTTGCATCGTCCCGTCATTGAAATCGTCTTTGTAGTGGATAGGACGTCCTGTATTTCCATCGAGCAGTTTGCCTTTCATAACAGTAATTATCAAATACCATCAAATTCTATCTGTTATAACTTACAAGCCCCAGTTAACCAGTTTGAGCTTTTAATAAAAAAAAAAGAAATAATGGTATTTTATTAATATTTGATTACATGGTGGTTGCTCATGGTAGTTAGACTTTTCTGTCTTTCATGCTGGGCCGGCTGCTTCTGCTCTGCTTGCTCGGTGCGGGGGAGCCGGGGTGTCCGAATGGTAGAGCGTTGGACTTCGGTTCGTGAGTTCGTATCCCGGCTGGGGCCAGATATTTGTACTGGCTTTTTCATCGTTGCCCCGTCTTTGATATCACCCGTATGTGGTAGAAAAGGACGTTAAACCCCCAAACACCCACCCACCCTCTGCTGTGCTTGCTCGGTGCTAAGTCTCAATATTTTCTCGTGCCCCCATTGGGCGCGAGAAACAAGCCTCGGGTTAATGGCCGCTTTGAATCGATTGGACAAATCTCGTCTGTGGTTGAGCGGCGCATTCTGATTGCACAATCCCTGCGGTCACGTGTCGGCTCGCATGCGCGTGCAAGGCATGTTTGTGATGCCGGGTCGTCTAATCTAGTGCAGTCAGCTGACTTTTTTCCTTGAGCGTGCTTTTGATGAATTTAGTTGTTTCGCAGTATGTTACGTTTATCGTCTTTTGAAAGTGGAAATGTTTGTACATAGGCAGGTAAAATGTTGTTGTTGTCGGCAGTCTGAACTTGTATGTGGCGGTCTGCATAAACATAAAATTAATGTTCCGAAGGGGGGGGGGGGACGTTTTGTTATAATACAATAACCAACAGAAGCTGCTCGTGGACTTCAACGATTACCAGGGAAATATCGGTTGATTCAGCACAGATATACAAATTTTTCTGCCTAATAACTCACTCATCTCTCGTCTGATTTCTAAGTTCGGCCCTTTCATCTATGTTTCTTCTTTTTGACCCCTCACTCAAGTCTGCACTACCAGTGGGTAGGAATAAGTTGGGTGTATATGCTGCGAACTGGTGTATCGCGCCTAGAAGATGTTTCGATATTTGCTGTATATGCGCTTAGTATCTGTTTGATTCCCGTATTTCTAAGTGCTATTTGATTTCTAGGGGTTTTTTTATTTATTTATTTTTTATTTTTTTATTTTTTTTATTTATTTATTTATTTATTTATTTTTTATTTATTTTTTTTTTTTTTTTTTGGGGGGGGGGGGGGGGGGTGTCTGATCGGAAGTTCGATAAATTAACATGAAGGTGCAGCGTCTCCTGCATGTCCTAGGTTTATACTGCCCCATAGACCAGCTTGCGTCTTTATCCAACGTCGGGGGGTTGTTTTGTTTTTTTTGTTTTGTTTTGTTTTGTTTTGTTTTTCTCGTAGGTAGCAGGCACACGTAGCCGCGAATGAGTCTTTGTTGCTCGCGTTAAGCCCTAAAAACTCACTAGGCTACATGTAACGAGTACCTGGTCTGTCAACTTCTTCTGCAGGTGGTTGTTTTTTCTGCAGCAGGCGGCTGCCAGTGTGGTGGTCCCCGGCTGTCCAAATGTCCGGAGAACACAAAAACACATTTCAGTCATTCTTCCTCCCAAATTAAGACATTATGTAAACTTGAAGGGTGACCGTACATGATCATAGGAATGACTTATTTATCCTAGCCCTATCTCGGCCTGATTGTTTTTTTATTATCCAGCTGTTCCTAATGTCTTGTCTTAGCACACTCATACTTTTATCTTTGTTTTTCTATAGAGATGGGATACTTCCATTTTCCGCGTCTCCGAAATCAGCTTATTAGTGGACACGGGACAGAATCTCAAAACAAGCTTGGCCGGTAGTACATGTCCTTCCTGACAGTTGGTAATAATAGTTATCGTTGTTGGTTTGTTGTTGTTGCTGTTGTTGGGGGGGGGGGGGGTTAAGATTTGTTTGTTTTGTTTGGCTTTTGTATATAAAATAAACTCTAGCTTAGTCAACGGTTTAAACCGACAGGAGGGGCGGAGGGAGGCTGCCCCCCCCCCCCCCCCCCCCCCCCAAGTTAGGGACCACAACATTCCTACCTTGCCATTAATCGACTCAAATTTTTCCTTAGGGGCCTACATTTCGCGCCGACCTGAGAATGGACTCAGAGAAGAAGGCAACAAACAACTGTGTTCTCGCCCACCGTGGCTAGAACAACATTTGAAGAGGGCTCGTAATCTCGGGCTTCCAACAGTACTACGCTTAGTCTGTTTGCTTTCGGAGTGTAGTACAAATTTAGCGCCCGGTGATAACCCCACAAAGCCTTTCAGTCTTTCACGGTCACGTTCAGAACGGTGTTTGTCCGAGAGCTAATTTGGACCCCCGTGTTAGGGCGGTAAATGTTGATTGTTGCCTTCGCTAAAAGGATGCTGTGGTGTTTTGTGGCCCAAATCCGGAGGAGGTGTAGATTGCCGGGCCCACATGTAAAACTTAATTTAACCCACAGCTACGGGTCTAACCCAGACTAGGACAGAAGAAAACACTAAAACAAAATTAAATAGAAAAAGGAAGCGAAGAAAGGAAGGAAAAAATCCTTCTCTAACGGCTTAGGCACCATGGTGGAATGGACCTGCTTCCTGGTTAAAACAAAAACAGAAAATTTAACCGTAGAGCCAGTTTAGTTCGAGGTTAGACTTTAAACCGGGGCTAAAATCCCTGGGCACGTTGCCCACAGTGTTGACGCTGTTGTATTTCCTGTGATGACCAGCTTGTCACCGCAACGGTAACTTTCAAGAGTACGCATAATATTGTCCTCGAGTATTATACAGGAGCATTATTGAAAAACACACCTTCCCACATACCTTTTTAATGTTTATGGGGCGGTCGGTGGTCTAGTGGTTAAGAGGCTTGTCACCAATACGAGAGGTCAGGGGTTCGAGTCCCACTCGGTGCAAAGACTTTTTCCTTCTCGTATGTGGCACCGATCATTCGGGCCGATCGTCGGGGGTTCTCTCCGGGTACTCCGGCTTCCTCCCCCCTCTGCTTTGGAAATGTTCAGCCCACCAAATTTGAAATATAAATGCAATTCTAAATTAGGAAACTTAAATAGCTGAGCTGACCCTTCGCACCACGTGATTGTAATGTGTTTATGTCCAGTGTGTGAGAGAATGTGTGTGATTCACGTGAGCGTGCGATTCACGTGAGCGTGCGTGTTGGGTTCAGTTCGCGGCGCTTTGAGCCGATTTATGAAAGTGGGTGATTCGCCTATACAATACTCATTATTATTATTATTATTATTATTAAAAAGAAAACGCGCAGCATTTCAGCCTGTCAGCCTTTATCAGGACTATCGTCCGTGCTACATGCACAAAGTACATTTTGTTTATTGGCACCAAATGGCTTTCTTTCTTTGTCAGCTTTAACTTCGAGACGCAACATACATAAACATTAAAAGTGTATGTGGTAAGATGTGTTGTCTTGTTGTATCGACAAAGATATAATATCTCCCTCTCCGCTGCTGTCAAAGGTCGTAAGTAGATCGTAGATGGGAAAGCGTATTCACTTCCCGAACTAGTTAGGTTTGTTACAGTGTGTTCAGCTTGATGCAAGTGTGACGTATCCCTGCGTGTATGAGTATATCCAGAGGTCCTAAAATGTTTTCCTCAAACTCTATTCCTATACCGTATGCTGCAAACTGGTTTATTGCGGCTAGGCCGGAGATAAGTTTCAATATTAGCTTTGTATTCACTTGGTATTTGTTTTACCTAGTTGTAATTGCTATTTGTTTTTTACGCATTTTTGTAATCGAGAGTTCGATACATGAGCATGAAGGTGCAGCGTCGCCTGCATTTCCTGGGTTTATACTGCCCCCCCCCCCCCCCCCCAGTTTGCATCATTTGTCCAACGTTACATTTTGATTGTTTTTTTTTGTGTTTTGTTTTGTTTTGTTTTTTCAAGCAGGCACATTGAGTCGTGAATTAGTCTTTGTTGCTTGCGCGGCATTTAGCCCTAAAAGCTCAGTTGATACGACTCGGTACCACTTATACAGCATGAAGAGGTGTCTGTTTAATACTTTATACCCCGTACTAGGCCTAAAACAGAATCTGTCAGTCTTTTACCTGACACTTTAGTATTTTTTTCCTCTAGGTGGCATGGAATTTTGGTTAAGCTGAGGAAAAGTAGTGAGGACTAAGGCCAGGCTACTAGATGGTCTTTTATTTCAAAACAGTAATCAATACATTGTGATTCGGGGTATTGTATCTCTGATATAATTAATATGTTTGTACATGGAGTACATTGTCCAAAACATACTACAAGAGTGGCCGTACTGGACCACAAAACGACTTATCTTCTGGAAAAAGGGCCTAAGCACTTAGCAGATCCATGGCGCTTATGCCGTTTTTCCAGATACAGTAGACGTGAAAGTGTTCAACTTAAGTCAGGGAAGGAAGCACCACTTGCATGCCGCATTAACATCTGGACGAAGATGAATCGTCAAAGCGCGGCGGGATCTCTCGGCAAATAATTATTATCCATGTTTAACCTGCTGGCTTGTACGAGGGAATCCTGGGAAGAGACTGTTTGAGACGGAGTTGAAGTCACTTTGCCAAAAACCTGGGTTTTGTGTTTTTTGGCATTCCATGCAAGTCTGTGTGCATGAACCGAGAAAAGTCTAGTAGTTTTGATCACGTGTTTACTTGTTCGCTTTGTGTAAGCTAGTGTCCTCTTTAATGATCGTCCATACGGATTCTCTCGTAACCAGCGTATTCTACATTTGGGGATTTTGGATTGGGAAAGCATTGTTTCCGTGTCTGTTCTGTGGGTCAGTCTGACCATCCGCAGACACAGCAGGCTCCGAAACCATTCATCACTCGACTGGTCTTTGTATTGTAAAGGGGAGCCGGGGTGTTCGAATGGTAGAGCGTTGGACTTTTAATGCTCGATCCGTGAGTTCGATCCCGGCTGGGGCCAAATATTTGTGCTGGCTTTTTCATCGTTGCCCCGTCTTTGATATCACCCTATGTGGTGGAAAAGGACGTTAAACCCCCAAACACCCACCCCACCCTTGTATTGTAAAGCGGTTTCATTTTCCCCGGGTCACTCCTTGGGACCCATTTGCTACTTTCCCAAAGGTCATCTTTTTGTCGCTTTGTCACCCACTTATTCAATAAAAAGCAAACCAACAAAGCGAACTCACACCCACAGCCACCTCTCACTCGTAGCCGAAAAATGTTACAAAATGTCCTGAGATGCGGCACGCCAGGGGAGATCAACCACTGTCTTTCTTCTTTCCACCTGGTCAACCATTTTATTTTTCCTTTTCCTGTTTTTTTTTTTTTTTTTTTTTTGCTGCCACAACTCTTGCTGGCTCCAGTAGTATTCCTCCCTAGTAATGGGTGGAATCCACGGAGGGCTCGGAAGCTGGGGCAAATTTTAATACGCATGATGATGGAGCTGAGGATGATGGTAAGATGATGCTATGGGGGTCCGTGTGGTTTGGGACTACGGGACAGGGCCGCATTCCTCGCTTCCTGTCATAAATATCCCGGCATTAACCGAGCCCGGGAACTACGGCACCTGCGGTGCCGGCCGTGTAATCATCCACATCATAAGACGTGTCATACCAAGGGAAGCACCCCCCCCCCCCCAAAGTCGCTACTGTGAAGTGGGTGAATCTCGGCTGTGTGGCAAAAGCCTCCCCATTGGGCCCATAGCACACCCGCTCTTGGTAGGAGCCGACCTAGGTAGGAAAAATCCCGCTTGCCTCGGCTGGGACTCGAACCCCGGGTCTCCCGGTCCATGGTCCGAAGTGCTAACCACTACACTACGGGGGCCGGTCGTTTTTTCAGTCTGTGCCCCACCCAGGTCATTTGTTTTATGTTTGTCCCCAGTTTACTCATTTATTCATCTTTTCGCGTAGGTCACCCATCTTTAATTCATATTCTCACAGGTCCCCCACTTGTATCTATTTGTCCCTCAGGCCACCCATGTCGTACACGACCCGGACAGCTCGTGGCTCACACTTCCCGGTGTCACTGGTACTTCAACTGCACGGTAGCGGCGCTGGAGAACCTGGGGGGACATCTGTCTGCTTTGGAAGAGGAGTGCCGCTACCCACAGCTCTTCGACACAGTCACAAGACGCTGCCGAGAGTTCATCAACGTCCGCTGTGGTGACCGCTTCGAACCCGTTGACCCGTGTAAGCTGAGTGGGGAGATCGGTCAATGTTGTTGACAGTTTATGCTTGTCGTTGTTTTATGAGCGATTTGTTTTTCTGTTTCAGTCCTCGGAATGGTTCGTCCAGTAGGCTTATGAGAGATAACGGGTGTTGTATAAAACAGGAAGATGAGGGCTAAGTGATGCTGTCACAAAATGGAGGGTGCCCAAGTCTCTAACAAGGAACAAGAAAATTATAAAATGAAAGAAATAAACTGATCCAAATGCCAGATTTTAGTGTCTGTGTTTTGGTGATAATTATCTTTCCCGGGTCCCCCCCCCCCGCCCCCCTTCTAATTTTTTCTTTTTTAAGATGGTGTGGGTTGAGAGAGGGTTATCGATCGACAAAATACAATATTTTGTCAGCTGGAGTGTTTGTGTATTTTTGACAGGTCGGACGCACGTACCTCGCTCACCACACCCTGTTACTTGCAAAGATAATTTTCTGGTTCATTTTCATGGAGGAAAACGAATTAAGCATAGCTCTGTTTTCCAGGCGAATACGATGCTAACCAGTGCCGCGGCGCCAACTGTGTTCCGTGTAAGCACCGCTACGGAAGTTGCCGGGGTCGACAGAATGGTATCTACCCCTTCCACACGGAACGCTGGACACCGACGTTCATCACGTGCTACCAGCAGCGTAACATTGCTCAGGACGACTGTCAGCCACCCACCCCTATCTTCTCGCCAGTCAACCGTGACTGTGTGGCGCTGTCTGACGTGCCCAAGACGAAGGGAGGTCTCCGGCCGGATTGTTCGTTCAGGGAGGACGGATTCTACCCTGACGAACAGGGCAGGTATGGAGGCCGGTTATCTGGATATTGACTCGCATGTTATGGCGTACTCTGATAAAGACAAAGGCCCAACTCACTATATGTCTAGGTTGTAGGTGGTGCCAAGCATCGTACTACGCACGCACACTTACAGTTACAACTTCACTGACATGCACGTCGTTAGCACGAGCTGAAAAGCCCAGAGAATGTCGAAGTTGTCTCGGCACGGCTGCCCAGGGGGTCTTCGGACTGTTGAAATTCTCTTTCTGATTTTGGCCAGAGCCGTATTGGTGCGGGCAAGAGTGCATTATTGAGGACAGTGAACGGCCGTCTTTGCCTCTGTCCACACTTCAAAATTTTCGCCTGGTTTTACACAAAATAGCTGACTGGGGTCTGCTGTCAGTAATCTTGTTCTAGGTGCGGATTATTATGATCAGCATTTTCTCCTTTCTTTCTCTGGTTATATTGTGAACAATGGCGTTATTTTGAAAAAAAAGTCCTGGGCCATCGATCGAATGCGGCATCTTCTTCGCATGCTGTACGCATTGTATTGCTCTGTATTCTACTCTGTAGAAGGTCATGTCATCAGTACCTGTTATTCCTTTCTCATCCCCTAGATGCGGCATCTTCTTCGAGTGTCAGGACGGTCAGTTTACTGGGTATGACGAGTGTCCTTCAGGAACGGTGTTCGACCCCTTGACTCTTCGCTGCCAGCAGCTGGACCGCTCCTCCCCTCCCTGCGGCGAAGGCCAGAACCCCAGCTGTTCCGACAGGCACGACGGCTTCCACGCGGACCCCTTCGGCCGATGCCCCTACTACTTCGAGTGCAGGAAAAACCAGTTCGTCCGGCACCTTACCTGCGACTTCGGAGCTTTCGACCCTGTGACCGAGGAGTGCGTCATCCCCACAGAGCTGATGCCACGACCCTGCGGACTTTTGCCCAACCCGTGTGAGGGGAAACCGTCAGGGTTTTACCCAGATGAAGGCAGCAACTGTGCGCATTATGTGGAGTGCTCAAGAGGCGTCATGATCAGTAACGGGACCTGTCCACAGGGGACTGTCTTCAGCTCCATTTCGGGACGTTGTGACAGACCGGAGAACGCTCCCCCTCCATGTGGGCTTGCGCCGTCGTGTGAAGGTGAGCTGCAGTTGTGACGGTCGTTCAGGTAGAGGGGAGGGACTTGACAGAACGAATTTGCATCAGCCACGAAATAGTCTCCCAAACATCTCGGATAAAATTTGGCAAAATGTACCAGCACACAGAAAGAGCTACCAGTGATAAATAGGCCATTTTCACCTCAGCACTTATTTAGTTATTCAGGTTTTTGTTCTGGTTGCCTCTAACCATACATGAAAAAGCATTTTTTCAATGATCTTGCCCAGTTTATTTTGCAGATATTGAACAAGGAACGCCAAGAAAATGGAATGCCATACTGGCATTGCTGACGTACCAGAAGACGTCGTGCGCGCATACACTTCATAAATCGGCATTTTCTCTGTCATTTCCTATAATTGTCAGATGCCGAGTTATATGTTGCTTTCACATTCTGTCACATCACCAGCAGTTTCCAGTAGGAGTCTTGGTTCGTTCTCTTTTCAGCCGCGAAATCTTATTCTCGTAGCGTTAATCCTCGAAACACGCACGCACTCACAGTGTAGTGCCTATGAGTAGTTTATTTAATGTGAGTGTTTATTTGCTTCTTGCATTGCACAGATCGTCAGGATGGACGGTACGCGGCTCTGACCCGAGGCTGTAGTTTCTACTTCGAGTGCAAGCGAGGGCGATTCGCGGGCCTCAAACAGTGCGAATTCCAGGACGGAGGGTTCTTCTTCAACGAGAAGACAGGAAAGTGTGACTTCCCTCAGAACATCTGTCCGCCCTGTGGCTACAGATGGTGGGGCTGGTAAGTTGTGTCAACACCTCCTGTTATTCACTGGAGAAGGAAAACTTTCTGAGCACTTCCAAAACACGGTCTAAAGGTTCCGACTTACATGTATCCGCCTTGACTGTCTGAATGCTGAATCTAATAGCAGTGAGTTTTATGGGAGTTTTAGATAACACGTCTTCATAGACATTTCTTGACGCAGTTTAGTAGTTTGACTTTAGCCTGTTTTGTTAAACAGAAAAAAGGCTGTCCCACGGAATGTTCATCATTGCGACTTTTCCAGTCTCACTAAATAAGCAGTGGGAAGGGGAGGGAATATTTACTGGCCACTACAGAAATGTGACTATAGCTTTGACATATTTGTCGTGTTTTTGTTCGTCCTGTTGTCTAATCATTTGCTATCTAGGCGACGCCAAAGTTCCGCTAAGGTAGGTGTGTCAAAATAGCTGAGCTGACCCTTCGCACCACGTGATTGTAATGTGTTTATGTCCAGTGTGTGAGAGAATGTGTGTGATTCACGTGAGCGTGCGTGTTGGGTTCAGTTCGCGGCGCTTTGAGCCGATTCATGAAATTGGGTAAAGCGCCTATATAATAGTCATTATTATTATTATTATTATTAAAACGATTCTCGGAAGCAGCACCCAAAGTAATTATATGAGCAGTTAAACAGAACCGGTATTGATATTAAGCCTGGTAATTGCATTTTGCAAGCTGTTCGGTTAGTCAAGATTTTGTTCAGAGTAGATCACTTCTTACCAATTGCTTCGGCGGTGATCGCTTTCTTCAGTAATGAAATGAAGCAGATTTAAGTGAGGCACATGCTGTTACAAGATTACTTTATAGATCAGTCACATTTAACGGACAGCTCTCAGAGTCATAAGGGAAGGAACATATGTTGCAAATTGCAGGCGCCGTAGTACTGTAGGCTGAGAAAAAGGCGAGATACTCAAATGTAAATCCATCTATCATTGTTTTCCTTTCTCTTATCTTACTGTGTTGCACCAGTTTCCCAAAGGATCTGTTCTAATAATTTGATCATGTTTTCCTTTTCAGCCCAAGATCAACTTACCGGTGATCGTCAACATGGCCATGAACAACAGAGACATTTCCTCACAATTGTGTGAGGAGACCAAAAGTACGCCCTACAGAGATGAAGGCAAACAAAAAAGGGCATTGTGATCTCATGTGAATATCGCTGTGAATGAGACTGCTTGCTCGGTGATATTTTCTATCTACGTGTACAGAGTATTTCGTGCGTGTGTGCATGTGTGGTTGGATTGCTATGGTGTCTGCGAGACGTGGACATCGCAGCGAACGCTGTTGCGAACAGACTTGCGGAAGAGACTTTTCTTCCTGTTGATTGTTCTACTACTGACTTATACAAGCGCGCCGCAGGTGTAATATTCGCAATGTCTTTGAATTTAACACAACTACGCGTGCAGCTAACAAACAGATTGAGGAAAATGGAAGAAATAGCTAGTTTTCTTTCTTTTTTTCTGTATCTTGACTGTTTTAAAAAGACATTCGGTGTTTTACGATATATTACTGTCGAAACTCGTCTTAATGGTACGATTTTGCGAGAAACTCTGTAAGACAGTGGCATGCATTTGTGATTCCACGTCAGATTTGCAGGAACTGACACTGATACTGGTAAGTGATGGAGATGTTCGGTTCGAAGCACAGAGAAGTCTGTTTTGCAGCCAACGAAAAGACGTTTTTCCGACAGTTTGAATTCCTATTAAAGTCCAAGTTGACCCGAAGGCAGATCATATATTAAGGCTTGGAGCGCTCGAAGAGCACAGGCTGATCAATGGTCATATTGTATTGCCGTGTTCCAACACTGACGAAGAATGAAGATTTTGTAGCAGTGTTGGATGTGGACGATAGCTGACGAGTTACGTTGACGTGAAATGACGTATTCCGAGAATAGCCGGGTGGTTTTATTTATCATCCTGGGAACAAAGATGGCGTTATTCACTGGCAGACTGAGCTGAATCAGCCGATGTCAAGAAGCATGTGTGGTGTGAAGGAAAACGCTGTTTCTCGCCTTGTTGGTTAAAGAGGGAAAAATGCCAAAGAAGCCACACCGGGAATGATCACGGTGCAGAGACAGTGCTGTTAGATTATCGTCAAATTCAAACGAACTGAAGGAGAGAAGAACGTCTTCGGTGAAACTAATTCGGGGAAAGCCTTCATTGAAAGCAGCTGATCCATTGTGTTTTTCATTTCAGAGGTGACTGTTTTCGCTATTTTCTCCTGCTTTAGCATGCTGCTTCTTCAAGATGATTGCCATTATTTTGAACTGTTTGCAGATGGCTGCTTTTGCCTGTTTCGTGTATAATATATTCGGTAACTACATTGTGTGACGTGGCAAACCATACACCTTCAGTGTTTTGCATTGCTGGTACACTTTCCGCATATCCACAGCGTTAACCGCACTTGCCACCTCAGGTATTTTAGGCGAACGTTCTAAAACAAATCTAGCACGCTAACCACACAAAAATGTTTCTTTTTCCTTGAATAGAAGTTCGAATGCTATCCTTTTTCCGTCACCAAAAGTCTCTGACATGATCAGTGTGTTCAAACCAGGAGGGTGTCTTTTCGGCATTTAGATAATTTATGTCCAGGAAAAGAACATCGAGGCAGTATTTAATAACATAGCGTACAGTAGCTGCCACTCGTTTTTGCAACATCAGGAAGCATCTGTTGTTGTTTGTGTGTACATGGGTATACATTTTGGAATGGTAACTTATGCTTCAAGAAATGATAGTGAGACATGCTGCTTTTTGTTATTTGCAAATGGGTGTTTTGGCATCCATATTTTGTGCATGTATGTTTCTCTGAAGAGATAGCGTTGCGTAATTGTTTTTTAATGACAGTGTGTGTGTGTGTGTGTGTGTGTGTGCGTGCGTGCGTGCGTGTGTGTAGCTTGAAAGCGAGAGTGCTGGTGGTTTTGAGTGTGATCATATCTATGGTGGTGTGTTTCATGAAATGAATGAATGGACATTTTTTATAAACTGTACATTTGAGAACGCCGAGCAAATATACGCATGTACATTTTGCTGATACTTTGATCCGTTACTCTGTAAATAAGTGTATCGTGTACAGTTGAAATACTCACATTACACAACACTGGCGTTGGTGAAGCCTTCTGTACTATATTCATTGTAAAATATCCATAAATCGTTCTGACTGCATTTGCATTAAACAGTATATCAAACGAAATTGACTGTCTTGAATCTGTTTGGTTTGGGTTTGTTCAGGTGGAGGTGACTGTTACTGAAGCACAATACAGGCGTAGGCAATAAACCCGTCCCCACACACACTCTCTCTCTCTCTCTCTCTCTCGCTTCTTTGTTTTTTGTCTGTTTTTTCTCTCTTTTTTGTACTTGTTTTGATTGGTTTGTTTCATTTTTGTAGTTTGGGATCATGTAGTACTTAGATTTTTTTCTGTTTTTGGTTTTCTGTAGCGAGGACATGTTGTAAGATAAGCACTTGTGCTTAACACTTATATCAAAGACCGTAGATAATAATCTACGGTCTTTGCTTATATCCTTGTAAAATAAAGTTCATTCACTCGTCTCTCTCTCTCTCCACACACACACACACACACACACACACACACATGTGCACGCACACAGATCCAGTTAAGATCTCTGCACGCACAGATATTTCTTTTTTATCTGCACATTCTATCGGAAAACTATTTCACCACATCAAATTTAGCAGCTAACAATGGGCTGAGATCGCTTTAGTTTGCCCATCCCCGATAGACGCGACAAGACCTCAAACGCCACTTAATGGGAAGAGTAACTGAAACACAAGTGTCGGTCATTTTCGGCGCTGCAAGTGGTACTGTTGTATTACTTTGTGCACACGGCACAAGGGACGATCTTCTGATTAACGTAGGGTGGACAGGGCAGACTGCCGCAGTGTGTAGCCGTGTAGTAGAGAAGCTTGCCGTTCTCATTGTCGTGGCTGGCAGAGCGAGCCTGTTGCGCCGTGTCCACGCAGATGAACTCGGAGGCCGCGGCGTTGTCAGGACGGCCAGCCATCAGGTGACCCGTGTACTCCAGTGTCCAGCCGCTCCAACACTGCAGATAAGGGAAGACATTA
Organism: Batillaria attramentaria; assembly: GCA_018292915.2. Classification (NCBI taxonomy): domain Eukaryota; kingdom Metazoa; phylum Mollusca; class Gastropoda; family Batillariidae; genus Batillaria; species Batillaria attramentaria. The sequence goes on from JACVVK020000063.1 coordinate 207,158, forward strand.
ACAAAATTGGTGCTTTGCGGTCGGTTTCAATGAAGATAAAATTCTCTGGGGCTGTGCTAAGAGTTCTAGCGTGTTAACTAGGGGGCGGAGATCTCTATACGCTAATTCGGCGACTAAAGAAGCAGACAAGGAGGTGGATTTCTTGGTAATGATACGGCATGAGTCAATGAAAAGAGAACTCTTTCAAGCAAAAGCATGGACTGAAGAGTGTAGCCCCTTTTCGAGCAGGGCAAAAACAAAAAGGGTATCTCATAGAAGGGCAAATGGTAAATAATAATATTATTTGCCACGCTGAGCGACAGGGTGATGAAGGTCATTTGACGGCTCAGAGACGCTGGAGTTC